>CM060913.1:285806721-286244221 GCA_030737875.1 Allium sativum
GTCGACTCCCTATAGGGGGTTGACGCCTATGGCGACACCTCTTTAGGGGGGTCGACACCTATGTCGACTCCCCCTGGGGGTCAACATCTCTGAGAGGGAAATTTCCTGCTCAGCCTCTCCTTCTATTTTGAATTTCGAACTGGTTTTCTAATTTTTAATTATTATTTTAATTTAAATCCTACTTAAACCTGAAATCTTCTAAGCTTCATAACTTCCTCATACGGTGTCCGATTTACGCAAACTCGGACTCTATCTCAACCAGAATTCCGAAATGAACGCAATGGCGTAACCCATTTTACTTAATTCACTTTTTAAAATTTAAGTGTTCTAAATTCGTTATTTTAATATTCATAGAAAATACAGGGTGTTACATTCTCCCCTCCTTAAAGAATTTCTTCCCCGAAATCTCTGAGTTAAGAAGAATGCATCCTAACATCCAACATCCATCTACTCAACCATCAATCACAAGCATCCATTGTCCTTAAAAAGATTTCTAATGCTTTCATTATTATATGCATAATGTGTGTATATGCCCTTATCTAATGCAAAATCAGGCGGTCTACTGATTCACTTGACCTACTTAATGCGAATTATGTCAGTGCCATGAGTCCAACACGTATGCAATTATTCCTAATTTTATAACTTCTACGTGAGTGCATAATCATTCATATAAATGCAACATCCATATGATAACACATCAAGTTTCAATCCATATACAAATACATATATGCATATGCAACATGAAAGTGACTAAGCCGATCTAGTACCTAATGTATGTGTATATGCATCCATGAGCAACCACTTCCAACCATCAATCATAACATGTTTCAAATACATGTTTACATTCATTGGTTTCTACTTAAGGTTCAAGAATAGGACAGAGGAGATATACTTAAAAGATAGATACAAGCATGCATAAACTTATGGAAAAGAGATCAAGGATGTACCCTCAAAAAGAAAAGGGTAGGCTGCACGTATCTTGTCTCCAGTCTCCCAAGTCACGTCTTCTTCAACGTCACTCCATTGTACTTTAACTAGCTTGACCTCACGATTGCATAGCTTCTTAACTTCTATTCCCAAGATACGAGTTGGAACTCTTCTCACCGTCGCCTTCTCGTTCCGCTTCTACTTCCTCTAGTATGCTTGGCTCCACAACTTCCGTAGACTCGTGTAAGCACTTTCGTAGATAAGAAACATGAAAAACATAATGAACTCCAGCCAGTCTTTCAAGCAGCTCCACTCTATAAGCCATCGTCCCAATCCTCTCGATGATAGGAAATGGCCCTACAAATTTTGGTGCTAATTTTCCTACGGATCCGAAGCGAATGACTTTCCTCAAAGGAGATACTGTAAGAAAAACCCTGTCTCCAACCTCAAACTCAAGGTCGGTCCTTCTTTTATCCGCGTAGGACTTCTGTCTATCTTGTGTGGTCTTCATTTGTCTTCGTATCAAGTCCACCTTCTTTGAAGTTTCTCTGATCATGTCGGGCCCAAGTACGAGCTTGTCCGTAGATTCCCACCAACAAGTTGGTGGTTGGCATGGTCTTCCATATAAGGCCTCAAAGGGTGCCATGCCTATAGTGGCTTGGTAGCTATTATTGTAGGCGAACTCCACCAAAGGAAGATGATCTTCCCACGTTCCTCCAAAATCAAGAATGCACAATCTCAAAAGATCTCCTAGTACTCTGTTCACCCTTTTAGTCTGACCACCGGTTTGAGGGTGATAGGCAGTGCTTAAGCATAGCTGTGTGCCAACAGCCTCTTGCAAACTCTTCCAAAACTCACTCGTAACCGATCACTTACTATGCTAGAGGGTATCCCATGCAGTCGAACTACTTCTTTAAGATTAATGGATGCTAGCGATGAGGTAGTCCTCCTACTCTTAACAGGTATAGAGTGTGCGCTTTTAGTGAGCATGTCAACTATTACCCAAATACTGGTATTATCCCTTCTTGACCTAGGCAACCCATCTATAAAGTCCATCGAAATGCTATCCCATTTCCACTGTGGGACCGCTAGAGGATGGAGCAGACCACCAGGCTTCTTCTACTCCACCTTGACTTGCTAGCATATCAAGCACTTAGAGACGAATTCAGCTACATCCTTCTTCATGCCATTCCAAAAGAAAACCCTTTTTAGGTCTTTATACATCTTGTCTCCACCTGGGTGTATGGTCAACTTAGAATGGTGTGCTTCTTCAAGAACTGTCTTCACCAAATCTCTTGCTTGTGGGATATAGAGTCTTCCATCCCGTCTCAACCAACCCTTGTCGGCTATGGAGTATCTATTGAGGTGGCTAGAAGTCTCACCTCTAATTGACTTATCCATCATATCAACTATCTGAGGGTCTTCACGTTGCGTGGTTCCTATTGAGTCCAAAAGCGTAGGCTGCACCTCTAGCGTTGCTAACAAACCAGGTACAAACTCAAAAGAGGGTCTAAAGTCAAAGGTTGCTATGTACTCTAAGTTTTTCCTTTCCATAAAGAGAGGACTTAAGTTCAACTTTTTCCTACTTAAGGCTTCTGCTACCACATTGCCCTTGCCAGGGGTATAAGAATCTCAAAATTGTATGAGGTAAGAAATTCCATCCACCTTTGTTTTCTTAAGTTAAGATCTTTTTGTGAGAAAAGGTACTTTAACGATTTATGGTTAGTAAACAATTCAAACCTTTCTCCTAGTAGGTAATGACGCCATGACTTAAGAGCAAAAACAATGGCAGCTAGTTCTAAATCATGAGTTGGGTAGTTCTTCTCATGTACCTTCAATTGCCTTCCCCCATAACAAACTACCTTACCTTCTTGCGTCAAGACTACGCCTAATCCTGTACTGCATGTGTCTTTGTATACAGTAAACATCCTACCCCCATCAGGCAATGCCAGAACTGTGGCTATTGTTAGAGCCCTTTTCAATCATTGGAAAGAAACATCACAATCCAAATTCCAAGCGAAAGTTAGGTTTTTCTTCATCAATCTTGTAAGTGTGGCTGAGATCTTCACAAAGTCTTTAATGAACTTTCTGTAATAGTCCGCTAGTCCGAGAAAACTTCATTCTTCAGTTGCATTCCTTGGAATCTTCCAATCTTGCACCGCCACTACTTTTGCGGGATCCACAACTATCCCTTCTTTGGACACCACATGTCCAAGAAACCTTACTTCTTCTCTCCAAAAATGGCATTTGGAGAATTTTGCTTTAAACCGATGTGCTCGAAGAGTATCCATAACTTCCCTTAAATGCAAAGCATGTTCTTCCTCACTTTTTGAGAAAATCAAAATGTTGTCCACGAAGACTACTACAAATTTATTAAGGAACTCCCTAAACACCCTACCCATCAAGTCTATGAAATAGGCGGGTGCATTTGTCAAACCGAAAGGCATGACAAGCCATTCAAAGAAACCATCCGGAGTCCTGAACGCAGTCTTATCTATGCTGTCTTCAGCCACTCTTAGCTGATGAAATCTGATAGCCAGATCTATTTGGGAGAAAATTGATGCACCTACGAGCTGGTCGAACAAGTCATCTATTCTTGGAAGAGGGTGCCTATTCTTCTTAGTCAGCTTGTTTAGTTCCCTATAATCCATGCATAGGCGAAGTGAGCCATCCGCTTTGGTTGCGAACACTACTGGAGCACCCTATTCAAAAATACTCCGCCTTATGAACCCCTTTTCGAGCAATTCTTTAACTTGCTTGCTAAGCTCCTTCCTTTCCCTTGGAGCCATGTGTCTAATGGGCAAAGCAACTGGTTTTGCATTATAAACTAGGTATATGCGGAAATCTATCTCTCGCTTTGGAGGTAAACCCTTCACTTCTTCAAAGACATCCGAGTACTCACGGACTGCTCTAACAGATTGCAAATTTTCAATAGACACATCAAGAGATTTTAGGTAGCTAAGCATAACAGAATTCATAGGATTACAAGAGATTTCGAGAGTATTACCGAGGCGAGTCATAAGTCTAACCACTCTCTTTTCACAATCAAGGATGGCACCATTACTGGATAACCAATCCATGCCTAGAATCAACTCATAGCCCGTGAAGCCAAAAACATAAGCATTACATCTAAACCCAACGCTTAGTATAGAAATTTCAAAATCCAAACAAATCATTGATAAATTATCCAAACCGCCAATTGGATTTGAAACAACCATAGGATCCTCTAATATACTGGTATTTAGGTGCAGAGATTCAACTAAAGCAGTAGATATAACAGAGTGCGAAGCGCCAGAATCAAAAAGAGTACGAACAGGATGATCAAAAAGATAAACTAAACTCTCAACAGAAATGTTTCTACCTCTCTTTTGCGTAGGTGCTGTTAAAGCGTGAATCTTCCTTCTAGAAGTAGATCCAGTCCTCTGCCCTTCCCCTTGCCTTCTTGTACAGTCCTTAGTCATATGTCATGTCTCGCCGCATTGAAAACAACCACCCATCTTCCTCTTCTTCTTCCTGCAGTCCTTAACCAAATGTCCAGGTATGCCACAAAAATTATACTTCCTATTGTCACGGGGTTTGTTATTCTTCCCGCCCTTCTTGGAATCCGTCTTCTTATTCTGCGATCCCTCTACTTTCTTGTCTAGAGGTTCTTCCATCTTTGCCTCTTTCTTCCCATCCTCGCCTTCCTCCTGTAGCAGTGCCATGTCCACCAATCTCTCATAGGTTACGCCTATAGGTATATGGGACATAGCTAGGCCATGCAGTGGCTCATTTAACCCTTTAGCGAAATGGAGAGCCTTTTTATGTGGAGTGTTTACCAACTCCAGTCTGAATCTAGCCAGCTGGTTGAACTTGTTGATGTATTATTTAACCGATAGGCTTCCCTACTTAAGTGCTAAGAACGTCTCCATCTGTACGCTTTGTTCAGCTTGCGAGAGGAACTTCATTTCAAACCTCATTCTGAAATCCTCCCAAGTTTCAACTGGTCTCTCAGCATTAGAAACTTCCCACTAGAAAGAGGCTTCATCCTTAAGTAACCATACAGCCAACTGTATCTTCCGCCCATCGTCCACTTCGAAGATAACAAACAAATCTTCTGTTTTCTTGAGCTAGTTTCTTGCTTCCACGAATGATTCAGTCCCATTAAAGTTCTTTCCGCCCATAGCTCGAAAGTCTCTACATATCTTCGAGAAAGCATTCATACACGGAGGAGGAGGAGGAACGATGGGTACAGCTGGAGGAACATTTCCTTGGCCTTCAGCGGGTGCTGTGGCCTCCAAATACCAACTGAACCATCCGGGTATTGTGACTCCCTCTAGAAATTAAGATCCCCAGACATGCTAAAACGAAAAGAAAAGATTCAAAACAAAGGATAGAAAGATAGTGCATATGGCTTTGGGGAATATGACTTTAAAATAAAACAATACTTTTCTTGAAAATGCTTCTTTAAAACTTCTTTCTTGAAAAATAGTTTTCAAAAACTTTTATCTGATCTAGTAATCATCAACTCTAATATCAAGTGAAACACCCCACCTCCGTTAAGGTCACTCACAAAGGGAATGCATTAACTTCGGTGAAGCATTATAGGTGAAAGATACAGATAATTTACATGATAGACATACAAATAGTGAAAAAACTGGAATTATTTCATAAGTAGCATGGTTTAGTCAAAACATTACAACCATTGCCTCAAAACCCAACTTCCAAATCATTACAATAAAACCTCTGTCTTGATTAAAAACTCCAAATACATAAAGAAGCATAAAATAGTAGTAAAGCAGCATAAATCCCCAATAAAAGTGTAACCACAGCCATAGCCCAAGAAAGGAGAATCCAAGCAATACATCTACTCTCTTTAAGCTGGAAAAGGTCTGAACTAAGCTGAAGTATTCCCTCCCTGCGGACCTGGAGGGGGGGAGCGGAAGAAAAGAAGACGAATGAAAACGGGTCAGACATAAAGCCTGATAAGCCCAGTGATTTTCAGCATGTAAACAAGAAAGAGGATCATGACATGAATAAACTGAATATAAGACAATACCATACTGACAAGATAACATAAGACATGGTAAGGCAAGATAAACTGAATATGATATCGCACTCACTTCTATTTCTTTGCACCTACTAACAATTGTTTAAACTAGCCTCATGTGTTCATAATAAAGTGATCCCTTTATCGACCGGCTTCTACTCGCATGTATTTATTACTTGTGTCATTCGGCCCTGCTTGTTTGTAGATACCTGTGCTGGTTCCACCATAGGGTGTATCAATCCCTATGATGGCAACCCGTCACAATTCAAGATGCACAATGTATAACTACTGATGCCCAATGCCTGATTTTTCCAATCCGGAGAACGTGCACGCCCGTACTCCGTCGGAACCTGCACTGACGCACCACCTGCCGCTATTTTTGACCACTTATAATCAGCCCAGTAATCGTGCCCCAACCTGCCTAGTTCATGGTACCGTGATACATCTATGTGGGTTACTACTGAAATGGGTCCCTGTTACTAGGGTTTTCCAACCAACATGTTATAACGGTTAAGTGTCCTCAATTTAACCTAACCACACCCATTTGTTTAATTAGCATGTTGTATTGGTTAAGTGTCGCCTATTCATATGTTACTTAACCTTACCATTCTTAGCATGTCTGTTCATTGGCATTAACTGATTTATTAATGCACTAACCTCTCACATTAGAACTGTTGTTTGCGGTTGCTGGATGTGTCGGGCGGTTCCGGGCAGACTTCTACCGCAAACTCATTCTAACCTCGAGTTTTGGGCTTGATGCGCTAACCTCTCACATTAGACATGTTGTTGCGGTTGCTGGATGTGCCGGGCGGTTCCGGGCAGTCTTACACCGCAACTCAATCTAACCTCAGGTTAGGCATGTTCATCTTTTAACCAATTTACATATTTACCATTCATGTCCAAGTTTATATGTCAATTATCCACAAGTGTAGTCAATTCAAGTTATGTCACATTTACTTGTTATGCCCAAAATTACTTAATTAAGTTATACCCAATTCCCTGCGTTTCAATCGTACGTACAACAAGATTCAAACTAGGTTTCCCAAATGAACCTAATATTAATAAAATAAAACGAAAAGGGGAATAGAGAAGAGATGCAAGAATTGACATAAGAGAATAAGCATGTAAAGGTGTACCAAACACAAGATTCATGGTTCCAATAGATTTGTTGTACATTAACAATAAATATGAGCAAACTGAGCAAGTTACATCATAGGCACAAAGATTCGCTAGAACTGAATCATAAAAGAACCACCAATTTGATGTACAACAAGATAGGTTTAATTGTATCACTAGTAGCAGTCTCACAGGAATAGGTAATCTCAGATTTTACAAAAGAATAAAAATGAATCAGAATTGGTTATCATTACAATTAGGCATAGTTCTAGATTCAATTCATTACAGTCATGATTCCTATTATGTGTTCAATTCTGAATAATAATTGAACTTACAGTGATAGGATTAGAAAAAGAGAATTATTTTGACATTGTAGCGATTCTAATCTCTCTTTGCTGATTGAAGCGGAAAACCTTTACTTTAATTTGAAGCTCTCCAATTTGATTTCTATTTTGGAAAAGAAGGAGGCTAGGCTATTTTAGAGATGGACAGCATGGTGGCATCATAAAATAGGGTTATGAGGTTAGGGTTAAGTTTAGATATGTATATACAGATGTGTAGGATTAATTAGAGCCTTTAGATCAACATAGGATCCATCCAAACCATCTAGTCCAAGAAAATGTGTCATCAGGCCAATCAGAGAAGGCCACATCAGCCCTAGGCTATAAAATACGTCATTAGACCTAGATCTAACAGGGGTCGACTCCCTATAGGGGGGCCGACACCTATGTCGACACCCCAATAGGGTGGTCGACACCTATGTCGACTCCCCCTGGAAGGGTCGACATCTCTGAGCGGGAAATTTCCCGCTCAGCCTCTTCTTCTGTTTTGAATTTCGAACTGGTTTTCTAATTTTTAATTATTATTTTAATTTAAATCCTACTTAAACCTTAAATCTTCTAAGCTTCATGTAACAACCCGTATTTTTGGTCGATTAATTTTAAATATTTAATATCATTTTAAATATTGTGTTGATAATATAAATAAATTTTAATTTATCATAATACGAAATATAATTGAAATCAAAGTTTAAAACTGAATCAAAAAATCTCAGATAATCAGTTTTAATTCTATTTGAATATAGACGACGATAATAATAATTTATTATCAAAGAATTTATTTGTGTTGAATTTAAATTATTTTATATCGATTTAATAGGGTTATTTTATATATATATGCTCGAATTAAAATTTATAATTTATTCTATTGAGTTCAGAATAGTGTTATAACGCTGAAACGGCCGTGGTTACGTTAAAATAGCAGTTCACGGTTTAAGAAATAGACCCCGATATTATTTTAGTGGATAAGCACGAGATCAAATCGATATCTGTTTAAAAAGGATAAAAATCTCTTTAAGTCAAATTAAATTAAATTAAATTATATTTAAAATCAAAATCAAAATCTTTTTAAATTCCTTAAAAGATTTGAGTTGTACTTGGCCGACCAGGAATTTTAATGGTGCGTACTTCCTGTTTCTCACTCGCGACTATATATCCTAGCCTCGCATTCACTGTTTTTCCCATTCTCAGATTCATTGCATTAATTCTTTTTCTGTCCATTTCTAAAACCATGGAAATGAAAAACGTTGTTTCCATCCTCTGTTCTCAAACATACTAAAATCAAAAGCCATTCAAAGCCTTTACTTCCATTCCTCTTTCTCAGTAATCGAAACAAAAATGGGAACTGAAACCCATTTTCCTTACAAATCAGTCCACCGCTAAAAAAAAGGGAAAATCGAAGGCGCGGTTTGAAACCCGAAGTTCTCTGAAGCTCGACCATGGTAGAGATGCTCGACAGTGGGGCGACGTTAGGCTCGAAAGGCTGATTGTCGCGATTTTCTGTTGAGTATAGAAGGGAAATCGAGTTGCGATCCAATTATTATCACGAGTTCGGGTCAGCAAGGATGGCGACGAGTTGCTGGGAGTTCTAGGCGCCGGTGAGACTCACGAATTCGAATAGGGTTTGGGCGTCGATCTTGGAACTGAGCAAAGGGGTGGATCGATCAACGGTTTGGGATGAGATGAAGCGAATACTAATGGCAACAGTGGTGGGAATGGTTGAACAGGATGGTGCGATGGGGTTGTCGTTGGGTTGTGGAGAGGCTTAGGTGAAAGGGAAGTCAAACTGGAAGAAATTAGAAGTGGGGAGTCTGCTGTTGTTTTGCGTTGGGAGTTTGGTCTTCGATTTTGAGGGATGGTCTGAACTGAATCAGTTCGACAGTTGGGTGCTGGGGACAGTAGGTGTGTTCAGATGTGTGGAAATGGTGGAGTTCGCTTGTGTTGGTGATGAAAGGAATATGCGGGTGTGACAATGAGGAGTGTGATATGTGTTGTTAGAAGAGTTTTGGTCCCTGTATTTTTTGGGAATGGTGAAGAGTGTAGGGTAGATGAGTAGCTGCCAGTATGGTGTTTGACAGAATGCCGGAAAAAGGACTGCAGTGTTAATGGGTTGTTTGCACAATTTTGGAGCTGCCTGGGAACTTGTTTTGGAAATAGATTGGGTGCTTTGCAATGACCGCGAGGTATACTTTTTACCGAAAATTTTAAAACACATGGAATGATTTGTTTTTGTTAAGTAGTGAGATTTAAATGAATAGAATTTAATCCATAAATTAAAATAAATAATCGTAGGAAATGATTTCATTCGAGATTAGTTCAAGTAGATTCGAAGCTGTGACGTTTGGAATTTAAACAGGATATCCGACAAATAAAATCGAGGTGAGTAAATCTTACTCAAAGTTTTGTTTTTTAATCGTTAAAAATAAATTCTTGGATGCTTGCATGAATTATTGACTTACTGTGGTCATATATATTAGTTATTTAGACTTGGTGATTGTGGTTATTGGATATTTCCCGCAGTATTATTAGCGGATGCCCGCTGTGTCATTAGAGGATGACCCTATGCCCACGTATATAAGTGGATCCCCTTTTATACCGCGATATCCTGCCTTGAAGCAGGATAGGTATTATTTATGTGACTAACATCTGTGGATGCAGGGAAAACAGGTTGGAGTGATCCAACTGGATTCCTCAAATTTATTTATTACTATTTGCATATTTATATGTGTGTGATGTGTTTAATTGGATTGATGGTTTGCTTATTTGGGTATTTAAATATCACTGGCCCTAGAGATTGATATTTAAAAATATCATAAAAGGGATTTTTTAGATTTAAAAAGGGAAAATACATTTTTTTTCGAATAGAAATTGAATTTCAGATTTGGCTAGGAAAATATTAACTTGTTTTTAGAAATGAAAACAAGTAGTTGGATTTATAAACGATGTTTATAAATAGAAAGAAATAATATCATTTGATAATATTAAACTTTAATTTCAAGTAAGGGATTTAAAGATTGAAACTTATCTTTCGAAGTGGAAATTTGAATTCCAAATGGAATACGAAATATAAGCTTGTTTTAAATATTTAAAGCAGGAAGTAAAATTTATAAACGATGTTTATAAATAGAAGGGAATACTTATCATGAGATGATTTGGGTATTTAAATTCAAATATGAATTTAAAAAGAGATAAATAACTTGAAATTGTTTCAAGAAGAAACAATGAAATTTATTCCGATGTTCGGAATGTAAACTGAATTTAAATATATCCACATGGAATTGTGATTTGAATTCAGCGATGTGGAATTCAGAGAAATAAAAATTTTCTATTCAGAAAATATATTGAAATTATATATAATTAAATTTAATATGAAATAGATTATAGGTTTATATGCATATGCATATTTATATATATACATATGATAATAATAAATATAATGAGAATCGAATTCAAGTGGAAGTTGTTGTAATAAATAAAATAAGGGGGTTAATTTATAAATAAAGTTTATAAATGTGATGAAGAAATTTTCATCAGATAATTTAAAAATGAATTCTTCCAAAGTGGATATGGCTTATGAAACCATATTTGATTAGACTAGAAGCTGAGATTTTATCGAGTGTTGGTACTACAAGCTGTTATCTATCTTAAGATAAGAACGTTGTCGGTCAAGGTCTGAGAGGTAAATAAAATACCCCAACTTGAACGACTTCACTATTATCAAGGGATGATATTAGTTTGTAATGGTAAAAAATGTTGAACAAATTGATTTTTCGCATAAAAGGAATTTATAATTGAAATTCGATTATATCGAATTTTTATAGATAATCAAATTCCATGTAAGTTGGAATTGAATATAGAAAATTGGAGTTGAATTAGTTCATAACTGAGTTCTGAATATAGAATAAAATAATCGACGAGTTTTGAGAAATCGGGATTGTTAAGTTAGATTTGGGATAACGGGCTTAATTTATTTTTAATTTATTGGAAATGGAGTCGATTTATTTTATAAACGAAGAGTTTAAACATTTTTATTTAATTTAATTAAAAAGAACTCGCCGTAGCACGGTAGTTCGTAAATTGGCGATTCGAACTTCAATTGAGTATACAAAACTCAATATAAGTCGGAATTTGATGAAACAAGAAACGCCCGGACCGATTGAACGATAGTTTTCTAATGGAAGAGAAAAACCTGAATTTCGGTTTATAGATTTTGAATTATATCAAAATCAAATTTTCAGAAAACAGCGCCATAATCGTTTTTAAACCATAACGGTTTATTTAATAAATTTAAAGGATTTTTCTGAATTTTTTTTTAGGAAAATCCGAGTTTGAGTTATCAAATAAATATGAACTCAAGCAGAGTGAATGAAGTGATTTCTATTATAAAAATCAGGTCTTTGGATTAGTATTAACTAATTTGAAAAGAAATCTGTTAATGGGATTTCGAACCAAACTTAACCTTTGTTAAGTAAAATCGGATTTGTGAATTCAAATTGGAAATCGAATCTAAAACTCGAGTTAGAAATGGAATTCGATTTGTGTATTAGCGAATTAAAATATATTCGAAATGTGATATGTTCAAATTGAAGGTACGTTATGCAAAAGAGCGAACTAAAGAAGCGGTTAACAGATTTGTTAAAAAGGGAATTAGTAAATAGATTTTTGGATCAAATTTAACCTTTGTTAAGTAAAGGAAATTTGTGAATTAAATATCCGTAATCGAATACACCACTCGTGTAAGATTTGGATTTGGTTTGCTATAAGCAAGTGAGACGTGGGATAAAATGATGAACTCAAAATGAAGTGAATCAATCAAATGGACTAAATTAAACAAATGGACCAATTAGGAAACTAATTAGCCAAATGAAACGTGATTAAATAAAAAGGGCTGGATTGATTGGAATGCATTGGGAACGATTGAATATAGGTTAAACAGGTACGGGATAAAGGAAATGAAGAGAATGAAGAATATTATTAGCGCCCAACAAAAAGGTAAATGTTTCAATTTCCATATGAGGTTTTATGCGCCGAATCGGCAAGCCGCTTGCCTTTTGGATTTTCTTTTTGAATGGAAAAGGCCTAGAGAGGCGAGTTTGGGTTTGAATGATTGACTGGTACAGGGGAGGTGCTGGCGAAATTTTCCGAAAATTTAAGGAGTTAGAATATTTTTAAGAAGTTTTTGATAATTAGAAATCAATATATCGATATTTAGAATTCAATAAGAAAACTTAAAATATTAGAAAGGGCCAGTGATTGTGAAATTGTTTGACGGATGTTTATTTTTCCTTTGATAGTTAAAACATCGGCTATCAAAGATTTTTAACCTCGTTGCCAATACAGAGAGACCGGTTGGATTTAATATCCGAAAACCACTCCGTGTAGGCATAGGCGTTGCGAATTAGATTAGGCTGAAGAAAATCGAAGACGGAGTGAAATTCAAGAACTGTTATGTTTGTCCAGTCCCAGGACAACTTGTATGGACAAATGTCTGACAGAGTATTCCTAACGGTCACATAAGACGATCTTTTCAAGGTATTACGTCTGGTGGCGGAGAAATTCGTATCTCTTAGTTTTATACCCGTAATATTTTTGAGAAGATTAACTAGTGATTCGACGGGTTTGACGATGTGGCATTCAAAGTGTTTGGTGACCAGATGTTCTAAAAGATAGACGTAGCCTCAAGCTTCACAACCGAGAAATGACAAAAATCGGGCAGGCAACATGGTTATGTGGGTCGCTCCCATTAGGGTGTATAATCACCTATCTAGAGAAATTCCTTTTACTACTTTAATCTATTTCGATGTTGTCCCTTTTCGGGAAACGGTGGTTTGAGCCCAATCGTTGGTGTTATACATTCGATACACTCAAGTGAAATGAGTGGTCGGTCATGTGTGGGTCGGGTTGCAAGACGTTCTTGTTGAACCCATGTGTATTCGCCTCTAGAGATACACTATCGTAAGGTGGTCCCATACCTTGTCATAGTTGGAATCCAATCTCCAATAAGCGCCCCTGCGATTTTTGATTTTATACTATATATGTAGAGCGTGAGATGCAAGCGTTCTACTATTTGGTTATTTATTTGACTAGACATTATTATAATATCACTGGATTTTGATATCAAAAATATTTGGGTTATAGTAAGGTAAAAACCGTCCGTGTTTATGTGTGGGTTGGTCTTACTATTATCTCTTTCTTTCAAATGATTTTTGAAGTTAAACCATATGGTTGGAGTTTACTCACACCAGTCCCATGACTGACCCAGAGTTTATTTTTTTTTGTTTTCCCTAAACTCTTGGGTGCCCAAATTTGTACGGGCAGTCAAGTGTTTTAGGCTTTTACATATACACTTGGAGGAGCTTGAAGCAGGAGGCTTCACCGCTAGTTATTTTAGAGTTAATCCCGCTATCAAATATTGTATTGTGCTCTGATGATGGTATGTATGTATGATACAAATTTTGTATTCTAGATTATGTTATATAATATAATTTATTCATTCCGCTGTGAGGTTCTGTGTTGTTATTTCTATTCTTCTTCTGTCTTTTCTATTTTCATTAACTTATTGACTCGTATTTCTATATTATTTGAATTGGAAGGGTATTGTATTAGTCAGCTCAGATAGTATGGATTTGCGGGCCACTACAGTTGGTATCAGAGCTTAGGTTGAGTGAACACCTAGGCTTGTGTGGCATGTGCTCATTAGAGATAGGGTCAGTTGTACCCTATAATGAGTTGAGTGTATATATGAGAGAGCGTATTTGTAAGTTGATATAAAAATTGTTTTATATTGTGTTGGCTTGTCTGTTGAGTGGTTTATGAGTTCTAGTCGAATCTTGGGACGCCGCGACGTCGATAGGAGTTTCTAAACATTTGTACTGAAGAATTGACATAATATTGTTTTAAAATGGGTAAATAAAATAATTTTGCCCAAAATTTATTTTGATATAAAGGAATAATTTTCTGAAATTATTATAGTATATTGATGAGTTGGTTGCTATAATCAAATGAGATTATAAAATTGAAATGGTTATATATAACCAAATAGAACTTGTATATGAATAATATATGCAAATGTGATCAACTAAAATTGAATTCAAACCGTAAATCGGAATTTAAATCCCGGTAGGTTGGAAAATATTTTTTCAAAGTATATTAGAATAATATAGCATTATTTTGGGGAGGATTTTGGATAAAAATAGGTTTGAATGGATTTTGAAAGTGATAAAGCACTGAACTCACTTCAGTGGCTGGAAAATAATTCTGATGATGACTGCAGCACCATCAGTGTTCATTTTCGAGTTTCTAAGTGATGGATTGCTACCTTAGAAAAGTTTCTGATGGAAATTTGTTTGAAAGAAAACAAGTAGGTTTGGAAATTCAAATGTTTTGAATTTGGAATGGTTCTAAATATATGTTGATATATTTATGGGATTTCAAAAAGTATTTGAAAAAAAAAACCAGGGTATTTGAATTCTAGCATTTAAATTTAACATAAACAAGTTAAATGGATCAAAGTAAATAAATGGAAACCAAAAGTTTTGGTAGAACTACAGTTGTGAAAATATGAAAAGTTGAGTTTCAACGTAAGTGATTTTTTGGAAAGTAAACGAGTTAGTAGCATTTTTCCTACTTTAGTAATTTCGGGGACGAAATTCTTTTAAGGGGGGAAGAATGTAACGACCCGTATTTTTGGTCGATTAATTTTAAATATTTAAAATCATTTTAAATATTGTGTTGACAATATAAATAAATTTTAATTTATTGTAATACGAAATATAATTGAAATCGAAGTTTAAAACTGAATCAAAACAATTCAGATAATCTGTTTTAATTCTATTTGAATATAGACGACGATAATAATAATTTATTATCAAAGAATTTATTTGTGTTGAATTTAAATTATTTTATATCGATTTAATAGGGTTATTTTATATATATGTTCGAATTAAAATTTATAATCTATTCTGTTGAGTTTAGAATAGTGTTATAACATTGAAACGGCAGTGGTTACGTTAAAATAGCCGTTTACGGTTTAAGAAATAGACCCCGATATTATTTTAGTGGATAACCACGAGATTAAATCGATATCTGTTTAAAAAGGATAAAAATATCTTTAAGTCAAATCAAATCAAATTAAACTATATTTAAAATCAAAATCAAAATCTTTTTAAATTCCTTAAAAGATTTGCGCTGTACTTGGCCGACCGGGGATTTTAATGGTGCGTACTTCCTGTTTCTCACTTGCGACTATATATCCTGTCTCGCATTCACTGATTTTCCCATTCTCATATTCATTGCCTTCATTCTTTTTCTGTCCATTTCTAAAACCATGGAAATGAAAAACGTTGTTTCCATCCTCTGTTCTCTAACATACTAAAATCAAAAGCCATTCAAAGCCTTTACTTCCGTTCCCTTTTCTCAGTAATCGAAACAAAAATGGGAACCGAAACCCATTTCCCTTACAAATCAGTCCACCGCTAAAAAGAAAAAGAAAAAGAAAAAGAAAAAAGGGGAAAATCGAAGGCGCGATTTGAAACCCGAAGTTCTCTAAAGCTCGACCAGGGTAGAGATGCTAAACAGTGGGGCGACGTTAGGCTCGAAAGGCTGATTGTCGCGATTTTCTGTTGAGTACAGAAGGGAAATCGAGTTGCGATCCAATTATTATCGCGAGTTCGGGTCAGCAAGGATGGCGACGAGTTACTAGGAGTTCTAGGCGCCGGTGAGACTCACGAATTCGAATAGGGTTTGGGCGTCGATCTTGGAACTGAGCAAAGGGGTGGATCGATCAACGGTTTGGGATGAGATGAAGTGAATACGGATGACAACAGTGGTGGGAATGGTTGAACAGGATGGTGCGCCGGGGTTGACGTTGGGTTGTGGAGAGGCTTAGGTGAAAGGGAAGTTGAACTAGAAGAAATTAGAAGTGGGGACTTTGCTGTTGTTTTGCGTTGGAAGTTTGGTCTTCGATTTTGAGGGATGGTCTGAACTGAATCAGTTCGACAGTTGGGTGCTGGGGACAGTAGGTGTGTTCAGATGTGTGGAAATGGTGGAGTTCGCTTGTGTTGGTGATGAAAGGAATATGCGGGTGTGACAATGAGGAGTGTGATATGTGTTGTTAGAAGAGTTTTGGTCCCTGTATTTTTTGGGAATGGAGAAGAGTGTAGGGTAGATGAGTAGCGGCCAGTACGGTGTTCGACAGAATGCCGGAAAAAGGACTGCAGTTTTAAGGGGTTGTTTGCACAATTTTGGAGCTGCCCAGGAACTTGTTTTGGAAATAGATTGGGTGTGTTGCAATGACCACGAGGTATACTTTTTACCGAAAATTTTAAAATACATGGAATGATTTGTTTTTGTTAAGTAGTGAGATTTAAATGAATAGAATTTAATCCATAAATTAAAATAAATAATCGTAGGAAATGATTTCATTCGAGATTAGTTCAAGTAGATTCGAAGCTGTAACGTTTGGAATTTAAACAGGATATTCGACAAATAAAATCGAGGTGAGTAAATCTCACTCAAAGTTTTATTTTTTAATCATTAAAAATAAATTCTTGGTTGCTTGGATGCTTGCATGAATTATTGACTTACTGTGGTCATATATATTAGTTATTTAGGCTTGATGATTGTGGTTATTGGATATTTCCCGCAGTATTATTAGCGGATGCCCGCAGTATCATTAGCGGATGACCCTATGCCTACGTATCTAAGTGGATCCCCTTTTATACCGCGATATCCTGCCTTGAAGCAGGATTGGTATTATTTATGTGACTAACATCTGTGGATGCAATGAAAATAGGTTGGAGGGATCCAACTGGATTCCTCAATTTTATTTATTACTGTTTACATATTTATATGTGTGTGATTTGTTGAATTGGATTGATGGTTTGCTTATTTGGGTATTTAATATCACTGGCCCTTGAGTTTGATATTTAAAAATATCATAAAAGCGATTTTTCGATTTAAAAAGGGAAAATACATTTTTTTCGAATAGAAATTGAATTTCAGATTTGGCTAGGAAAATATTAACTTTTTTTTAGAAATGAAAACAATTAGTTGGATTTATAAGTGATGTTTATAAATAGAAAGAAATATTATCATTTGATAATATTAAACTTTAATTTCAAGTAAGGGATTTAAAGAACGAAACTTATCTTTCGAAGTGGAAATTTGAATTTCAAATGGAATATGAAATATAAGCTTGTTTTAAATATTTAAAACAAGAAGTAAAATTTATAAACGATGTTTATAAATAGAAGGGGATAATTATCATGAGATGATTTAGGTATTTAAATTCAAATATGAATTTAAAAAGAAATCTATAACTTGAAATTGTTTCAAGAAGAAACGATGAAATTTATTCCAATGTTCGGAATGTAAACTGAATTTAAATATATCCACATGGAATTGTGATTTGAATTCAGCGATGTTGAATTCGTAGAAATAAAAAAATTCTCTTTAGAAAAGATATTGAAATTATATAAAATTAAATTTAATATGAAATGGATTATAGGTTTATATGCATATGTATATTTATATATATACATATAATAATAATAAATATAACGAGAATCGAATTCAAGTGGAAGTTGTTGTAATAAATAAAATAAGGGGGTTAATTTATAAACAAAGTTTATAAATGTGATGAAGAAATTTTCATCAGATAATTTAAAAATGAATTCTTCCAAAGTGGATATGGCTTATGAAACCATATTTGAATAGACTAGAAGCTGATATTTTATCGAGTGTTGGTACTACAAGCTGTTATCTATCTCAAGATAAGAACGTTGTCGGTTAAGGTCTGAGAGGTAAATAAAATACCCCAACTTGAACGATTTCACTATTATCAAGTGATGATATTAGTTTGTAATGGTAAAAAAATGTTGAACAAATTGATTATTCGCATAAAAGGAATTTATAATTGAAATTCGATTATATCGAATTTTTATAGATAATCAAATTCCATGTAAGTTGGAATTGAATATAGAAAATTGGAGTTGAATTAGTTCATAACTGAGTTCTAAATATAGAATAAAATAATCGACGAGTCCGGGATTGTTAAGTTAGATTTGGGATAACGGGCTTTATTTATTTTTAATTTATTAGAAATGGAGTCGATTTATTTTATAAACGAAGAGTTTAAACATTTATATTTAATTTAATTAAAACGAACTCGCCGCAGCGCGGTAGTTCGTAAATTGACGATTCGAACTTCAATTGAGTATACAGAACTCAATATAAGTCGAAATTTGATGAAACAAGAAACGCCCGGACCGATTGAACGATAGTTTTCTAATGGAAGAGAAAAACCTGAATTTTGGTTTATAGATTTTGAATTATATCAAAATCAAATTTTCAGAAAAACAGCGCCATAATCATTTTTAAACCATAACGGTTTATTTAATAAATTTAAAGGATTTTTCTGATTTTTTTTTATAGGATAATCAGGGTTTGAATTATCAAATAAATATGAACTCAAGCGGAGTGAATGAAGTGATTTCTGTTATAAAATTCAGATCTTTGGATTTGTATTAACTAATTTGAAAAGAAATATGTTAATGGGATTTCGAACCAAACTTAACCTTTGTTAAGTAAAATCGGATTTGTGAATTCAAATTGGAAATCGAATCTGAAACTCGAGTTAGAAATGGAATTCGATTTGTGTATTAGCGAATTAAAATATATTCGAAATATGATATGTTCAAATCGAAGGTACATTATGCAAAAGAGTGAACTAAAGAAGCGGTTAACAGATTTGTTAAAAAGGGAATTAGTAAATAGATTTTTGGATCAAATTTAACCTTTGTTAAGTGAAGGAAATTTGTGAATTAAAAATCCGTAATTGAATACACCAATCGTGTAAGATTTGGATTTGGTATGCTATAAGCAAGTGAGATGTGGGATAAAATGATGAACTCAAAATGAAGTGAATCAATCAAATGGACTAAATTAAACAAATGGACCAATTAGGAAATTAATTAGCCAAATGAAACGTGATTAAATAAAAAGGGCTGGATTGATTGGAATGCATTGGAAATGATTGAATATAGGTTAAACAGGTACGGGATAAAGGAAATGAAGAGAATGAAGAATATTATTAGTGCCCAACAAAAAGATAGACGTAGCCTCAAGCTTCATAACCGGGAAATGACAAAAACGGGCAGGCAGCATGGCTATGTGGGTCGCTCCCATTAGGGTTTATAATCACCTATCTAGAGAAATTCCTTTTACTTCTTTAATCGATTTCGATGCTGTCCCTTTTCGGGAAACGGTGGTTTGAGCCCAACCGTTGGTGATATACATTCGATACACTCAAGCGAAATGAGTGGTTGGTCATGTGTGGGTCGGGTTGCAAGACGTTCTTATTAAACCCAGGTTTATTCGCCTCTAGAGATACACTATCGGCAGGTGGTCCCATACCTTGTCATAGTTGGAATCCAATCTCCAATAAGCGACCCTGCGATTTTTGATTTTATACTATATATGAAGAGCGTGAGATGCAAGCGTTCTACTATTTGGTTATTTATTTGACTAGACATTATTATAATACCACTGGATTTTGATATCAAAAATATTTGGGTTGTAGTAAGGTAAAAACCATCCATGTTTATGTGTGGGCTGGTCTTACTATTATCTCTTTCTTTCAAATGATTTTTGAAGTTAAACCACATTGTTGGAGTTTACTCACACCAGTCCCATGACTGACTCAAAGTTTATTTTGTTTTGTTTTCCCTAAACTCTTGGGTGACCAAATTTGTACGGGCAGTTAAGTGTTTGCGTCTTTTATAGACACACTTGGAGGAGCTTGAAGCAGGAGGCTTCACCGCTAGTTATTTTAGAGTTAATCCTGCTATCAAATATTGTATTGTGCTCTGATGATGGTATGTATGTATGATACAAATTTTATATTCAAGATTATGTTATATAATATAATTTATTCATTCCGCTGTGAGGTTCTGTGTTGTTATTTCTATTCTTTTTCTGTCTTTTCTATTTTCTTTAACCTATTGACTCGTATTTCTGTATTATTTGAATTGGAAGGGTGTTGTATTAGTCAGCTCAGATAGTATAGATTTGCAGGCCACTACACTTCGTAACTTCCTCATACGGTGTCTGATTTACGCAAACTCGGGCTCTATCTCAACCAGAATTCCGAGACGAATGACAATGGCGTAACCCATTTTACTTAATTCACTTTTTAAATGTGTGTGTTCTTAATTCGTTATTTTAATATTCATAGATAATACGGGGTGTTACATACAACCTCTGCTTCATAAATCAAATCCAAGGGGGATACCAAAACATTAATGCGGAAGGGGATTTCCGGTGTTCAATCTTCAAATACTCAAACAAGGGTTATTTTGGTACTTCTATTTATACCGAAATGGGATTTTTGTTCTTCAATCTTTAATTTATCAAACAAGGGTTAGTTTGGGACTTCTATTAATACCGGAAGGGGATTTCTAGTCTTCAATCTTTAATTACCCAAATAAGGGTTAGTTTGGGACTTCCATTAATACCAGAAGGGGATTTTTGGTCTTCAATCTTTAAATACCCAAATAAGGGTTAGTTTGAGACTTCTATTAACACCGAAAGGGGATTTCTGGTTTCAATTTTTAATTACCAAAACAAAGGTTGGTTAGGGACTTCTATTATTACTGGAAGGGGATTTCTGGTATTCAATCTTTAATTACCCAAACAAGGGTTGGTTTGGGACTTTATTAATACCGAAAGGGGATTTCTTGGTTTGGGACTTTTATTAATACCGGAAGGGGATTTCTGGTCTTCAATCCTTAATTACCCAAACAAGGGTTGGTTTGGGACTTCTATTAATAACAGAAGAGAATTTTTGGTCTTTAACCTTTAATTACCCAAACAAGTGTTAGTTTGGTACTTCTATTAATACCAGAAGGTAATTTCTGGTCTTAAATCTTTAAGTTACCCAAATAAGGTTTGGTTCAGGACTTATATTTATATCAAAAGTGGATTTCCGGTCTTCAATCTTTAATTTACCCAAGTAAAGGTTAGTTTAAAGCTATCATCAAAACAAGAAGCCGGTCACTGGCTTCCAACCTTTAATGATCAAGTAAGAACTAGCATAAGAATAGTACCTTGGAGGTTTTGTTATGCAACCCAACAATAAAAACCACTCACAAATATAATGAAAAAGAATCCAAAAAAGAAAAATTTGACTTGGAAAGTCGGAAAAATCCCTTTACTGAGGGGGGGGGGGAATGTTACTTCCAAAATTAACCCTTAAACAGACTGACAAGTGAAGGGGTATTGGATGTGCACAGACACATCAGAATCCTCCGGAAGGAAAAAGCCAAACACCAAAGAAAACTCAAAAGCTATAGAATGCCGGCAAGTTCTATCCGGCAGGGTGTATCTTGAAGGGTGGTCTTATAACAAAAGGTCATTCAAGCTAGAAAAGAGGAAGTCAAGAGTTCTGCTAATCGAAACCAAGAAAGACGGAAGGGTTGTCGGTACTAATCTACTTAAACACCGATACATCAGGAGATAAAGGCATTGAAGATACCAAGCCTAAAGTGCCCAGGAGTTATCCAGAACTAGCCTTGAAGTATTCAGGCAACGGGGGGCTTCTATTAAAAAATGAGTGAAATAACGGAAGCCACCCCCCGGAAGGTTAGGCTCCATCCGAAAGTTCCACCGGAAGGCAAACTGAAATCCGAGAGGAGATACAGGCTATCCATACTAATCTGCCTGGTGTCGACACCGACAAGGGTTTCGAACCGACCTCTATCTACATACATCACGAGGGCAAGCTCCTCAAATTATTCATAAAAAAAGGGAAGCCTACACCCGGAATCTATTACCGGGAGCATAAATGCCTTCCGAAAGCCATTTACATCGACAAGCTCATATCAATCTCGAACAAGCTTCAACTGTCCGTGTAATGTCCCATATTTTTATGGTATAATAATTAATTTATTTAATTATTTAAATGGTGATTTAGAATTTAATGGTTGTTTAATTAAATAATAGAATAATATATTTAATTAATATAAATAATAGAATAATATATTTAATTCTGAAATAATCAGAAATAACAAAATTCGCAATACTGTGTGGATTGGACAATTTAAAATATATAATTCAGTTTAGAATTGAATTATACTAACGAATTTATTTATAAATGTCAGTTGAATGTATTAATTATAATATAACTATAATCAAGCTTGAAATAACGCGGTAGTTCGTAATTTGGCGATTCGAACTTTAAACGAATATACAGAATCCGTTTCAAGTCGGATTTCTGTGAAACAAGAAACGTTGGAATCTGTTTTCTAATGAAGGTGAAAAATGGAGATTTTGCTTTATAAATTGTAAGTTATGTCCAAATCAAATTGTCAAATAGTGGCCATGAAATCGCTTATAAGCCATAATAGTTATTTAATTTTAATTAAATATCGGTTTCAAATTTGGACAAATCCTTTTAGACATAAGTATAATTTAATTTTTAAAATTTTATTATAATTTTTATTTTGGAAAATAAGAAAATTTTTATTTGGAGTATTTTACACCCTAAATCAGCATTTTGGGACATCAAAGAATAAGCTAATCTGTCTATATTATTATATTTTTGGAATTGTGGCACATTGCCTGTCATTACAGTATTTTTATTTTTGTTGACAGTAGTCCATAAACATATGAAATTTTATGAGATGGCGTACGCTTAATATCTTTATATATTTTAATATATGCCTTAGCTACCAAGCTTCTTACCCATCCTTTCAGCACAGTCCTAGTCTCTTGAAAACCACAGAGCTATGATATGGCAAATCAAAGTTTCCATCAATTCTGAAAACCTACAAATCCCATTTTACTTGGTCATTAAGTCATGAAGCCATATAAATACATACAGTTCTCCTGGATTTCTTCTTCGCGAGAACTTTTAATTTTTTTCTGCCGAGACTTTTTATTAATACAATAAAAGTTGAAAACAAGATTTATAACTCTCTTAAAATCTTAAAACCGCTAGTCCTCTTCATAAGAATACAACTTTTGTGCAAACAAAAAGCAAATACTGTATGAATTCAAAAACCCACGCAAGGGGCATGTGTTCTTCCCAGGTCTATGGTTCGCTGGTTCCTCTTTGCCACAACCAAGGTTCATGAAGTTGGGTTGCAGTTGTGTGAGGGTGTGTTAAGTGAAAGGCAAGCAGGCGATTAAGGGGCTGTCGAGGTCAAGAAGATGGAGAGTGTGAGGGAAGCAGCTTTTGCGGGTATGGGTTCTATGTGAATGGTCTTTGAAAAATACTAAAGCACGTTTAATTAAAAAAAACAAAGACAAGACTGGTACAAAACAAAGTCCGACGGTTTTGTTTTAAAACAGAAGTGGGATTTCAGGAGTTGGTGCTTGTCTCTGGCGATGGGGTGGTATGGCGTCGGCTTTGATGGCCGATAGTGGCGGCGGAGGATTAAAGATGAATGTGGACTCCATTCGAAGGACTGGATGATTTCATTTAATGTTCACCTGGAAAGTATAACTGGGTTACAGGTGTTTGAATTTGCAAATAAAGTGATTAAGCACTAAATCATGTTTATTAAAATGTTAAATAAGGATTGGGAAGCAAGTGGGAGTTAATGTCTGGAGAAGGGAATCAGTAGAGGGCGGCAAGAACTGGCGGAAAAAGGATTGGTAATTCTCGTGATTTATTAGAAGGGTAACCAGGGTAATTATAACTTAATTATAGTAGCATTGTTTAAAGTATATTCGAATGTATAAAAATAGATTACTTTATCATACAATATCAAAATTAGACGAAACAAGATTCGTTGGGATCGTATGGACGAGAGCTACACAGTGGAACTGATTGGGAGTGAATTGGAGCTCGTTACAATTTATAGCAAAATAAATTGTCTGTCTGAATCAACCGACAGTTATCGTTATCTAACGATGATCGTCCTATGTGAGTAAATCTCACTAACTCTGCCCAGTTATATTTTTATAACATATTTTTAGAATTGATAAATGATGGTTGATTGCTGTGTGTTGTTTGTTTGGATGAACTGCTGACTGATTGGTTGAAATTATAGATAATGATATATATAAATCGTTAATCAAATATTGATTCTGTTTATCAGAATATTTCATATTGAAATGAAGTTGATTTTAATTATATTGTTTAACATCTGTGGATGCAGGGAAACAGGTTGGAGGAATCCAACTGGATTCCTCAATATCTATAATACTGTTTGTTTTCATATATTGTGATATATGATGTGATATAAAACATATGATTGATTTTGATGACACTAGTCTGTTTAATTGGTATTTTATATACCATAAGAAATACTGGAATGTAAAAAAGGAATTTTTAAAGTGTATTTTGAAAATGAAATATTTATAGGAAATAAATATAATTATAAAAGGAAATATTTATAAAATGGAAAGAATTTTATAAAAAGGAAATAATTATAAAATGGAAAGAATTTTATAAAAAGGAAATAATTATAAACTGGAAAGAATTTTATAAAAAGGAAATAATTATAAAATGGAAAGAATTTTATAAAAGGAAATATTAGGAAAATGAATAGAATTTTATAAAAGGAAAATTTTACATTAGGAAGATTTACACTCGTGCTTCGTACATGGGTATAACATGATGTGGATTTAAAGTAGATATTAAATAAAAATCTGTTTTAACATATATAAATTGGAAAGATAAATTTATAAATGATTTTTATAAATTAAATAAAATATTTATCATTGGATAAAATGGATATATAAATCTGAATTTATATAGAGGAGTGAAAATCGGTTTTAACACCAATGTTTTTAATGGAAATTAAACTCAGCATTTTTGAAGGAAATTAAATGAGATTTTAGTGTTAGAAGTAGAAAATAAGTTTTTATATGAAAATTCTATAAATAGAAGTATGAAAAGAAATTGGATTTGGGATATTGTTTTTAAAATACGAAATCAAACTGTTTTGATTATATAAAGAAATATTATTCACAATCTATGTGAAAAATTAGATTAAAGTAAATATTTTGCAAATAAAATATTATAAAGGAATTTGGGGTTTGAATTAGGAATTTAAACGGAATTACTGAAATTAGAAACTGACTGGAAATTAGTTGAGTTGAATGGCTTTCTGGGTATTGATCTGATGTTGGTTTCGGCCTTCGGGGTTTATACTTGGGAAGTTGTTCTCTTAATAGTTTACAGTTAGAGACCGATAGAGGTAGGAAGATATTGATGCGTGAATCGGAAATGGAAACGTTTTCCAAAGTTAATAACATATATTTTCTAATTTTAGAAAATAAGGAATTTATGGATATATGGAAATGATAAATGGAAAATTGGGAAATGAAATGATGATTGATCGGTAAGATTTCCATTTGGAAATACAGCCATTGTTTGTACATATGTTTTACTTTGATAGTTAAATCACCGACTATCAAAGATTTTGACCATTTCCTTTGTCAATACGGAGAGACCGGGGTCAGATATATTATCTGAAAACCACTCCGTATGACATTAGCGTTGCGAATCAAATATGATGAAGATAATTAAAGATGGAGTTATGCAAGGGCTGTTTAGAAAACCCTAGGTAGAAATTTCCTAAGATCGATTTACAGAATAGTGCCTTCGGGTTGTCCAGTCCCAGAACAATTTGAATGGAAGAATGTCTAACAGACTATATCTGCTAGATCACGTGAGTTAATCGTTTTAAACGTATTTACGTTGGTGGCGGAGGAATTCATTTCTCTTAGCTTATACTCGTGGTATTTTTGGGGAAATCAATTTGTGATTTGATGGGTATAACGATGTGGCATTCAAAGTAAATGAAGGAGTGATTTGTTAAAAGATACGTTATGACCTCAAGCCTCATCAACTGGGAAATGACAGAAATCGGGCAGGCAGCATGGCTAAGTGGGTCGCACCCAAGTAGGGTATATTGTCACCATCTAGAGAATATTCATATTTGTTACTTCTTTCAATTCTGTATCTCCCGGGAACAGTTATGTTGGTATACAAACCATAAGGTGACAATATATTCGGAATAGTTAAGCGAAATGAATGGCCGATCATGTGTGGTCGAGTTACAATATGTTCTTGTTGAACTCCAGTGTATCACTTCTAGAGTACACTGATCAGAAGGTTGTTCCATACCTTGTCATAGTTGGAATCCATTACCCAATAGGAGCCTGCAAGTTTTTGATTGTATATTATATATGTAGAGCGTGAGATGAAAGCGTTCTACTAGATTGCTATCTACTTGATTTAGACATTATTGTAATATCAGAAGTTATTGATCTTAAGAATATTTTGGATTATTGTAAGGTAAAAACCATCCGTATTTATGTGTGGATCAGTCTTACAATTATTGTTTCCTTTGAAAAGGATTTGGAAAAGTTAAACAAATGTTTAGAGTTTACTCACACCGGTCACATGACTGACCCATAGTTTATTTTGTTTTATTTTCCCTAAACTCTTGGGTGCCCAATTTTGTATGGGGCAGTACAGTAGTCGGGATTTTGCAGATATATTTGAAAAGCTGGAGCAGGAGGCTTCAGGATATATATCTATTGTTATTTCCGCTGTGTTGTAAGTTGTTTGCTAGCTTTTTGACCAAGCCACCAAGGTTCACCCACAAGATGGAAATGTGAAGTTCAACTCCTCTAGTTCATGAAAAGTTCGATTGTGGCCTAACCTTCCTCTTCGGATCGCGGCGCCATCTCGGTTCACTACGTCCAAGGACGAACCGACCCGTCCATTGAAGCCCGACCCGATCCCATCACAGGAGGCGCAGTGAAGCTCCTGACCTGTTCAACCACGATCTGAGATGTATGGATCTTGCGACACGTTTCCACAACTGTCATGTTGACCAGTTCTTCATGAAGCTACGATCCGATCCGATGTTCTCGGGATTTACGCCACGTATGACCACGATCCGCCCGATATAATAAGCTATAAATAGCCCAGAGCTTGGCAATTTTCGGGATCTTTTGGCAGTTTGAAGGATTGATTCCACCATTACGGTCATACCACTATTTCTTACCAGTTTTACTTCGAGATTACTGAAAGAAATTGTAATTGTTAGAGGGAGTTTGAGAGAAATCGTTGGTTGTACTAGCATCTACAGTATAATCAATAGCATACAAAGTGGACGTAGGCTCGTTAACGCCGAACCACTATAAACCGTGTGTGTTTTCTGCTTTTTCCTCATTTTTAAGTTATAATTCTCTACGAATCAGAACAATTTGGGTGTTAGAGCCAAATTTTGATCTAACATTTTGGTGCTTTCACTGAGAATTGATTTCTCAGCATATTGGATTGTTGCTCCATTGTTTGGATATTCAAGTCCGAAGGAAACAGTCCCGAAACTTCACTGTTCAGATTTTTGAAGATTCCAGCGTCATCTGATATCATGGCTGGAAAGAAGTCTAAGGAAGTACGAGCTTCGCAGGCGAATGAAGCAGTTGAAGAAAGTGTACATGAGCAGGTTGAGGAGGGCCTCGCGGATCGCGGGGACATAGGGGCGATCCGACCCGAACGTGGTGTCACGAACCGGTTTGAAGGGGGCGCCACGATCCGAATTGAGGGCGGCACGAACCGAACATCTGAAGGGGTCGTCACTCGATCACGAGACAACGCCGCGAACCCTCCCCCTAATGTTACCATGAACCGATCCCAGGGGGGCGCTACGAGCCACATACACAGGTCTACTGCGATCCGAAGTGATGACCAGACTACAACTCGACCTGGGAAGGAGGTTATGGCTCACTCTTTCCGTCCCGGTACCTCTGTTCGGCCTGGCTCAAGTTCTCTGCGCATAAGAGAAAATGTTGATGATCAATATGACCCCTCTGCTCCGATCACTGAAGGAGATCTCTCTTGCTTCTCTAAAATGTGGGATAGGCTGCTTGATGAATTAGTTGCTCAAAGGAAGGAAAGCTCTGTGTTGCGACAGAACTTGACTGCTATGGATAGAAGGCTCGATGACCTCGCAAGGCAAAGAACACTCCCAGTTCGTCCGCTCACCCCGGAATACTCTTCTTCATCGGAAGAATCGCCAGGACCTCCGCGGCGACTGTATGAGAGGGTTGAAAACATATAGCAGCTCCGATTTGGAACCCTGCCATCACAAGAGGAAGAGACACTTGGTGTAGGACCCTCGAACCGCAACTTGAATAATCGTGCCGCAACTCCTAGAGCTCGAGTTGTGGACAATCCTAATGAGAATAGACCACCTCAGCCCCTTCGCCGTACAAATACTCATGGTAACAGGGGGCAACGAAGCCCAATCCGAGCTCCGGATTTCGTGGTTGTTCCTAGAAGAGAGATCGGAGAATTCCACCGAGCGAGAAGCACTGATCCCGAGCCTCCGATGACCAGTGCAAATGTTGCAGCTATGGTTCATCAAATCCTGGCAGATATCCATGGACAAAAGAATGAAGATTGGGGGATTGACCGCAGTCACACCCCTTTTACTGATGACCTTCTAGATGTAACATTCCCGAGGCGCTTCAACATGCCGCAGATGAACCGTTACGCGGGTAGATCTGATCCAATCCAACGTCTAATGAGATATTCTTGGTCAATGACCGCTGACGTAGCCTCTGACGTTGTAAAGTGCCAAGCATTCCCTGTATTCCTGGAGGATGTAGAGTTATTATGGTTTACTGCTTACCAGCAAGATCAATCTCCAGTTTCAGGGAGTTGAGTGAAAGGTTCGTGGAACAGTTTCGCATTTATGCACAGAGGACAAAGAGTGTGATTGATCTGTTCCTTGTCAAGCAATGACCAGGCGAAAGCTTAGGGGTGTATCTGGATCGTTTCAACCTAGCTGCCACTGAAGTCAAGGATCCCCATGAGCCAACTGTTGTGGCAGCCCTGATCGATGGGGTAGATAAAGATACTGAATTTGGGAGATACCTGGCCGGCAAGCCACCTGATACTAGAGAATTGTTCTACGAGAAAGTTAACGTACACTTACATCAGGAGGAGGTATACGCTAACCGGAAGATGAAAATGGCAGATAAGGAGGAGACCCAAAGTTATGTGGCCATCAAGCAAACCGGAGACAGCTCGGGGAAGGTTGAAGTCAATGTTGGAAACTGAAACCAGGGCGGCGGCCGCCAGTTAGGAAATAATGATAATAATAGTAATGGCAATAATCGGAAGATAAATCGGGGGAACGACTCCCAGAGAAGGACACGTCCCAGGTCTTTCGAAAATTATACACCAATAAATGATACTTTGGAGAATATCTTCGTAGACTCATACAACGTTCTCCAGCATAAAAGGCCTCCTCCAAGAGATTCGACGGAGAAAGAACGTGAGACGGGGAAGTTTTGTCACTTCCATCAGACTCACGGCCACTCTACAAATGAATGCCGTCATCTGAGAGACGTAGTTAAGAGGTTGCTCCGGGAAGGGAAATTGGATGAGTATAGGGTGATTCCTAAAGACAGGGGGCAAGCTATTCAGACCCCGAACCAAAACCAGAATCAACCAACTGCCAGGCCAACTGTCCAGCAGAAAGGAAAGAATCTGGTTATCAATACCATAATCGGAGGGCTTCACCTAGCCGGGCATAGTTTCAAGGCGATGGATCAGTACGTAAACGCAGCAAAGCAGCATCTTGAGGTAGGAGAGTGTAGCAACCCTGAGGACAATGTCCCGGTAAAACAGAAAAAGATGATGTCAGATGACATCATTTTCCGCAATTGAGAGAGTATTGGAGTCCACGCTCCGATCGAAGATCCATTTGTAATCACAGTTCCTATTGGCCCGGCCATTGTTCATAAAGTTCTAGTGGATAACGGGAGTTCAGTCAACATTCTATTCAAAAAGACGTTCGATCAAATGAACCTTGAATTGAAAGATTTAAAGCCGTGTGAAAGATGGATCCGTGGATTTAACGAAGCTTCAACTGCTCCAATGGGATATGTAGAGCTGCCGGTAACACTTGGGGAAGGAGAACGCCAGAGAGTGAGAATTCTTCCCTTCGTGGTTTTGGGTATTGAATCGCCTTATAATACCTTCTTGGGCCGACCGGCCCTAACAAAGTTTAAAGCTTTTATAGCCCCCTGGTGCTTGTTATTGAAGTTTCCTACGGATGCTGGTGTTGGCATAGTCAGAGGAGGTCAGGTTGCCGCACGAGCATGTTACATTGCAGAGCTAAAGCTACTCCGTAAAGGAAGAGATATAGAAACTAAAGACGCTTCTTCCCCCACAAGGGAGGAGGCGTCATAGCAATTAAAAAGAATGACTATGGGTGAGTCGCCCAGAGAACTTCCCGAGGATATAGATCCCAGAGAGGACGAAGAAACTGGGGGCAGAATGGCGGCACCCAACGAAACGACTGTGATGTACCGATCAATGATAGTGACCCAGAGAAGGTCCTGAAGATTGGATCCCAGTTGGATCCGGTTTGAGCTAAAGAACTAACGGATTTCCTAAAAGATAACTTGGATGTATTTGCTTGGACCCACACGAACATGTGTGGGATATCTCCATCAATCATGAGTCACTCATTAAGCATTAACCCAAAGCATCGCCCTATAAAACATAAAAGGCGAATGCTGGGCCCAGAGAGGTCCGCGGCCTTGAAAGAAGAAGATGAAAAGTTAAGAAGTAACAGATTCATCAGAGAGTCTCAACCTACCCAGATTGGATTTCAAATCCAGTTTTGGTAAAGAAGGCCAATGGAAAGTGGCGTACATGCATTGATTTTTCGGATTTGAATAAAGCCTGCCCAAAAGATAGCTTTCCGTTACCCAGAATTGATCAGTTGGTAGATTCAACGGCGGGTCATGAGCTTCTCTCTTTCATGGACTCTTATTCAAGATATAACCAGATCCCTATGCATGTTCCAGATCAAGAACACACTAGCTTCATTACGGATCTGGGATTATACTGCTACGTGGTAATGCCTTTTGGTTTGAAGAACGCAGGCGCTACATATCAATGGTTAGTGAATAGAATGTTCTATAACCAGATTGGGAAAACGATGGAGGTATACGTTGACGACATGTTGGTTAAGTCCAGACAATCACCCAATCACACTACAGACTTGGCCTAGATGTTTGGTATCCTTCGAAAGTATGGGATGAAACTCAACCCAACGAAATGCTCATTTGGGGTTGCCTCCGGGAAATTCTTGGGATTCATTGTCAGCTCGCGCGGGATTGAGATTAATCCAGACCAGATCGCAGCAATCAGAGGCATTCAGGAGCCTAGACAAATCAAAGATGTGCAAAGCCTTGCAGGGAAAGTAGCAGCATTAAGCAGATTCATCTCTAGAGCGACAGACAAATGCATTCCATTCTTTGAATTGATAAAGCGAGAAAAACGCAATTTTAAATGGACTCTGATTGCATAGAAGCATTTCAGAACCTGTTGAATCATCCGGAGAGGCCTCCGATACTGTCTAAGCCAGTGGACCACGAGGATTTATTCGTGTACTTAGCAGTGTCGTCCCACGCAATCAGCTCAGCATTAGTAGGAGAAGAAGACAAGGTTCAAAGTCCAGTGTACTACGTAAGTAAAAAATTGGTGGTAGCTGAGAGCAATTATCCGAGGACAGAAAAGCTGGCGTATAGTTTATTGATTGCATCCAGGAAGCTTCGGCATTATTTCCAAGCTCATCCTATCACCGTGTACACTGATCACCCGCTCAAGCAAGTTCTACAGAGACCAGAAGCCTCTGGAGGACTGCTCAAATGGAACATTGAATTGAGTCAATTTGATCTGAATTTTTAGCCCTGACGATCGATACGGGGGCAAGTGCTGGCAGATTTCATAGCAGAATTTACTGTCCCGGAGGATGACATAGTAAATGAAGAGGCTGACCCACCAAAATTACTTCTCGATCCTAGCGCTTGGCAATTGTATATTGATGGTGCTAGGAATGATAAACGATCCGGTGCCGGAGCGGTGCTTGAAACTCCTGAGAAACGACTGATATCCTATGCTATCTGGTTGGAATTTCGCGCCACTAACAACGACTCCGAATATGAAGCCCTGATAGCTGGGCTGAGGATCGCAAAGGAATTAGAGATCGCGACGCTGGACATATTTTGTGATTCCAAGTTGGTTGTAAATCAGGTCACTGGAATGTTCCGAGCTAAGAGCCCAAGATTGATTTCGTATTTCGAGAAAGTGAAGGAGTTGCTGACTGGCTTTGATCATTACAGTATATCTCGTATTCCGCGGTCAGAGAACCAACAGGCGGACAAGTTGGCGAAGATGGCTAGTTCCGACGATGCTGAAGAAGCCGGGCTAGCCCCAGTTGAAGTACTTCAGTTCCCTAGCATAGGTCAGATGGAAGTTGATCCGATACTAGAGACTGAGCCAGAAAGGGAGTCATGGATGACCCCTCTAAAGAATTACTTGATGAATGGAATGCTTCCGACCAAGAAGAGCGAGAGGCGTAAAATAATCCGTAAAGCTTCTCGATGCGTTCTGCAAGGCGGAGTTCTGTACAGACAGGGATTTTCGATGTCCCTTCTCCGGTGTATAGCCCATGACGAAATCAAGCGTGTACTGCAGGAAGTACATGAGGGTGAATGCGGTGACCATACTAGAGGACTGACAATGGCAAAAAAGGTATTGCGGTATGGTTACTTCTGGCCTACCATAAACAAAGATGCGGCAAAATATGCACAACGCTGTGATGCATGTCAAAGATTTTCAAAAATTCCCAGGGCCCCTCCTGGCTAGTTAAAGACAATGATGACTCCATGGCCTTTCGCTATGTGGGGAATTGATATCATCGGAAGCCTCCCTATAGCGAAGGGCGGAGCAAAGTTCGTTATTGTAGTTGTAGACTACTTCACCAAATGGGTCGAGGCTGAGCCGTTAACTACAATCACAACCAAGCGAGTGATTAATTTTGTTGTTAGGAACATTATTTGCCGGTTTGGGATCCCGAAGATCGTCATAACTGACAATGGCACCCAGTTTGATAGCAACGAGTTCAGGGACTTCTGTCAGAAGTGCCACATTGAGAAACGGTACACCTCTGTGGCACATCCGCAGTCAAACGGACAGGTCGAAGCAGCAAATAAAGTGATTAAGTCCATTATCAAAAGAAGATTGAATCGGTCCAAAGCCATGTGGGTCGATGAATTACCCTTGGCATTATGGGCCTACAGGACAACGTATAAATCGACGACAGGCCATACCCCCTTCTCTCTTGCTTTTGGAGCAGAGGCAGTCATCCCGGTTGAGCTAAAAGTACCATCTCACTGAGTCACTTATTACGATCCGATGACTAATAACGAGTTGCTCCTTGAATCCCTAGATACAATAGAGGAGAAGAGGGATGAAGCAGACCTGCGTGCCTTGAGACACAAGCAACAGGTCGCTAGATACTACAACAAAAGGGTTCGAGCCCGAACCTTTGAACCCGGAGACTTGGTTCTGAAGAGTGTCGTTCCACCCCCAACTCATATGGGTGCGAAGTGGGAAGGACCATACTCCATCCTACGAAGGCTTGATAATGGAACCTTCAAGCTAGCAACCGTAGATGGAGAAGAAATCCCCAGAGTGTGGAATGCCCAACATTTGCAGCCCTATCTGATGTAAATTTGTCAGATTTATCCTTTTTTCATAGGACCATGTAAAAGGCATGACTTGGCTAGAATAGTCCAATGTTTTGAGCAAAGGATTATAAAGTGGACGTAGGTCACGATTCGACCGAACCACTATAAAAATATTGATTGTCGTTTACCTTTATTTGCACTATTATTTATCTGCTCTTCCATCTTTATAAAGTTTGTTGTAATACCATATAGCGATCACAGAAACTTGTAATTCTAAGTGCCTTCCATCAGAATGGAGAGTAATCCATAGCCAGAATGCTGAAGGTGCAATAAAGTGAGTCACACCATTGATTGCACTCTAACTCTCCAGAGCCGAGAGAGAAAGTAAAGGACGTGAAAATAACGTCCACATGGCAAGGCGACGCACCATGATAAAAACCGCCTTGACAGGACTCTAACCTTGGCGACTGCCAGGAGAGTATAAAAGCGTCTATGATTAAGCGCTGAGAAAGAGCTCTTACCCCGCTGAAGGATCGGGGGGCGACTGAACAGCTGAGCTCGAACTCTAACCTTGGCGACTGCCAGGAGAGTATAAAAGCGTCTATGATTAAGCACTGAGAAAGAGCACTTACCCCGATGAAGGATCGGGGGCGACTGAACAGCTGAGTTTGAACTCTAACCTTGGCGACCGCCAAGAGAGTATAAAGGCGTCTATGACTAAGCGCTGAGAAGGATGTTGGAGACTCAGCACCCCTCAGAATTTCTTCCCCGCTGAAGGATCAGTGAGCGGATCATGGTACGAGTTCGAACTTTAACCCGCTGATGGATCGGGAAAGTATAGAGGTACCGGAGATTTGGCGCCTCAAGGACTATAATCCTACTAAAAATTCCAAGTCCCCCATATTCAGAGATAGGGGGCAACGTGCATAGAAATTTTTAAAGTTTTTTCTGTCGCTTGAAGGATTTGTAATATAATTTCAACTTGATTATTGTCAAATGACTTGTGACTAAGTGTGAAGAGTTTATTGAATGCAGGTACACGATGATGCAAAAGAAATAAACTTTCCTTCATAAACTGCAAGCTTACAAGATAAAGAGGAACCTAAACAATAGTGAGGGCCATTCTCACAATTACATTTCATGGCCAGTGGAAAGCCTAAAAACAAAATACGGAAAAACGTCTACATCCTACTTATGCTTGGGAGATGGCTTGGATTTTTTTCTCCTTCTTCTGTTGTTCCAGTTCTGCCTTGCCAGCATCAGATTGATCACTCTTCTTTCTTTTTCTTTTGTCAATAAGGGGAGCTGAGGGATCATCAAAAGACTGGGAAGCAAGCTGTTTGGTAATTGATTTGGGTTGGAGTTTTAGTACCAACCCAGTTTTGGGATTAAACTCTGAGATCGGAGGTACATTCAAAGGCTCTTGCTCATCTTTTTTCAAGGCCAGCTGTTTATCTTGCCTAGCCCTCCTTTCAATCAAGGTTTCCTCATCATCGCCTTTGATTTCTTTGGTAATGGTGACTTCCTCTTCATCGTCTTCATGGTGTCCGTCCATATCTCTCAAAGCCTCGATGGGCTCAGTATCTTGGGGAATATCAGCACTGGGTGCAAGAAGGACTTTCTCCGTTGTCGCACCTTCGGACTGCTTGGAAGCGTCAACGCTAGCACTTGGTGGGATGACAATCTTCTCCGCCTCTGTCTTCTTCTCAGCATCCTTATCGGCTGGCACGCCACCTGTAACATGAGAAACAAATGTTATTTCAGGAGAGAATGCGGTTTTCTCAGTTGATTGTTCGGCAAGACGGCGACAAGTGACGATCGCTTTGACAAATTGCGGAGAGAATATAGAGATACCTTCCGCTGATCCTCCATCCAGGCTAGCAGAAGAAGCTCCAACAACTGGAGGAGTTGGACCCAGAGGAATCAATGGATCATCGGGACTGTATTCCTCAATTTCGGAGGCTTTGAGCTCTACAGCTGAGCTCGAGCCTTCGTCAATTTTATTTTTGCCCTTGGCCAGAGTTTTCTCCTTATCCATCTCTTCTTGGAGTAGGCGTTTGCCTTTCTCTAAATCCTCGGGTTCGTTATCCTTAAGAATGGTCTGCATCAGCTCATTCTCATCAATCTCATCAACTCCTAATCGCCGTTTCTCGCCCTGGACGATTGCATCCCATATGTTGGCTAAAGTAACATGGTAGTCCGGGATCCAGGAGATGTTACGGGTCTTGATGACCTGGCCAAGGAAGTCAAACAGCAATTCATCAAATCCTTCAATATCTTTCTCTCTCTCGAGGAGCTTTTCATTAGAAGCAGTAGCCATTTCAATGGCACTTTCCACATTATTTTCAGCAAGAACCGCATGCTTCTCTGATTGCGCGAGTTGATCATTCAGAATCGCTCTCTCTTTTTCGGCCAGAGCTAAACTATCTTTCAAGCTTGCCTTTTCTTTCTCCCAAGCAGCTTTTTCAGCTTCGAAATGATCCTGTGTTGTTTTCAGTTCGGTGTTGGCCATCTTGAGATCTTTCACCTCCTTCTTCAATGACACACGCTCTTTGCTGTTAGAATCGAGCTCATTATGAAAACGTTGCCTGGCCTCCTCCAGCTCTGTCTTATAATTTTTAGCATCTCGTTGAGCCAAGGCAAGCAAAGATTGTGCATCTTCCAAGTCCTTTTCCATTTTCACCCTGGCCCTGTCATTGTTATCTATCCTTACTTTGGACCTGTGCGCTTCCATTTCTAGCGTTCGGATAGTGTCTGAAAGATTGACAGCGTGTTTCTTCATCGCCTCATATTGCTTGGCTACATGGCGAATGTATCCGATGACTTCAGTATCATAATTCTCAGGAACTGGTTCCAGAGTTGGAACGAACATCATCCTCTCGAAGAAGATATCGGGGAATTGTTCTCGTAATTTCTCCAGCTTAGCCTGAGTCTCAGGACCATGGATATAGTCTCGTGCCCCGGGGGCACTCAAACTTTGTTGACTGGAGGGGACGATGTCAGTTTTCTCCTTCTCAGAATCCTAGTTTGGATCCTTGTTTTTATCCTTAGGCTCGTGGTGCTTTTTTGATGACTTGCTATGAGACGGCGTGCTCTTCGGAGGAGTTAAGTCTTTGGGAAGTCGTTTTCCCCCTGTAGGTGGCACTTGATGACTATGGGGCTTCCCAGAGGTTTGTTTTGACGGGGATCTAGACGGTGAAGAGCGAGGCTTGTAAGAATCCCAGGACCGATGGCTGTCTCCCCCTCGGCTACTGCTACGAGCGCACTCAGGATCTGAACGAAGACTTGGGGTGCCCGCACGAAGGGAACGATAAGAATAAGACTATCTGCGAGTCATCCTTCCTGCAAATGAAACAAGCATATGTTAGAATTATGAACAACAATAGTGTAGAAAGTGCTGTGGTGAACGGTGCATGTGATCTGTGCATCCCATATAATCCCCTAACGGACCAAGGCCCAGAGCTAAGCTCGTCTGTGTAGTTTCTTTTTCTCCAACAGGGGCATTTGCTTCCTCAGAGGAAGGAAAGAATGATCCCCCATCGAAGTCTTCATGAGAGTAAATGGCATATGGTAGAGGAATCTTGTTCAGTTCCCTTATTATATTCTCCTCCGTGAAATCATCATGAACGACGGGATCGACCAGCGGTGAAGCTCTTGAGGGAGAATGCTCTTTAGAGGCCGAAGTTTCTTTAGGCTCGTCAGCCCGGATCTCATCTTCCTTATACTTATTCGGATCTTCATCGCCTTGATCAATGAGCGGTGAAGGAATCTTGTAAAGTCTAGTTGTTTCTGTAGCCTGCGAGGTTCCCTCTCCCCCAACCAGGGGCACATAATTATAAGGTTTGCCGTTCTTTCCCAGTCCGAATCTTATATCCAGAAGACGGTGCTTGTGAAGATTCTCGTCGGTGAGACACAACTTTATTCTCAAGAAATCTGATTCGCTTTTGAAAAGACGAGACAATCGGTTTTCATACACCGAGCCTTTTGTCTGGGGGAATGTATGATCTGCATGGAGAAAAGAAACATGTTAGCGTCTTGGTTATTTAGTCAAGTCACTAATCTGGAGAATTAAAACTCACTTGCTTTAAGCCATTTTCGTGCGCATCCCGCCTGCAGTTTTATGTAAAACCAATCAGCTTTGGGATCCCCTATGTTGTTGTAACCGTCAGTTATGACCTTCCTGTTGGCCACTAATTCAAAGTAGGAGATATTTGGAGTTGCCTTGGAACGATGCTTAAAAAGGTAATAGAACTTTAAGTCTTTAAAGGTAAGCTCAGTCTGTAGAATCTCTAGATACGCAACAGATAGAGTGTATAGAGCTGCATAAGAATTGGGGTGGAGCTGCATTGGAGCAATACGCAATCACCTTAAAGTTTCCACGATGATTGGCGGGAACAGAGGAATAGCGCCTACCATACACATCAATCTACTAATGGTCATGTGCCCAGCTGGGGCAGAATTAGGTCTATCGTCCTTGCCCGGAGTTTTGACATCATTCCAAGATATTCCATGCTTCAAGCATAGTTTCCGAAGCTTGGTGTCGTCCAATTTAGAAGCCAGACAATCAGTGAATTTATCTATATCCTTGGCTCCCGGAAGCTCATCGGGAGCCCGATCGTCCGCCTCTTCGGGTGATGTATCGTCTGAAGACGTTGATTCCGCACCAGAGTCCATTTTGTAGTCAGGATCAGACTTCTCTTGATCTGAGGTTGAAGGAAGCACGTTGGGTTCATGATGCACCGATGTCTCTAGTTCAGTGCCTTTCTCTGGTATCTTAGTTACTTGTTTATCTGACATAGCTGTGTTGGCAAGTATAACAGATTAGAATATGGCTACCCTTCCCCCTGTGTGTGCAAGTGCCGGTGTGTGCCTGTGCATGCATTAAAGAAAAGCATAGAAGTTAACAAGATCATCGAGATATTAGTCATTGCTTGCTGTTAAGTTGTGCTGCTGGTCAGTCCAGAAAGTTCATCTCAAAGGCTCTAACCTAACTGTCCATTGGTATATTAGAATTAAGTTGCATTGAGTGTTTAACAAGTTCGTTGGATCGTTCATCAATTCGGATCGTGCATCAGGGTTCGGATCGCAGGGAATGAATCTTGGATAAAGGTCCGTATCGCGGAAAATGGATCGTGTGACAGGGATCGGGTCGTGACATGACTATCGCGACCCACATCTTTCTGTCCTCACTTAAACCAGTGGTCCATTCAATACTGCGACTCGATCCGACCTTCAACGCCTACTCCTCCTGCCTACCATCACCACGATCCAGTGCCTCGCCATCCTCCTCCATCTTCCTCCTCTTTCCTCCTAATCGACGATCCGACCTGACTCTCTCTTCTTCTTCTTCGCTTCTTCTTCATCACCCCTCCTAGCTCCGTCACGCGAGCACCTGAACCCATCATTCATCGCTAATACAGCCCCAAACGCCACCAATTCCACCATTTTCCCTTCTCAAATCAGCAGAAAACTCCAGAAAAACGAAAGAGAAATTGTGTGAGAAGGTTTTCAACAAGATTACCATTCTTAAAGTGGAAAAACAAGTGGGTTTCCGGAGATTTAAAGAACTAGGGTTTTTTCCTCGATAGAGCTGATGGCGGCGATGAACGAACGAAGAAGAAGGGGAAAAAAGTGAAGAGGGTTCGGGTTTATATAGCTAAACCCGCGACCGTTAGTCTCCCTTTTTTCGTCTTATACAAACCATGGGCTTCGGTGGATCGCGGAGGCAAGCCCATCGGGCCCAGCAAAGAAGAAAAAGGCCGATCCCTGGGTCGACTCGCTACGATGGATGGCCCACCATACTTAAAGCCAACCACGTTCCGAATAGAAGCCCGTTGCGCTTCGTGAATAATCCCGAATGATCACTAAAAAAACCCGAGACGAACATTATGCCCCACGGATCGTGGTATGAATACGCGATCCGAACCGATGGGTCATGAACCGAAGCGAAAAATCAGAAATCAACAAACTACAAATTACTACTTTTTACAGTTGGCTATGAGATTCAACAAACAATTTTCGAAGATTAAAATTCAGTAGTATTAGTGAAAATTTTGAAGTTCACCTAGCAACTCGACAACGAAGTTTTACAAGCTCCGAAGATAGAAATTATCCGATCAATAAAGAAATGATGAATGATTTATGCTGATATTTATACCAATCAAGGAATGCAACTTTCCGAAGTGACACGACATTCCAGACAGGCACGACCGTCTGATTAAATCGCTTCACGAAGAGATGTCGTTATAGTTTCGAAGCATGCTCCATCGTCGATAAAGCATACTTCGAGGGGGCAAAATGTTGGCTAGCTTTTTGACCAAGCCACCAAGGTTCACACACAAGATGGAAATGTGAAGTTCAACTCCTCTAGTTCATGAAAAGTTCGATTGTGGCCTAACCTTCCTCTTTGGATCGCGGCGCCATCTCGGTTCGCTACGTCCAAGGACGAACCGACCCATCCATTAAAGCCCGGCCCGATCCCATCACAGGAGGCACAGTGAAGCTCCTGAACTGTTCAACCATGATCCGAGATGTATGGATCTTGCGACACCTGTCCACAACTATCATATTGACCAATTCTTCATGAAGCTACGATCCGATCCGATATTCTCGGGATTTGCGCCACGTATGACCGCGATCCGCCCGATATAATCAGCTATAAATAGCCCAGAGCTTGGCAATTTTCGGGATCTTTTGGCAGTTTGAAGGATTGATTCCACCATTACGGTCATACCACTATTTCTTACCAGTTTTACTTCGAGATTACTGAAAGAAAATTTAATTGTTAGAGGGAGTTTGAGAGAAATCGTTGGTTGTACTAGCGTCTAAAGTATAATCAATAACATATAAAGTGGACGTAGGCTCGTTAACGCCGAACCACTATAAACCGTGTGTGTTTTCTGCTTTTTCCTCATTTTTCAGTTATAATTCTCTACGACTCAGAACAATTTGGGTGTTATCGCCAAATTTTGATCTAACATAAGTGTTTTACTTCGATAATGGTATTATATACAAATATCGATTTTATTTCAGAGTTATGTTATATAATATATTTTATTCGTTCCATTGTGAGATTCATGTTACTCTGATTCTGTTGTTATGTTCTTCTTCTTCGTCTATTATAATTTTCTATCTTATCTATTCTCACCCTCTAACTTCTTTCTATTAATGATCTAGAATGTTCGATTCCTGTATAATTGACATGGGTTTTACGTTGATTTTCTAGGTTGAAAATTTTGGTTTGTTACAGTGGTATCAGAGCTGAAGGTTAAGTAATTACCTTGGCTTTGTGGCGTAACTCAGTATAGATAGGGTTAGTAATACCCTAGATTGAGTTTGAGCATATATATATATGAGCGTGTATCTGTTATGTGATATAAAAACTGGTTTATATTATGGAGATTTATTGGTTGAGTTGTATATGAGTTCTGGTCGATCAGTTTGATCCACTGTATCAGTAGTAGTTTCTAAACATTCGAATACGATGAACCGACACATTATGTTTTGAAAAGAGGGTAAATGGAATAATTTTACCGGAAATATATTTTGTTATAAAAGAAGTATATATATTGGAATTATTATATTTGATGTGTTAGTCATGATTATAATCGAATAAGATTATAATTGAAATGATTATAAATAACCAATCTGAAATCATATAAGTGTTATGAAATGAACTAAATCTGAATAAAAATAAAAATTGAAAATTTAAAACCCTGGAAACCTGGAAACGTATTAACAAATGAATTTGGGTTAAGTATATAAGGAAATTTTTAAATCCTGGGAAATTTTAAATTGTTTTACAAGCACTGTGAATGGTATTTTAAAATGTATTTCAAAATATAAATGATTAAGAAATGGTTTTGAAAAGTGTTATAGTATTGAATTTACTTCGATCACTGGAAATTAAATTCCGAAGATCTGCACAGCATCATCTGTGTTCATTTTCGAGTTGTAAGCAAAGGATTACTACCAAAGGTTTAGTTTTGAATTATTTTGAGAAAAACAAGTTGTTTGATACTCCAAATTTAATATTTTGTGTGACGGCCCGCCCCGCACCAACCGACATTTACTCCAAAAGTGCGTTGTACACATGTCCAGTTAGCACGAAACGGTCGTCAGAAGAAAAGAAAGAAGACGAAGAATCAACAAAGAACCTGTAATATGTCTCACAGCGCATGGAATAAAATATAATCATAACATATACTTGACACAAACAGGCGAGACAGTGCATAAGTTGAAAACAACTATCATAGCAGCGGAAAATCCAAATACAGCTTATGTTCCACACCATTTAATTATTACAACTTTTCAAACTGTCTCTAAAAGCAAAAGCAAGATAAGGGAGGTACACTACTAATGCCCAAGTAGTAACCACCAACGACACAGGGATAATATATATCATACGTGGAAGCCTCCTGCTCGCCTCCAGATCAGCTACTCGTGCATCACCAGATAACCTATCTCTAGTATGCTCGTGTGAGCACACAGAGTAATAAGAAGAGACATAAAACTATGTGTCAGACAAAAGTCTGGTGTGAGCGATAAGCAACAAAACAAAACAATAACAGGTATAATCCAATCATACCTGAACCTGGACCTGCAACCAAAGAGTTAGCACTACATACTGTGCAATACTCTAAGGTGCCACTAACATATGATGTAAGAAATACGGGGGTGGGGGTGTGCATGTCATAGTGATGTCAAACAATCAATCATAGCAACCATCCTCACATCTCTCACTCAGTGCATAGAGCATACTATATCCACTACTTTGGTCACCTAATACTTTGGGCCACGATGGAATCCAATCCCGTATAACTATCACTACAAGCCCACTATCCATCTCTCAGTGGTGAACCAAAGTTATGAATACCGACAACCCCTTTGCACACGTCCCGCAGCAAAGCCCAATCATGAAGTGAACTCATTGTTCCCATCTAGATCCTGAGCTCTAACTTCCATTTGGACTACCTTTGCATCTCGGGTTTTAGTCATCATCTTCATCCTGGCCGGTCTTCACTTCACCTTGCTTCGGATCGTGGTCATCACCCTCGCTCGGGTCGGATCGTGGTCTTCACTTCAAGTCCAAGCATCTTGGATCGGGTCTGTCGTGTTCCTCCATCGGATCGAGTCATTCCATACGGATCGGGTCGCACCATCGGTTCGTGGCTTCTGAAGTGGATCGGGTCGGAGCGTGCAAGTGCATGTTGTCCTCCTCTGGTCGGTCGAACACTTCACCATTCCTGGTCGGTCGTACTTCACCATCCCTGGTCGGTCTTACTTCACCATCCCTGGTCGGTCATACTTCACCATCCCTGGTCGGTCGGTATTTCCCCCCTGGTCGGTCAAATACTTCATACAGGTCGGTCATGAGCTCGGGTCGGTCGGTCTAACTCGACCCAAAGAAAACCTACACCACTTCAGCAAGCTATTTTCGCCTCTCGACGGCGTTTTCAACCATTCCAACTTTATAGTGCAATCATAGGTCATACCAAACTGTAGTAGCAACATGTATAATCAACCATAAACACCAAAACAACAATATAATCATAACAATATGGATCAAATGTACCCAAAACCCATGTTTTCCCCTTAATCATGTTTAAGCATAACTAATGATAGGATTAGCAAAACTTAACCAAATCAGCCAAATTTTCTAACAGAGACCTAAAATAATATTTAGCAATTTATAAATATTTTTCCAGATTTTTAACATGCATAAACTCGCTAATTTCCACTAATCACCCCTTAATCCCCCAAATTCCGGGATTTGCAAAATTAGTCGAAATTAGCCCAAATTCATATCAGAGGCATAAAATGATGTTTTATAATTTTAGGATTTTTTCTAGATTTTTCTAAGCCATAATTTCACTAATCTTCGCTAATTACCATAATTAGCCGTAATTAGTGAAAAACAATGCAAATCACTCACCTTTGCCACAAAGTAAACTATAGATCTGAAATGATTCTCTATTTGGGTCGAATTCTAATATGTTCCAGCAGCTCTAATCTTGATTTGTTGAAGATCTCCCTTGATTTGATGTTGCTAATCCCAATCTTCAAGTTGTAGGTGATTTGGAGATGTTTTGAAGAGATTTAGAGAGTGGAGGCCATGGCTAGGGTTTCAAGAATGAAAGTGGCGGCTCAAAAACTGAAATGAAATGATTTCCCAAACCCTATCAGCCGCCCCATAACCCTAATCCCGAAATGGGTTATGGGCCAAGCTGTTAACTACTCAGTTTAGCCCAATTAAGTTGTTTTTCACCTTCTGAACCTTAATTCAGCCATATCTCCCAAACGGTAAGTCCGTTTTTCACATGTGACCACTCTACGGAAAGGTAAACCATCATTCGAAGCCAATGGAAGTGGTTTCAGGTCAAAACTCCTTTCCAATCAAAAGTTATGGCCAAAACAAGATCAGCTAGGGGCAAAATGGTCATTTAAAAATCGGCAAAAATCATGAACATGGGAAATGACCATAATAGTCGTCTCCTCCCAAAGTTACATGACCATTCAACTTCGTATGTGAAAGAAATAAATACTCTATGGTCCTCCGATGCGTAGAATGCGGGTTGTTACATTCTCCCCCCTTAAGAAATTTCGTCCCCGAAATTCCTTAACCGAAACATACAAAGAATTCTGCATGCCTATCAATCATTTTCAAACAATAAAACATACAAAACAACACAACAAGCCTATCCTAGCATGCAGTTTACTAACAAGGGAAGAACTATCACTACCAAAACCTTACCAGGCAAAGAGATCTGAATACTTCTTCCTTATGTTCTCCTCTGTTTCCCAAGTACAGCCTTCCTCATCACCACCCCACTGAACTTTGACTAGTTTCACCACCTTCCTTCGAAGCAGCTTCGTATCGTTCCCAAGAATATGCAAAGGCTTGCGGTTCCCAACCGCCTCGGGTTCAACTTCGATGTTATCCAACTGATCAGGTGAAATAGCCATACTAGGGTCGTGCACGAATTTCCTTAACTGGGAAACATGAAATACGTTGTGAACTCCCACCATCTTGTTAGGTAACTCTACTTCATACGCCAAATTCCCAACTTGCTCGAGGACTGGGAATGGACCAACAAATCTTGGTGCTAACTTACCTCTCCAACCAACATGATGGTGCCTTGCACGGTCTTTCGTACAAAGTTTCAATTGGAACCATACCAATACTGAGCTAATAACTATTATTATCCATAACTCAACCAGATACAAATGGCCATCCCATGACCCTCCAAAATCCAATATATAAGTTCTCAAAAAGGTTCTCTAATATACAATTCACTCAAATACCATCATGACCTGACCTAGTCCTTGGTAAACTATCAATATAATCCATTTGAGACTTATTTCCAATGGTTGTGACAAACCACTAGGCTTCTTTTGCTCAGCTTTAGCTAACTGGCAATTCATGCACTTAGACATAAACTTCCCAACGTCTTTCTTTATCCTTTCCCAGTAGTAGATCTGCTCCATGTCTCAATACATCTTATTACCACTAGGATGTATAGTCAATTTCGGGTGATGATATGCTCTAAGCACTTCATCTCTCAGTCCATCTACGTTGGGTACAACTAGTCCTCCATTCTTTTGAAGCCATCCTTCTCGATCAAATCCTTGCTTGATCGTTCCCTTTCCATCGATAACAATCTCTACCCTAGAGATAATTTCCAATAGGTTAGGATCGTCCTTCTAACTGGAACCAATCCACTCAATCAAAATCGATCTAATCGTCAAGCTTACTAGAGTTTCTGAATCCAATTCACTCTTGGGTCTGAAATCATATCTTGTGATATACTCTAATTGCTTCCATCCTAGAAACAAAACCCCTAAACTGGCATGTCTCCTACTCAATGCAAATATTACCGCACCCAAATCCTTTGCTATGTCCACTTTGCCCCATGAAGTCATGACAACTTCACTGCACTGGCTCATAGCCTTACTAATCCTTCACTATGTCCACTTTGCCCCTCGAGTCATGATGACTCTACTGCACTAGATCATAGTCCTACTACAATCACTTTGTTCCCCATCGCTGGAGCCCTACAAGTGATAGTCTACTCAAGGGAAGAAAAATAGGAACAACATAGCAACCATAACATCCATCAAACAAGTCCTACCCATCACCTGCTAAATTCATACACATCGACACCTACATGACTGATCTAACCAATCTCAATATGTCGATTCTAGTATGTCTGGTCCAACCAACATCAATAACTAATGGAAGGCCAGCCTCCATACATACACCGATGCCTACTTGACTGGTCCAACCAATCCCAAGCCAATGGAAGCCCTGCCTCCCTACGGACTACCGTACGTCCAACGTACGTTTATCCTCCAAGGATAACTAGATCACGTCCAACGGATCCAAGGTAACGGGCGTCCCCAGATACCCCTGCTTTAAGTCCGCCTAAAATACTTGAGTCTAACCCAAGTCTATCCATTGTCTTGCTGCCCTCTCGAGTCCAACTCGAGCTGAATCAAATTCCTTGCAGCCTTCTCGAGTCCAACTCGAGTCAATCTATAACTCAGACCCAGTCTTGAGTATCCATTAGCGACAAACTCTAGCCCAATGTGAGTCGTCTCCCTATTCGTTGCATCTCCAAGATCAACGAACACCCATTTTCTTTTACGAGTTCAAGTCCAACTTGAATCGCCCTAATCTTCATTGTATCTTCCATGATCAACGAGCACATCATGTTCCTTCAAAATTCTACTATCGAATAGAGAACATCAACATAGGGTCCTAAACAATCCATTACTTTGCATCTTTCTCGAGTCCTACTCGAGTCATCTCATAACCCTATTGAGTCTAACTCGGGCAGTCTATACTATTGAACAGTCTTATCATGTCACGGCTGCCCATCACTCCTCAAGTAAACCAAGATATCATCCAATGAAAAATTGCAACAACTATTTATCTCTCACGCAAACCATCCTAGTCGAACTCGACATTCCCCAAGCACAAGCCCCAAAGGCATAAACCAATATCAGACAAGCACCCAAGGAACATCTCCTCCGAATTCAGACAATCCACGTGAGGTGATACTAGCAAAACAACTAAGCACTGGAGCACTCATTTGCCTCCCAAGGACAACTAGAACTTATTACAACGATAGCCTTTCAGCTTCCTTAATTCCAGTTACTATATCCATCACTAGGTAGGTACCTAATACCACCATATTCCTTTAGAGTAGATTGACACCCCAAAATAATGCTAAACCCAGTAAAACCTAAACAAAGCAAACACAAACAAACATACATCCATGACTCGATAAGACCACGTTACGGCAAATCATGCTAAGGTTAGTCGAACCACCAATCGGGTTCGTCACAACTAGAGGTCTATCGACTATCTCGGGTTTGTCAAACAATACCCAATCATAAACATCTTAAATAGAAAGCATACCTTTTATAATGACACCCTTTCCCTTCTACGCCGCACTTGGAGCATTCGACGAAGAAGGAACAGCGTTGATAGCATACGCATTCACAATCTGCTTCTCCCTAGGAGGTTGTGGGAAATTATCCTTGTGATGTCCCGCCTGGCCGCAGTTAAAGCACTTCCTTTCCCCAGGCTTTTCTCGACAATCTCTGGCATAGTGGCCCTTCTTGCCACCACTAAAGCATTCGCCATCTTTTCTATTTTTCTTATTCTGACCATTCTTGGTCGGGTTCTGCTTCCTCTTGTTCTGAGAATTCTTCTTGCCTTCACCGCCTGCTTGCGGCTTTGGCTCTTCTGTAGATGCAATAGCAACTTCGATCTTCGACTTAGGAAAAAGGCTTTCTGACCTTAATGCCTTTCCTACAATAGACTCGAATGTCTCATCGATATGGTTTATAAGTCTTTTCCCCAAGTACGCATCCAAGCCAGTTATGAACTTCTCGTTCTTCTTTTCGACTGTATCGATAAGGGACCATCCATATTTCGATAAAGTATCGAATTTTGCGATGTACTCCGAGACTGCCCTACCATTCTGCTTAAGCTCCAAGAACTTCTTGAACAAGTCTGATTTATGAGCAGCTGGAATAAACTTATCACAAAAGCGAGTCTTAAACTGATTCCAAGTAACTTGATCCTCTGGAGTAGCTGTCTTAATACCATTCCACTAATTCATCGCTCGCCCTTGCAGCTGATGAGACGCTAGCCTTCTCTTCACCGCATCCTCGATATCCAAGTCTTCGAAGATACGATCACAGCTATCCAACCAATCCTGAACATCCGTGGCCGACTCCGTTCCGTGGAACGGCTTTCCACCAAGGTTAGTGTAATCCTTGCACAACTTAGCAAAATCGGCCCAAGGCGCCTGCACTACTGCACCACCACCATTACCAGCATTAGGAACGGCTCCCCGAGCATCCCTAAGCATCTCTCTCATGAGGTCAGTGAACATAGTCCTCATGTCAGAACCATTCCCATTATTGGCTCCTCTACCAGCACCTCTCAAATTTCGGCTCATCGTCAAATCTGTAGATAGAAAACGATTAACCATCTCCATAGTGGTGCCAGTGCAAAACGACTTCATCCTTAGCGATACTAATAATATATATAGATATAGCTTTTGAAAACCAAAATAATCACAAATACGTGCCCTCATATACGTATACTATCTCTCCCTGGTGTCTTTCCCTGGGTTAACTACGCAACCTAGAGCTCTGATACCAAGTGTGACGGCCCGCCCTGCACCAACCGACATTTACTCCAAAAGTGCGCTGCACACATGTCCAGTTAGCACGGAACGGTCGTCAGAAGAAAAGAAAGAAGACGAAGAATCAACAAAGAACCTGTAATATGTCTCACAGCGCATGGAATAAAATATATCATAACATATACTTGTCACAAACAGGCGAGACAGTGCATAAGTTGAAAACAACTATCATAGCAGCGGAAAATCCAAATACAGCTTATGTTCCACACCATTTAATTATTACAACTTTTCAAACTATCTCTAAAAGCAAAAGCAAGATAAGGGAGGTACATTACTAATGCCCAAGTAGTAACCACCAAAGAAACAGGGAGAATATCTATATATATATCATACATGGAAGCCTCCTGCTCGCCTCCAGATCAGCTACTCGTGCATCACCAGATAACCTGTCTCTAGTCTGCTCGTGTGAGAACCCAGAGTAATAAGAAGAGACATAAAACTCTGGGTCAGACAAAAGTCTGGTGTGAGCGATAAGCAACAAAACAAAACAATAACAGGTATAATCCAATCATACCTGAACCTGGACCTGCAACCAAAGAGTTAGCACTACATACTGTACAATACTCTAAGGTGCCACTAACATATGATGTAAGAAATATGGGGGTGGGGGTGTGCATGTCATAGTGATGTCAAACAATCAATCATAGCAACCATCCTCACATCTCTCACTCAATGCGTAAAGCATACGATATCCACTACTTTGGTCACCTAATACTTTGGGCCACGATGGAATCCAATCCCGTATAACTATCACTACAAGCCCACTATCCATCTGTCGGTGGTGAACCAAAGTTATGAATACCGACAACCCCTTTGCACACGTCCCGCATCAAAACCCAATCATGAAGTGAACTCATTGGTTCCCATCTGGATCCTGAGCTCTAACTTCCATTTGGACTACCTTTGCATCTCGGGTTTTAATCATCATCTTCATCCGGGTCGGTCTTCACTTCACCTTGCTTCGGATCGTGGTCATCACCCTCGCTCGGGTCGGATCGTGGTCTTCACTTTAAGTCCAAGCCTCTCAGGTCGGTCGTGCTCCCTCCATCGGATCGAGTCGTTCCATACGGATCGGGTCGCACCATCGGTTCGTGGCTTCTGAAGTGGATCGGGTCGGAGCGTGCAAGTGCATGTTGTCCTCCTCTGGTCGGTCGAACACTTCACCATTCCTGGTCGATCGTACTTCACCATCCCTGGTCGGTCATACTTCACCATCCCTGGTCGGTCGGTATTACGCCCCCCCCCCCCCCCCCCTCTGGTCGGTCGAACACTTCATACAGGGTCGGTCGTGAGCTCGGGTCGGTCAATCAAAACCTTCCCTTGGTCGGTCTAACTCGACCCAAAGAAAACCTACACCATTTCAGCAAGCTATTTTCGCCTCTCAACGGCGTTTTCAACCATTCCAACTTTATAATGCAATCATAGGTCATACCAAACAGTAGTAGCAACATGTATAATCAACCATAAACACCAAAACAACAATTTAATCATAACAATATGGATCAAATGTACCCAAAACCCATGTTTTCCCCTTAATCATGTTTAAGCATAACTAATGATAGGATTAGCAAAACTTAACCAAATCAGCCAAATTTACTAACAGAGACCTAAAATAATATTTAGCAATTTATAAATATTTTTCTAGATTTTTAACATGCATAAACTCGCTAATTTCCACTAATCACCCCTTAATCCCCAAATTCCGGGATTTGCAAAATTAGTCAAAATTAACCCAAAGTCATATCAGAGGCATAAAATGATGTTGTAGAATTTTAGGAATTTTTCTAGATTTTTCTGAGCCATAATTTCGCTAATCTTCGCTAATTACCATAATTAGCCGTAATTAGTGAAAAACAATGCAAATCACTCACCTTTGCCACAAAGTAAACTATAAATCTGAAATGATTCTCTATTTGGGTCGAATTCTAATATGTTCCAGCAGCTCTAATCTTGATTTGGTGAAGATCTCCCTTGATTTGATGTTGCTAATCCCAATCTTCAAGTTGTAAGTGATTTGGAGATGTTTTGAAGAGATTTAAAGAGTGGAGGCAATGGCTAGGGTTTCAAGAATGAAAGTGGCGGCTCAAAAACTGAAATGAAATGATTTCCCAAACCCTATCAGCCTCCCCATAACCCTAATCCCTAAATGGGTTATGGGTCAAGCTGTTAACTACTCGGTTTAGCCTAATTAAGCTGTTTTTCACCTTATGAACCTTAATTCAGCCATATCTCCCAAACGGTATGTCCGTTTTTCACATGTGACCACTCTACGGAAAGGTAAACCATCATTCGAAGCCAATGGAAGTGGTTTCAGGTCAAAAATCCTTTCCAATCAAAAGTTATAGCCAAAACAAGATCAGCTAGGGGCAAAACGGTCATTTAAAAATAGGCAAAAATCATGAACATGGGAAATGACCATAATAGTCGTCTCCCAAAGTTACATGACCATTCGACTTCGTATGTGAAAGAAAGAAATACTCTACGGTCCTCCGATGCGGAGAATGCGGGTTGTTACATTTTGATTTTTGAAAAGAGTAAACTGTTTAGAACTCCCAAGGAGAGATTAATGAATTAAAAACAAGTTAAATAACACTTGTGAAAGCAAACTGGGATTGAATTAAAGATAATTAATTAGAGAAATTAATTAGTTAGTGAAATATGTGAATTGAACTTAACGAGTTAAGTCAGTTAAATTGATGAGTTAGGAGTTTGGAATCAAGAATAGAACTTTGGTTTGAAATGAAATTTGGCTGGGTTATAAGCGAATGATTGGGTTTGAAGATAAAACTGATTGGGGTTTGATTGAGATGACATTGGTATATGCTGAATTGGTAGCAGATGGAAGGATATAATGATATGCCTGACAAAAAGGTACCAGTTTATATTTTGTATAAGCATTAGATTTATGAGCCTGTTTGGCAAGCCACTTGGCTGTTTGATTTTCTTTTGGGTTGGAGAAGGCTTAGAGAGGTGAGTTGTAGTTGTACCGATTGAGCCGTACAAAGGAGGTGCTGGCGAAATTTTCCAAAAATTTAAGGTGTTAGAGAATTTTCGGAATTTTTTAAAATTTTAGTTAGTCAGAATGAATTAATATTTATTTGAAATTAATTGGTTCAGTTGAAACTGAAGTTAATAAGTAAACAAATAATTTTTAATCCAGTTAATAGGATTTGTTTTCTACCTTAGCAATTTCGAGGACGAAATTATTTTAAGTGGGGAAGAATGTAACGTCCCGTAATTGTACGGTATAATAATTAATTAATTTAACTATTTAAATAGTGATTTAGAGAATTTAATGGTTGTTTAATTAAATAATATTTAATTAATATAAATAATAGAATAATATATTTAATTCTGAAATAATTGGAAATAACAGAATTCACAATATTGTGTGAATTGGAAAATTTAAAATATATAATTCAGTTTAGAATTGAATTATATTAACGAATTTATTTATAAATGTCAGTTGAACGTATTAATTATAATATAATTATAATCGAGCTTGAAATAACGCGGCAGTTCGTAATTTGGCGATTCGAACTTTAAACGAATATACAGAATCCGTTTTAAGTCGGATTTTTGTGAAATAAGAAACGTTGGAATCTGTTGAACTGTATTTTTCTATTGAAGGTGAAAAATGGATATTTCGCTTTATAAATTATAAGTTATGTCCAAATCAAAATTTCAAATAGTCGCTATGAAATCGCTTATAAGCGATAACGGTTATTTAATTTTAATTAAATATCGGTTTCGAATTTGGACAAATCCTTTTAGACGTAAGTATAATTTAATTTTTAAAATTTTACTGCAATTTTTATTTTGGAAAATAAGCAACTTTTTATTTGGAGTATTTTACACCCTAAATCAGCATTTTGGGACATCACAGAATAAGTTAATCTATCTATATTATTATATTTTTGGAATCGTGGCACATTGCCTGTCATAACGGTATTTTTATTTTTGTTGACAGTAGTCCATAAACATATGAAATTTTATGAGATGGCGTACCCTTAACGTCTTTATATATTTTAATATATGCCTTAGCTACCAAGCTTCTTACCCACCCTTTCGGCACAGTCCTGGTCCCTCGAAAACCACAGAGCTATGATACGGCAAATCAAAGTTTCCATCAATTCTGAAAACCTACAAATCCCATTTTACTTGGTCATGAAGTCATGAAGCCATATAAATACATAGATGTTCTCTTGGATTTCTTCTTCATGAGAACTTTTCATATTTTTTTCGCCGAGACTTTTTCTTAATACAATAAAAGTTGAAAACAAGATTTATAACTCTATTAAAATATTAAAAGCGCTTGTCCGCTTCATAAGAATACAATTTTAGTGCAAACAAAAAGAAAATACTGCATGAATCCAAAAACCCACGTAAGGGGCATGTGTACTTCCCAGGTCTGTGGTTCGTTAGTTCCTCTTTGCCGCGACCAAGGTTCATGAAGTTAGGTTGCAGTTGTGTGAGGGTGTGTTACGTGAAAGGGAAGCAGACGATTAAGGGGCTGCCGAGGTCAAGAAGATGGAGCGTGTGAGGGAAGCAGCTTTTGCGGGTATGGGATCTATGTGAATGGGCTTTGAAAAATACTAAGGCACATTTAATTAAAAAAAACAAAGTGAAGACTGGTACAAAACAAAGTCCGACGGTTTTGTTTCAAAATAGAAGCGGGATTTCTGGAGTTGGCGCTTGTCTTTAGCGATGGGCTGGTATGGCTTCGGCGTCGGCTCCGATAGCTGATAGTGGCGGCGGAGGATTAAAGATGAACATGGACTCCATTCGAAGGACAGGATGATTTCGTTTAATGTTCACCTAGAAAGTATAACTGGGTTACAGGTGTTTGAATTTGCAAATAAAGGGATTAAGCACCAAATCATGGTAATTGAAATGTTAAATAAGGATTGGGAAGGAAGTGGGCGTTAACGCCTAGAGAAGGGAATCAATAGAGGGCAGTAAGAACTAGAGGAAAAAGGTTTGGGAATTCATGTGATTTATTAGAAGAGTAACCAGGGTAATTATAATTTAATTATAGTAGCATTGTCTAAATTATATTCGAACGTATAAAAATTGATAACTTTATCATACAATATCAAAATCAGAAGAAACAAGATCTGTTGGGATCATATGGACGAGAGCTACACAATGGAACTGATTGGGAGTGAATTTGAGCTCGTTAAATTTTATAGCAAAATAAATTGTTTGTCAGAATCAACCGACAGTTATCGTTATTTAACAATGATCGTCCAATGTGAGTAAATCTCAATAACTCTACCCAATTATATTTTTATAACGTATTTTTAGAATTAATAAATGATGGTTGATTGTTGTTTGTTTGGATGAACTGCTAATTGATTGGTTGAAATTAAAGATAACGATATATATAAATCGTTAATCAAATATTGATTCCGTTTATCAGAATATTTCATATTGAAATGAAGTTGATGTTAATTATATTGTTTAACGTCTGTGGATGCTAGAAAACAGGTTGGAGGAATCCAACTCGATTCCTCACTATTAATAATACTGTTTGTTTTCATATATTGTGATATATGATGTGATATAAAACCTGTGATTGATTTTGATGACACTTATCTGTTTAATTAGTACTTTAAATACCATAAGAAATACTGGAATGTAAAAAGGGAATTTTCAAAGTGTATTTTGAAAATGAAATATTTATAGGAAATAAATATAATTATAAAAGGAAATAATTATAAAACGGAAAGAATTTTATAAAAAGGAATTAATTATAAAATGGAAAGAATTTCATAAAAAGGAAATAATTATAAACTGGATAGAATTTTATAAAAAGGAAATAATTATAAAATGCAAAGAATTTTATAAAAGGAAATAATTGGAAAATGAATAGAATTTTATACAAGGAGAATTTTACATTAGGAAGATTTACAACCGTGCTTCGAACACGGGTATAACATGATATGGATTTAAGGTAGATATTAAATAAGAAATCTGTTTTAACATATATAAATTGGAAAGATAAATTTATAAACGATGTTTATAAATTAAATATAATATTTATCATTGGATAAAATGGATATATAAATCTGAATTTATATAGAGGAGTGAAAATCGGTTTTAACACCAATGTTTTTAATGGAATTTGAACTCAACATTTTTAAAGGAAATTAAATGAGATTTTAGTGTTAGAAGTAGAAAATAAGTTTTTATATGAAAATTTTATAAATAGAAGTAAGAAAATAAATTGGATTTGGGAAATTGATTTTAAAATACAAAGTCAAAGTATTTTGATTATATAAAGAAATATTATTCACATTCTATGTGAAAAATTAGACTAAAGTAAATATTTTGCAAATAAAATATTATAAAGGAATTTGGGGTTTGAATTAGGAATTTAAATGGAATTACTGAAATTAGAAACTGACTGGAAATTAGTTGAGTTATATGGCTTTCTGGGTATCGATCTGATGTTGGTTTCGGCCTTCGGGGTTTATACATGGGAAGTTGTTCTCTTACTAGTTTACAGTTAGAGACTGACAGAGGTGGGAAGATATTGATGAGTGAATCAGAAATGGAGAACGTTTTCCAAAGTTAATAACATATATTTTCTAATTTTAGAAAATAAGGAATTTATGGATATATGGAAATGATAAATGGGAAATTGGGAAATGAAATGATGATTGATCGGTAAGATTCCCATTTGGAAATACGACCGTTGTTTGTACACATGTTTTCCTTTGATAGTTAAATCACCGATTATCAAAGATTTTGACCATTTCCGTTGTCAATACGGAGAGACCGGGATCAGATTTATTATCTGAAAACCACTCCGTATGACACTAGCGTTGCGAATCAAATATGATGAAGATAATTGAAGATGGAGTTATGCAAGAGCTGTTTATAAAATCCAAGGTAGAAATTGCCTAAGATGGATTTACAGAATAGTGCCTTCGGGTTGTCCAGTCCCAGAACAAATTGAATGGATGAATGTCTGACAGAGTATATCTGGTAGATCGCGTGGGTTGATCGTTTCAAACGTATTTACGTTGGTGGCAGATTAATTCGTTTCTCTTAGCTTATAACCGTGGTATTTTTAGGGAAATCAATTTGTGATTTGACGGGTATGACAATGTGGCATTCAAAGTAAATGAAGGAGTGATCTATTAAAAGATACGTTATGACCTCAAGCTTCATCAACTGGGAAATGACAGAAATCGGGCAAGCAACATGGCTAAGTAGGTCGCACTCAAGTAGGGTATATTGTCACCATCTAGAGAATATTCATATTTGTTACTTCTTTCAATTTTTTATCTCCCGGGAACAGTTATGTTGGTACCTACCGCAAGATGACAATATATTCGAAACATTCATGTAAAATGAATGGTCGGTCATGTGTGGCCGAGTTACAAGATGTTCCTATTGAACTCCAGTGTATCGCTTCTAGAGTACAGTGATCGGAAGGTGGTTCCATACCTTGTCATAGTTGGAATCCATTAGCCAATAAGAGCCTGCGGTTTTTGATTGTATATTATAAATGTAGAGCATGAGGTGAAAGCAGTTTACTAGATTGCTATCTGCTTGATTTAGACATTATTGTAATATCAAAAATTATTGATCTTAAGAATATTTTGGGTTATCGTAAGGTAAAAACCACCAGTATTTATGTGTGGATCGGTCTTACGAGTATCATTGCCTTTTAAAAGGATTTGGAAAAGTTAAACAAATGTTAGGAGTTTACTCACATCAGTCACATGACTGACCCAGAGTTTTTTTTTTTCCTAAACTCTTGGGTGCCCAATTTTGTACAGGCAGTCAAGTAGTCAGGATTTTTTAGATATACTTGGAAAGCTGGAGCAGGAGGCTTCATGATATATATCTATTTTTATTTACGCTATGTTGTAAGTGTTGTACTTCGGTAATGGTATTATATACATATACTGATTTTATTTCAGAGTTATGTTATATAATAAATTTTATTCGTTCCGCTATGAGATTCGTGCTACTCTGATTCTGTCGTTATGTTCTTCTTCATCTATTCTAATTTTCTATCTTATCTATTCTCACCATCTAACTTCTTTCTATTAATGATCTGGAATGTTCGATGCCTGTACAATTGACATGGGTTTTATTTTGATTTTCTAGGTCGAAAATTTTGGTTCGTTACAGATCGGGACCCTCGTTCTGAAAGCTATAGTCAGCACTACAAAGCGACTGGAAGCTAAAACATCCGAGATCAAGGAGAAAGCGACCAATAGAGACTCCTACAGGCCCAACAGCAGAGGAGGCCCCAAATTCTCTATAAATAATACCCCAGGGGTCACATTTTGGGGACGAATTCTTCACTTCTCAATCTTGTCTCTTCTTCTCTAAGATGCAAACCCTAATTTCCAAACCGGATTAAGGATTTCTTCAACTCTTGTAATACGTCTAGATTTATTAATGGAGAATTCCAAGACTTAAATATTCTTTGATTTGATAATGTGATGTGCAACTTATGATGAAACAGGGAGTTAACACTAACCTTTCGTATGAAAGACTTATTCACGACACCTATGTAAAGGAGGAAGGTCTTTGTGGAAACCTAAAGCTTCCCCCCTTTTTTACCTCGAGGGATGGCAACGTGAATCAACCCTCTCATAATAAGCCTAATGCTACACAACCCCGGAGAAGAGGTTGACTGCAAGCTTATGGCTTGATCACTGACGTAACCAAAGTCCTTTAGGATGGCTCGATATGGAAGGATCATTTGAGTTAATTAGCAATGTGGTACCCTTACCTTCAGAATATTGGGAAGCATTAGCCTGTTTTCTTCTTATCACAATATATGTCATCTTATTCATGATTTAGAGAGTAACTGACTACATAAGGCCTCAGTTATGCTAAACAAAATAAACCTTCTTCAGGGTACTTCAAAACTCGTAGCACTGCAAGCGTGATATTCACCCCTTGTGGGAAGAATAACTAATCTTCAAAACAAGGATTTTGATACCTAAAGTAAGGTAGATTTAGCTAAGGAGTGCTTACACCTAAATGTCTTCCAGTAATTCTGGATAATGGCTACATCAGATTTCCTAAATACATGTTCTATATAACTTATTCCAGGTGTTGATGGAAAATATCGTTAACAAAACATAAATTTAATACCAAGAATCTGACATACATGTCGACATAGGATCAAGAGATATATTGCCGTTGTAACACCCCGTATTTTTAGTGTAAGATAATAAATAAGAATAACTTAATTAAATATTCAGAATTAAGTAAAACAGACAGCGCCATTGCGTCCATCTCGAAATTTTAGTCAAGATAAACACCTGATTTGCGTAAAACGGACACTGTATGAAGAAGTTATGAGCATTAGAAATTTGTATACATATAAGGAGCTTATATGTATATATATTAAATAAATATATCCAGATAATTCAAAAATCAGTTCAAAAATAAAAATCGTGGGTGGGAAAGTTCGGAGGGAAAATGGAACCAATAGAGGGGGCGACCCACCCAAAAGGGGTCGACCTAGGGGTCATACCACCCGCGAATCTGGAACCTTCTTTTCTAACGTGAACGATTCTGGTGTTTTAGATTTTGATCCGAGGTCCTGATTCCTCCGCTACTCCTATAAATAAGAACCTAGGCCTAACCCTAATCTCATAATTCGACGGCTATGCTGGAGCTCCGCCATTGCTCCCTCTCTTTCTCTTCAAACACATTCAGAAATTTTGATTTGTAAATTAGAAAATTTTAAATTAAGATCTAGAGGGAAGAGATTGGTGTTTTTATTAAAAGGCATTCAGAATTATGTGAAAAGCAAGGTAAACTTCTCGATCCAATTTATTCAATTCTTCCTATTTCATTCCCTTCTCTTTTAATGAAAATAGTTGATCCACGTTATTAGGTTTCAAATCAAATTAAAGGGGAAAGGAAAACCTTGGATGATAGAATGGATCAGATCCAAAATTTGGGAAAAGCATGAAAGTTGAGTGGGTTTAAACTATAGTCTTTAGATAATGTTATGACTATCGTTTAGCATTCCCTTTTTAACAAATTGTGAAATTGCCAATTTAATTATAAATTGTTGTTATAACAAGTTGAGACGTTAATATGAATAGATCAGGAAACTCATATGTTGAATCTATTAAATTGGGGGAATGATTAGCATGATATAACGTTAATTTGTTAATATGAGTAATTCATATATTGAATTGGCTGAAATGTTGGAATGTTTACATGTTATAATATTAATTTGAACATGTGGAAAAAATTCATATATTGGATTTGTTGGAGTGCTAAAAAGTTTACATGTAAATTTGTCTAAATCATATATAGGGAATAATTGGAGTAAGTATATGACTTAAGGATTCATGTTAACAAAGAATCAAATAAATATGGGTTTGGAGCATCGACCAAATTATGTTTAAAGATCTAAAATTGGATCATAGGTATAGAAAAATGATTTGCGTGGAAATGGGATCATATGTAAAATATCAATTGGCATAATTCGAATAATATGAATTTAAACATATAACCCATTATGAATATAATTGGGTAAATGGGCATTAACACCTATAAAGGCATATTTTTAAATAATTGATTGATAATGAATGCCTAGGATTACAATCAGAAATTGTAATTGCACTTTTTACACGAGGTTAGGTTGCATTAGTGGTGGAAGTCTTCCCGGACCCGACCAGCATATCCAGCAGCCACTAATGTTGAACCTAATGTGAGAGGTCTAAGTGTGCAAATAAGAGACGGTCTATGACACAAGGTTAAGCCCAACTTTTGGAAGAAGTCTGTTCGTACCCGAATGGCATATCCAGCATCCACAAGTTGTAGGCCTAATGTGGGAGGTCTAGCCCATTATAAACCATAAATGGACATGGTAATGAATTGGACTACTTAACCTAATCTAATCCATAGGGGTTGTATGAATATAAACTAAAGTTAGGGTTAAGTAAAATTGGTTGGACAGTGGGTGGGCTAGGCAAATCTAAGGGGGTGGGTGATATTTACATATAGGCCCGTAAACTTAGCCCGATAAGGTTATGTAATTAAAGACACCTAGTGGTATACATAACCGGTAGAAATAATAAAGTTATGTAATTAAAGACACCTATTGTAAATAAATAACATTAATCAAAATGTTGCATAATAGGTAGACTTGTCCTAGGGACAAGTGAAGATTATAACTTAGGTTATAATAAACTAGTAAGGGAATGGGATAACTGGTGAATTGAGTTAAGGTACACTTAATTATAAATTAAGTAATCAGTAAATGGGGAAAGTCGGAAACCATTTGAGAAAAGGGGAAAATATATGAAATATAAGAAGTTGTACTTAATTATAAATTAAGTAACCTATAGGCTTGGAAGTCTGAAACCCGTTGATAAGAATGGTTAGGCTTGTCCTAGGGACAAGAGGAAATTATAACATATGTTATAATAAACAGGTAGAGAAACTTATTAATGGGCCTTAGTTAATAGAACTAAGTTAATAAGTAAACAACGATAAGTTGTATTGACAATGTAAAATGGAATTATGATTAAATGAGAAAGGATGATGAAAACCTATGAAATGAGATAATTTATATTTAATCATAAATGGTAAGTGACATGTTAATTAGAAAACATGTGGATTGGATATACTTAATTACATATTAAGTAAAACATGTTATTGTAATGATGAAACCAACAAGAAGATAAAAAGGGGTTGTGGATTACATACCTTGGGCCACAATCTAGAGAATAACATGTTGTAAGCTTATTAATAAACTTAAATGGATTAAGTTGTATGACTGAAATTAATAAGTAAGAGAACATGGTAATTTGAATAAGAATTCAATATGAATTGGTATAACCAAGTAACTGGAAACCTGATAAGGTCAGACAAGTGCGTAAAAGAATGTTTAGACATAGGGTCTAACAACATGCTAAAGTAAGCCGCTTAGACCAGTCCATACGGTTGAGGGTGAATAACGCAACTGGGTAGATCATCGAGGTGTTATAAGGCACAAGGGGAGCGCACATTCATCTGATTGTTTTGACGGCTCCAAAGGACTGGAAGGGGAAGCACATAGCTTCCTGAGGTATGTAAGGTGCTCCTAGTAGTCCTTTGTGCGGCGACAGATGTCTTAGGCTGTGTCCGCAGAGGTTGGGTCTGCGCGTAACTAATAGGTGGGTGGGCCTTGACTGCAGATGTAGCTATGTAGTCAGAATGTTGTGACGAGGTGACACCAGGGTGGTTCGGCGGTTGCCTCAAAAGGAGGCAGAGGGTCAGGACCAACAAGGATAGTAGACCGTCGGACACCCGTCATCGGCAGCCAGTGGGACGTGGAAAGACTCGAGCTAAACCCAAGATACAATTTCACCCTTCACTATCGGGGTTAGGAGTTGAGGGGAGATGCCACATGGATGTTTAGATTATTTGAGTAGGGGCAGTCGCTTAGCTCTGTTAGTCCTTACTAGTTGAGGGAGGGGCCAAGGTGGGGCCATAGCCACCACGAAAACAGACCCAAGGTATATCTGTATTTGGTGGCTCTTAAAGGCGGGCCTATACAAGTATGGAAAAGCTACCGACCGAGTTCTGTGGTTCTTGTATCACCCTACCATGGAACTCGGTGCACATTAAAGGACGTGCGATTGAGGCATCGAGCTACAGTTGAAGATATGTATAGTGGACAGTCTAGATACATGCATGTCGGCTCTGGGTGGTGTATCATAGACTTGAGGGCATTACTCCGGTATGAACTCCGATTCGAGCAGAGGTGGCAGTCAATACATTTGCGTAGCATAGAAATGATAGATATATGCGGAACGTAATATTGTTATCCGTACATCACTATGGCTTAGGATAAGGGATTGCGTACATTTCAATAATGTTACGGTGGAGACCGTGTGAGTGGGGTACCATAGGGTGTACCTCAATATTGGGGGTAGCTACATATATACTAAATTAGGTGAATCCACTAGGAAGTAAATGGGTACGACGTGTATGTAAGACTTGAGTGCTAATAACCCAAGTAACCTAATAAATAAGATAATATGATTGAACGGTATATGTAGGATTATCCAAAGTGTATAGTTAAAATCTAGTCACCAGAACTTGTGTTCTGATCCCCTCCTCATAACATACTCGCATGTTAGATTTGTGGCAGGGACATGATAGCATTGGATACTGGTTAGGTAGTATTATTAATATGGTAAGGCTATATTTTGATTACATTATATTTTATCTATTCCACTGTGAGATAATTTCTGAGCTCTGACATGTTTTATGTCTCTGTCTTTTCTGCAGGATACCAAAGCAAACCAATCCGAGTTTCGATAGATTGGAATTTTGAAAAAAATCAATCTGTCGAAATTAGGGTTGTCACAGCCATGTCAGTTTACTTTCGTACAGTTTGATTCTTTCTAAGATTTTGTTTGTTTGTGTGACTATATATATATATATATATATATATATATATATAGGTTTTTGTTTTCTCAAAAATTTGTAACTTTATTCTAATATTTAAAAATTATTTATTTAAAATATAAAAATTAAATCCAAAAATAATTTTGAAATTAACTTAAATTAATTAAAAATTATTTAAAAGAAATATTCAACCCAAAAAAGCAATCAAAACAACTAAGGCAACCAAACAAGCAAAGCAACCAATAAAATTAAATTTAATATAAATCATACTACTTTAGATTTAGTCATTATTTTGCACGAACTGTATATTATTGTTGTCAAGAACATATTAGCCATATTTGTTTCAAAACCACTATCACTTGAAGAACTGTCTGAATCTAAATCATCTAATATTGTTGTACATATTTTATACTTTTCCTAGATGAATCAGTGTTTGATGAAGTCTTTTGTTTTAACTGGAGATGGATTGAATCGTTGCACATAACCTCTCTTATCACAATTTTAGCATTTGATTTCATTTTGATTATTACTTCCATTCCCTTGATTTCTATTGTCATTTATTTTGGAGTTGTTCATCTTTGTATATCTTAGAAATTTTCTGAAGTTTTTTGCCATCAGTGTTATCTCCTCTTCATCATTATTTGAGTCTGATCCATCAATACTTACGTTGAATGTCGTCAATTTATTTTCAACCTCCTTTCTTTCTCTTCCACCCGACATTTGAGCTTCAAATGACATTAAGTTGCCAATTAACTCTTCAATTTTCAAAGTGCTAATATCATTAGCCTCTTCAATTGCTAAAGTTTTATGATACAAATCATGAGTGAGAAAATTTGATTTTTTTTTTAACTACGTCTTCTTTGGAAAAGTTTTCGCCTAATGCAACGAGTGAATGATCGATATCTTGAAATCTACTATACATGTTGAGACTAATTCATTTAGATTTATTTTAATTAACTAAAAATGATTAGTTCACATGTAAATCTTAGTCTGTCTAGCTTTACTTGTCCCTTCATGAGTAACTTGCAAAGTTATCTATATTTCATGTGCGGTCTTACAAACAAATACTCTTGTAAATTCATTTCTATCTAGTGAACAAAATAATATATCCATAGCCTTTGAATTTCTTTATGCAACTGTCTTCTGATCAGCGATCCATTGAGCAAAATTAGTCTCAGGTTCAGTGTACTCAGTTTATGTAACATTCTAAATGTATAATCTTATTGATTGTAAATAAATTTTCATCATACATCCCCAATAAATATAGTTAGTACCATTAAGAAGTGGTGGTCTGACAATTGGCCGACCTTCTGTGATTGAACTGGTGACAGATTTTACATTACCAGTGTTGGTAACCATTTAAAATTTTCAAAATTCAGTTTATAAAACTTTTGAACACCAATGCTCTGTAACCAAGTTTAAGTAATGCAGATTAAGAATCTTAAGGCTAGATTAACACTAGAGAAGGGTAAATAGTATTTTCTTAAATTTGTGAATCTTTTCAATCATGATTATGCACGTATGAAAAGAATGATCATAGAATCAAACTAATAAATAAAAATGCAATAAAAGTAAAAAGCTGTAAAATAAAGAATACGTCAAGAATTTTGTAATGGTTTGGAGTTACCCGATATCTAGTCCCGCACAATACGGTATTTATTAATATCAACTGCTACATTCCTTGATTTCAAGGCCATACGAAGACACCCTCCAGAGTACTGATCTATGGGATGGTCAATCTGATTAACGAGCCACAAATCCTTACCCAACTTGATTTTTAGGCAAACAAGTCACTGCTAATTGCTTTAGACTAGAACAATCAAACCCAACTAGATTTAGGACTACCGAGTTGCATGCTTGTAGTATTTGCGAGTAGTTTGTACAAATAATGCAGACTTAGATCTTCTGATCTTGATTACAGTTTATCGATAACTCTAATTTGCACTTTGACCTTAGTATAAATGGAGAAAGTTTGATGTAGAATCATTTAGAGAAGAAATAGCTTGACTCAATTGATAAATCGGTGGAGTATAGTTGTACAAATTAAGATTTTCAAGAGAAGAGTAAAGAGAGTAAAGAAATATGGAGAGGATGATTAAAAATCATTACGATGTTAGGGAATGCGGAATGGATCGTTAAGGAAAAGCAAACAATAGAGGAGGGGTGAATAGTGTTTGTAAGAATTTAAACAAAATTTAGATCTAATGTTAACTACAAGATGAATCTAACACCACAAACAGAATCACAGACATAGATTCAAATACAAATGCAAAATAAATAGAAATAAAAATGCAGAAAAGGAAAGAACAAACCGGATTTTATACTAGTTCGGATTGCCCCTACTTCCAGTCCTGCACAACGTTGGATTACACAGAGTTTTATTATTATTTCCAATAGTCAAATACACCCTCCTTGATTTCACGGCTCAACAAGGAGACACCGACTCCTATTCTTTGATTTCTCGGCTCAACAAGGACACACCGATTCCTAATCCTTGATTTCACGACTACAAGGATACACCGATTCCTCTTTGACTTACAAACAAGGTTTATTCAACCCAAACAATTACAAAACAGCCCTATAACTCTTCAATAGCTGATTCAGAGAGTAGAGAATGTAGAGAGAAGAAGTTTTATCAAAACAGATTTGAATTCGGCAGAGTATAAGTGTAAGAATCATAAAAATGATTAAGAATAATGGTGGAGAAAAAGAGGATGAAGTTAGAGAAGAAGAGATAATAAAAAATTCGGTTTTAACCCCTTCTTATACAGTATGAAAGGTTGCAACGGTTCTGAATCGTTTCAAATAGTGAAAAGACACTACCTTTCAAAATTGGGAAAAGTGACAGTTATATGTCGACTTGGAGTTTTTGTTATGCTGACATACTCCTTTGAAAATTTAAATTTTAAAGCATTTTTCAAGTGTTTTGATATAAAAATAATTATGGAAATTCTTGAGTAAAATTCTAGTGTTGTAAATTAATATTATATGATAGAAAAACATATGAAAACATAAATTTAAACTATATAAATATATTTATAAAATTATAAGGTTTTAAACTATATAAAGTATAAATATAAAGTCTATATAAAAACTTAAGTTTGAAAAACAAAGAAGAATAAATAGAAACAAATAGAAGGATAAAATAGAGAGGATTGAGAATAGAATTGAAAAACAGATTTTGAAAATTAGAATTAGAATTTGAAAATTTGAATTTAAACCTGGAGTGCTATTTAGAGTCTTACAAAATCTAGACTCTATAACTATATTAATCTTGAACTCTTGAACTCTTGAAATCTTGATTACTCATGAGTCTTGAAATTTCTCTGATCTTTGAATCTTTAAAACTGTACAGTCTTCAGTGATATTTCCTGTATATAATTCCTGTATATATATATATATATGCTATACAAAAAGTGTTAGCATATATTTTATAATCAATGATAATTGAAATAAGGTTGTCGTCGTCAAAACTCCATTCTCCAACAATCTCCCCCTTTTTTATGATGACAAACTTAGTTTTTAAAATATCATACCTGTGTATACCTATTTGATGATGTTCCTTCTATACTCCCCCTATCTATAAGAATCCTATAAACTATGCCTATATTTTATAATTTCTCCCCCTTTGGCTTATCAAAAAGAAATTCTAAAAATTCTCCCCTAAATTGTATAGCTATCTTAAAAAAAATCCTATACTAAAGTGAAGTACTCCCCCTGAGTCCTAAATCTATAATCATAAAATACTCCCCCTAAATCCTATATTTATCTATACATATTCTATATAACTATCCCTGATTCTAAGATATCCTTATATCTCCCTCTAACTCTACGGTTCTAAGAATAAAAGATTATAAATCCCCTTAAAATTATGTCTATACTAGGAAGAATAACAAACAAGACAATCCAATCAATATTTATAATCAATCCAAACAAGCAATTTAAGCAAACAATTCAAGCAATCAACCAAAAAAAAATATGTTAAAAACTCTTCTTGAACCTTCAAGTAATCCTAGAAACTATAAAACTTCCTCTTAATCTAATACAAGACTAAACCTAGCCTATACTATAATTCCCTTAAAACTATAGTAAGTCTTTAATATAGACTAAGAGTTAACTCTAATATTATATCCTTAAAATTATGATATAAGCAAAGCAATTTAATCCAAACAATTAATCAATTCAAACATAAAACCAAACATATATATTGTATTTCTATTTATCCTAAAACTTACAAAGCTCCTATTTAACCATTAATGAAATTTAACTGTGTCAAGTAAGTCAATTGTAACAACCCGGGGATTCAGAACCAATTTAAAATTTTGTTTTGGCAATTTTAATGAATTTTGAATATTTAAAATGAATTATTTTAAATAATAATGACTATAAATTTATTTTGAATAGAATTAGAACATATAAATTTATTTAAATCGAAATTAGAATACAAATATTTATTTTAATTATAAAAGGAATTGGAAATGGCGCGGTAGTTTGAAAATTCGATTTCAAATTTCAAATTTCAAATGAATGTACATGATTCAAAATGACCAGGATTTTAGTGAAACCATAAATATTAGAATCTATTTGAAAATATTTTTCCAACGAATCTGAAATATTGAAATTTCATTGAGGGAATAAAAAGTTATGCTCAATTGAAAATTCAGAATAGTCGTTATGGAAATATATCCCTTAAAACAGAGATTTTGCAAACGGCCTCCGTTTTCAACGAGACCGCTTTTGTTGGATCCGGAATATCAAATTATTGCTTGATTCCAATTTTTATAATTTTTGGAACTAGTATGTGAGCGTAGCGCATTTAAACGCGTTTGACCAATTTCTATTGAATTGGATCGACCAGAAAATGGCCATTTTTCAGACGGTCTCCAAATTTGATGAAATTAGTTTTGTTAGAATTGTATCATCAAACCATGGCCAGATTTATTTTTATGGAATTTTTAGAGTCAGTATATGGCCCCGTAAATTAAAATGTGTGTATAAATTGAATATATATTGATTTATATTTTAATTTAAAGGAAAACTGATCGTAACATTCGAATTGGCTTACCAGACATATCTCATTGTGTCTGGAATGGGGGTAATTAGCTAGGGGTGACACTCATTGAGTTTGATTTGGAGTTCAAATGGATAGACAAGTATTAAAGGAATTAAATATTATATAAATTAGTATATATGTCCCTACGTCAGTCAAACCCTAGGTCAACTGTCCATTTCGTGGTCAAACAGGGAAAGCCGCCTCCCTCTCATATCCAAGGTTGATGACTGCTCCAAATTAAAACCGTTAATTCCTCATTCCACATCCCGAATTAAACATGAATATAAAGTGAAATTGAAGAGCAATCTTAGCTCCTTCAATCCATCCCAGAATCGTGATTCATAATTTCGTGTTTCTCTCAGAATCGATGCTCGAAGTAAGGATTTTTGGCCGCGTTTTCACGATAGGGGGCCATGTCGAGTTGGCTTGAACAGCGGGTGGAGGTGGCTCTCATGGAGGCGCACGGCGTGGCGAAGTTCGATGGTGCCCTGATCGAGCAGGGTGGCGGCGCGCAAAGGATTTTGGTTTCGATGAGGACGTAGAGCAATGCATGAACGATGAAGGAGATTAAACAGTGAGTTTTCCCTTTTTTTCTTTTTTTTATATACATTATTTAAAAAAAATTAGTTTTTAAAATATGAAACCATTGAGAAAAAATTCAGTTTTTAGAATATGAAATCATTGTTTTAAAATCAGTTTTTTTAGAATAAAATTGTTTTTAAATTTTGGATTTTTATATATAAAATACCATTGTGTAAAAATCTAATTCGTCTTAAATATATAACATTGTAATGTAATTTTTTATTTATTATAGCATTTAGAAATGTAAATTTTGAAATGAAAAAGCTTCAATAAAAATGCAATTTTTATTATGAAATGTTTTGAAATAAAAATATGATTTTTAAAATATAAAATAATGTTTAAAATGGGAATTTTAAATATAAAAACTATTGTTACAAAAATAGGATTTTAGTTGGATAAAAATACGATTTTTATATATTCAGTAGCATTGTGAGGATATGATTTTTAAAATATAAACATCATGATAAAAATATGATTTTTATAAAGAAAGCGTTGAAATAAAAGTGTGATTTTTATTTATAAACATCATTGTTTAGAAAACTGATTTTTAACATAAAACCGCGTGAAAAAGATAGTGATGGAACCGAGTGGAAGAGAACAGAATTAGAACAGAAATTCAGAAACAAAGATTGACGGAGAGGAAAACCAAGGTGAGAACTCTTTCATTGGATTCTTTGTACAGTTATTTATTTTATAACTGAATATATGAATTGCTCCCCGTCGTCCACAGACCATGGACGACTTGTTTGGTTGTGTGTTTGGAATGATTTGTTTGTGTGGATTTGGTTTTTGATGTGAAATGGAAAATAAAATATTCATGTATTGAATAAAATATTTTATCGTTAAAAATATAATTTTTAACGTGTATATGAATAGAATAAATATTCATTTACAAACCTGATGGTTTGTTTATGTACACTTATTTATCTAATATTGATTGGGACGATAAATTTTACACATTGCCCAATTGCACAAATAATAATCAGTGTTTGTTGTTTGAAAACCCCACATGGGTATTGGTATGATATTTGGCATACACTAATCCCAATTGTTTAGTTGTATGTCAATCGATTGGTTGACAGACTACTGTAAGCGTTAAATATTTATATTTAATGCTTATGCAGTGTAGAATGCACTCTGGATGATGGTTGATTGTTTATCATTGTTGTTCTATACATGTGTTGTTTGAAATCCATATAAATAACATTGTATGATAATCGACTGTGTCTGATTCCAGTTCAGAAAGAATAAATATTTTAAAATAACGAATATTTTAAAATAATGAATATTTTAAAATAATATTTAGTAAAAGAACAAAATCTGATTTTGATGTTCGATTTGGGATGGGCACGAAAATATTTAAATTTATAAAGCCGTGTTGATTGAATTAACGCCATTTTGACGTGAATGATATTTATATCGATTTTATTCATTTTTATAATGAATATCGAAAAGGAAGTGATTTCGAAACCTAATGTTTTGAAAATATTATCATTTATATATTAACGATATGGAATATTCAATTTTGATTTGAAATTGAATATGAAATTGAAATCGTTTTGAAAACAAAGTTAAAACGATTTAATAAATACGTTTTTAAAAGGAAATGGATGAAATATATATAATATATATAATATATATTATATATATTTAGTGGCCTGAATAGAACGCGCCGCGCCGCGGTAGTTCGCGAATTTCGACCATTGACTTCGAATTGACGTTACGGGAGAGCCGACCATCGGATTCTCCTAAAACCGGAACCGTTGGGTTCGTATTAAAAAGAGCATTCTAATGAATACAGGAAATTAGAAATCTAATGGTTGGATTTGGAATTATGTCCAAATAAAATTTGGAAAAGGTCGATGTAAGTGCAGTTTGATGACCGTTTATGGAAATCGACTGTACGGGCCTTGATAAAATTAATAAAAATATCAATAGTTTGTGTAAAATCATAATAAATGATTTGGAAAGAACTGGAATGAAAAATTCCATATTTGAAAAGATAAAAATATATTTTTATCGAAATGAACTAGTTATGATCTAGAATTATAATCCAATATTTTTAAATAAATAAATTAGATTTGAAATGGTTTCAAAAATAGCCAGAGTTTCCAATATATGAATTGGAATGGATTTGAATCGAAATTATCTTTGGAATCTTTCGATATTGGATTCCATGATTATACGGATGTTGTGGAGAAATTTGGAAGATATATATATCGTTATTCCCAATACGATATTTGTTAATTTTAGAACTTGATGTTGAATATAAGCCGATATATTTTCTATTCAGAGCCTTGTATTTAATATCAAATTGGGATTTGGATTTGTCGTGAATTGTGTTTTAAATGACACTGTTCTTAAACCCAGTTGAGAAAAGATATAACTCTTTTAATTAAGATTTAAATAAGTTTACCAATTAATTAATATTGAATTGAAATTTGTTTTTGAGTTTATCATGAACGGTGTTTTAAATAACACTTGTTCTTTAACCCGATTATCAACGGAATGAGATTTTGGGTTTGTCGTGAATGGTATCTTTAGTAATACTGTTCTTAAACCCAATGGGGTTAAGAAAATTAGAAACTAACTGGAGGTTAGCTAAGTTGAATGGTTTCCTGGGTATTGATCTGATGTTGGTTTCGGCCTTTGGGATTAATACTTAGGGAATTGTTCTCTTACTAATTTACGGTTAGAGATTGATGGGATGGGGTCTTCAGTTACACTGTTCTTAAACCCCGTGTGAAAAGAATAAATCCTTTAATCAAGATGTAGAGAAGAATTACCAATTAATTAACGTTTAATTGGATTTGAAATGGAATGTGATTTTGGATTTATCGTGAGCTGTATTTTAAATGACATTAGTTCTTTAACCCAGTTAAAGATAAGATTAATTTCTTAACTTTAAAGAAAATCATTAACTAATGATTTTTTTTAGATTTAAACTGAATTAGAGTTTTAATGAATCTTTGATTAGATTGAAAGGTGAATTCGATAACTAAAATTATCAAATTCAAGAAATGATCGAGAATGGAGTATCACAAGTTTTGCTCCAAGCGATAGTTAAATCTTTAATTAGATTTGAACGTGAAATGGTGTTAGATATGAAGTATTAACAGTTTTACATCATGGGATGAATAGGTTGGGATTAGCAAATTAAACAAACGATTACTTCTGCAAGGATCGCTAATCCCGACTAGTTTGGATAAACCATAATTTAGTTTTGAATTGATATCCAAAGGAAGATTAAAGAATAAATTTTAAAGAATTTATCTTTGATAAAATTAATGGGAACCTTTCCCAAAGGATATGAATATTTAAATAAAGTAATATTCAGAACTGGAATGAGGCGTATGTTGTGTTTTTATATCAATTGTTTATTATATAAGCGAGTTATTCAGAAAGACCGGGTTATCCCATTCTGAATAACTGAATTGGCAATGAGTTGACGATGAAGACGGTGGTTGAAGACCAAAGGTCTTTACATCATTTGGATAATTACTGATGTCTTGATTGGGTTGTACACCCAAGACAAGGTAATAAGTGGTGATCGTCCAGACGTACTTGGAGATCGACCGGATATGCGAGGACCTCTCTCCTGCATTGGACATATGGGACGAGGAATAAGGTGCCACCGGTTTCGTTCAGACCCAGAACGAACTTGTAAATGGATGTGTGTCTGACATCGGATTTCATTCTGTGTGATTGGTAGACATCGGTTGCATAGCGTGAATTGCCTTTGTGGCATGCTAAGATGCAAACGGTCGAGGCTTCGGTTGAAAAGCAGAGTCTTGTGGTTGATGATCAAATCACGGTTTTAATATAGCATAGCTTTGTGTAGCGTTAGTTCGCGAGCCTCGCACCCTGGTGCGAAACAGAAACGGGAGAGGACATCATGGAGGGCATGTGTTTCCTTCTAGGTAGGAGTGGTGTTAGGGTTTTGCACGCCTTGATGTTTTACTTATGTGGACGATGGATAGCGAGGCACCTCGGATATATCAGCACTGCGAGGCTGATTGTAGTAACCCGTAACTTCCCCGGTAAAGAAAGCCCAGATTGCTACAAGAACAAGCCACATCGGGACGCAAACAGAAGAACACTTCATTGTTTATTACAATAATTCCATCAGAATATAAGAATATACAGAGTATGAATAAATATTACACATTTCACAAATATCAGAGATTACAATAAATTACATAGTAGCGGAAAAACAATACAAAACACAACTGAAAGTAATACACGGATACAGAGCTTTCCGAGCATCGTTCCAGTTGTAAATCAGGATCCTGTGAGTATAAATCTGCAAAACCAAAACTACTAGCTGCCCGTGTGGAAAATAGGGGCACCCAGAGTTTAGGTTAAAACAATAAACTCCAGGACAGTCATGTGACTAGTGTGAGAACTAAAACAGTTATTAATCTTTATTTTTAAAGTTAGGTAAATCAAGGGACCACGCCGTATAACACGGAACGAGTTTCCTCTTAAGAATACCAGTGCATAAAACAAACAGCGCAATGCTAAATAAAGAAAAATGAAGCTATTGTAAGACCCAGGTCCCATCACACAATGCAACGCAAGCCGGAGGATAGGGTTTTTACCTTATAATAGCCAAAGAATGCTTGATATGCTCAATTTCATCTTTTATTATTACTATAAGTGAAGAAAACAATATCAATCATAAGTATCAATCATAGACGGCATAAGTGCCCCATACCACTATGTCGCCAATACTAGCCTCTATAAATAAAAACGAAATATCGCGTATTGGAAATTGGATTCCATCATGAGTCGAGGAAAGTGCAAACTCCTCTCCGATTCGAGACACTATAGCAAATGTCTCAGGACCACACACAGCGATCCCTTGGAACCTCCAAGGCCGGTCCTCTCTTACTTTTGAGGATTAGTTATTCCTGAACACACGTTTCCCGGTCCTATAGGACCTATATAATGGTCTGTACGTCGGCTCACATAGTGCCAGTTATCGACCATATATTCGAGGCGCCTCGCATTCCAACAACCACACAGGTGAAAAATATATAAATGTCAGCCAGTTTAAGCACTGACACCACCACTAGCTAGAAAGAAACGTCATGCACTTCTTGGGTTCTTATCCCGTTTTGGACTCATACCGAGGTGTGAGGCTCGCGAATTCACGCTATACACAAACCTATGCCACATAGACTGTGCTTTGATCATCAACCACAAGACTTTGCTTTTCAACAGAAGCCTTGATCATTCTCCACTTAGGCATGCCACACAGGCAATTCACTCCATGCGATTGATATCCATCAATATATAACCTCTGAGCTCGTACGTCTCAGAGAAGGGCGTTAAGCAAGAGAATAAATTCTCCGCCGCCAAGCAGATATATATTTAATAGAGATTAATCAACACAGAATAAAATCCAATGTCAGACACATAGTCCATTTACAAGTTCGTTCTGGGTCTGAACGAAACCGGAGACACTTTCCTCGCATATCCATCGATCTCCAAGTACGTCTGGATGATCACCAACTGATTCCCTCCTCTTGGGTGTACAGCCCAATCAAGATCATCAATAATCATCCAAACGATGTGAAGACTTCCGGTCTTCAACCACCGTCTTCAGCTTCGACATATCGTCGAATCGGTTATTCGGAATGGGTATAAACCCGGCCTTTCCGAATAACCCGCGTATAAAATAAACAAGTGCTACACAAACACAACATATGCCTCATTCCAATTTAGAATATTCTTTTATTCAAATATCCTTATACTTTGGGAAAGGTTCCCATTAATTTTATCAAAAATAAATTCTTCTAAATTTATTCTTTAATCTTTCTTTGGATATCATTTCAAACTAGTCGGGATAAGCGAAACACACCGAAGTAATCATTTATTTTATTTCCCAATCCAAACCTATTCATCCCATGAAGTAAAACTGGTCATACTTCATATCTAACACCATGGTGTTATCGGCAAATTCAATTACCATTTCACGTTCAAATCTAATTAAAGATTTAACTATCGCCCGGAGCAAAACTGGTGATACTCCATTCTCGATCATTTCAATCTAATTAAAGATTTATTAAAACTCTACTTAGTTTTATTCTTTCCACAAATCAATACAGTTTTTAACTGGGTTAAAGAACCAATGTCATTAAAACACGGTTCACGATAAACCCAAAATCACGTTCCATTGTTAATCGGGTTAAAGAACAGGAGTTATTCAAAACACCGCTCACGATAAACCCGAAATAACATTTAAATTCAATTCCAATTAAATACCAAATTAACTAGACAATTTCACTAAATCTTAATTAAAAGATTTATTCTTTTCTAAACTGGGTTCAAGAACAGTGTTATTTAAGACACCATTCACGACGAACCCAAAATCCCATTTGATGTAAAATACAAGGCTCTGAAGAGAAAATATATCGGCTTATATTCAATATTAAATTCTGAAACCAACAAATATCGTATTGGAAATAACAATATAAATATATCTTTCAAATTTCCACAACCATATCTGTATAACCAATAAATCCAACATCGAAATATTACGAAGATAATTTCGATTCAAATCCATTCCAATTCACGTATTGGAAATTGTGATTATTTTCAAAACCATTTCAAATCTAGTTAAAAACTAATTCATTTCGATAAAAATACATTTTTATCCTTTCAAATGTGGAATGTTTCATCCCAATTCTTCACAAATCATTTCTTATGATTTTACACAAATTATTAATATTTTTAATAATTTTATCAAGACCCGTACAATCGGTTTTCAATAACGACCACCGAACTACACTTACAGCGACCTTTTCCAAATTTGATTTGGACATAATTCCAAATCCAACCGTTAGATTTCAAATTTCTAATATTCATTGAAAGCTCTTTTCGATACGAACCCAACGGTTCCGGTTTTAGGAAAATCCGATGGTCGGATCTCCCGTAACGTCAATTCGAAGTCAATGGTCGAAATTCGCGAACTACCGCGGCGCGGCGCGTTCTATTCAGGCCATTTAATATATATAATATATATATTACATATATTTCATCGATTTCAATTCTAAACGTATTTTGTAAATCGTTTAAATTCGTTTTCAAAACAATTTCAACTTCTTATTCAATTTCTAATCAAAATTGAATATTCCATATCATCGATATACAAATGATAATATTTTCAAAACGTCATATTTTGAAATCACTTCCTTTTTCTGTATTCATTATAAAAACGAATATAATCGATATAAATATCGTTTGCGTTAAAATGGCGCATCTCTAATCAACACGGCTTTATATATTTCAATAACTTCGTTATTCTATTCAACAAATGAATATTTATTCTATTCAACACATGAATCTATATTTCTCTTTCAACATATGAATATTCTCAACACATGAGCATCATCAACACGTGACTATTTATGTTATTTAATATATTTTATAAAATTATGATTTCTATCATTTAGTTCTTGATCAGACTCCAACCGTAAATTATTAAGAGAACGATTCCCTAAGTATTAACCCCGAATGTAACACCCCTCCTCCGTCAGGGTGACTCTTGCAAGCACTCTGACTTTGGAGGGGCGTTTGAATCAGGTAAACATGCATAATGATATATCAAGGCAGAACAAGAACATATGTATATGCGTAAACAGAGTAAATAACATAGATAAAACAGCGGAAGATTTCAAAACATTTCAAAACAAGTCTGGTACAACATAGCTTTCCAAATAAACAAGTCTAGATAAAACAACATCAACTGAAAAACTGAAATAAATAAGTGCTATCCCCAATTAAGTGGTAACCATAGCTAGCTTCATGTCGAAACCGTACATGAGCTGAAATCCCACAAGCAAGCAATCCGAAATCCAAGCTAAGCTCCAGTATTCCCTCCCTGAGAACCTGGGGGGGGGGGGGGGGGAACGGAAGAAAAGAGGCGAAAGAAAACAGGTCAGTCAAAAAGACTGAGTAAGCCCTACTACAATCAATGTAAACTGATAAAGTTAACTGGCATGAGCAGCAAGGATGAACATAAGGATAACAATATACTAGAATGATGATTAACTAACAAGGTAGATAAAGGTGTCATCGCATAATCAGGATTAAGGTTTTGCACCACAGGTGTACCAGCAAACTAACATGACTTGAATAAACAAGTATTGATCCCTTGGCCCAAGCTTTGGCCCAATAACATGAAATGACCCTAATACAAGGTCCAACCAAACGGTCTAGTCGATCGGCTCCCTAAGCCTAACTCGTCACGTGTTGGTGTCAATACGGCCCAATCATAATTGTAGTCGAACTGTGCCGGGTCCACCCTTCGGGTGTATCAAGCCCTAGGGTGTCAACCCCTGGACACCATGAACATGAGTGCACAGTCCCGATCTACTGGTACCCGTGCATGTTTTCTCCGGCTACGGACTATGTGCACGACCAGAGTCCGCCCGGAACTACACCGGCGTACCCTCTGCCGTCGCTTTTGGTCACTTACCTCCAGTCCAGTAATCGTGCCCCTACCCTAGCCTAGTCCCTAGGGTTATGATGATACTAACTTGGGATTACTGCTGGAGTGGGCCCCCATTGCTAGGATTTTTCTAGTGGGTTAAGTACGGTTTAACCCTCTTGCTAATCCTGGATTAACTTGGTTAAGTGTAACGATGAGTTCACGACTTAACCCCGATTAATCTACCAAGCCCAAATTGGTTAAGTATTAAGTGGACCATGACTTAACCCTAATCACGAGGCATTAATTAATTTAATGCGCCTTAACCTCTCACATTAGACCTTGTTGTGGTTACTAGTTAAGCCGGGCGGGTCCGGGTAGCTTTACACCACAACTTGGTCTAACCTCGGGTCCAAGGTACAACATGACCAACTTCTCACATTGGGTCCTATTGTTTGTAGCAACTAGTTAAGCCGGTCGGTTCCGGGTAGGTTTACGCTACAAACTCAACCCAACCTCGAGTTGGCCACACTTATCTTTTCTAAGTGTCATGTCCATCATGTTTCCAAAACATGTTACAAGTTTTCAAGCAATTGGGTAGACCTAACTTAATAGGTAAATTCCCAATGGGTAGACCTAACTTAATAGGTAAATTCCCAAGCTTATGTTTTATGTCTTTTAAGTTTACCCAACCCCAAACGCAATCCCATCGCTTACATATCGCAATAGCGCATAAAGGATAGAAAGAGGGAACTTGGCATAATCATGACATAAAGGTATTGAAGCCACAAGCTTAACATGGTGGCATATGAAATGTTCATATGTTCATACACTTGCATATTACATTTTTAGGCCTCAAAAGCATGCATAAAACCAAACTTAGCATATTGGTGATACATGGTGCTAAATGACATGTAGAGATGGCCATAAGTTCGCATTTAGCCTCACATTCAAGTTATCATAAGAGATATGATAACTTACATGTTGCTAAAATGCAACCTTTGGCATAAAGCTTAAAGCTTTATGTTCATAAACCCAAAATAAGCTTGCATAACATGATAGCATGAACAAAATGTTCAACCCAAACTTGCATAACATAACTTGGCATACTTGCATATAAACTTGCATATCACAACATGATAAACTTGCATATAAACTTGCATATCACAACATGATAAACTTGCATATAAACTTGCATATCACAACATGATAAACTTGCATATAAACTTGTATATCATACATTTAACTTTAGAGTTTAAGTATGAAAGCAGAATAGGGCTTACAATGCTTAAGAAGTCACAAAATATGACAAAGCCCTTATGAAATCAATTAAACCCAAAATGCAAGCAAAACCCTTGAGCCAAAATGATCAAGACTCTTTCTTTATGATGCAAATATATAAACTTGACTTGAATGCAAGCTAATGATGCTCATACAAGTTTGAAAACACTTGTATGCATGGAAAATCACTTAGAAATTTATTTAGGAATTTTATGAAGAGAGTGGAGGCCATGAGAGGATTGATTTTGCCATAGTTTAGTTGTATGAATGAATAATGATGATTTAGGGTAGGTTAGGGTCTTATTTATAGATTAGGCAAGTGTTTTAGGCCATAGGATTAAACCTAGATTCAATCCAAGCCATCAAAGCATGTCTTGGGGAAGAAGTCAAGTGTAGGAACCATCTAGGGCCTTTAGATTAAAGATGGACCATGAGAACCATTCAAATGCAAAATCTGCATTTGAGCGAATCGGCCCACGGGTTGACAGCCAAACACCCTGGATTAACCCCTAGTCGACCCAGCGGGCTCGGGTCGACCTCAAAAATCGGCCGGTTCGGTTATTCCCCTCTCCCAATTCGATGTTTTGAACATTTTTGCATATTTATTTATTTAATTTTCAATTATATATATATATATATATATATATATATATATCAATATGTATATATTTCTCTGCGCAACCCATTTCACTTAATTAAGTATACTTTAATTTGGGAATTTTTCGTGAAACTTCGCGAGGCCATATCTTGGTCATACGGACTCCGATTTTCGAAAACTCGGACTCTATTTCGCGTATTTTTCCGAGACGAACGCAATGGCATAGCCCGTTTCCCTTGATTCAGATTTTACAGTTTAATTCTGCCTCCATTTATGTTATAACATGTTATTCAAAAATACGGGTTGTTACATTCTTCCCTCCTTAAAGGATTTCGTCCCCGAAATCTCCAAGTTAGGAAGAACGTATCCTACCATCCATCATCCATCTACTCAAAACATCATCCACGAGCAATCATTGTCCTTAAAAGGTTCTAAATGCTGTATGATCATATGCAAAGGTGTGTGTATATGTACTTATCTAATGCGAAAATCAGGAGGTTACTGATTCAGTAAACCCCTTTAATGCAAAATATGTTAGTGAAATGAGTCCGTATGTATGCAAATTCCTAACATAATTTATAATCTCTACATGAGTGCACATAACATTCATCCATATGCAACATCCACGTGATAGCATAACAAGTTTTCATCCATGAATAAGCATAAACACTCATGCATATGCGGTATGAAAGTGTGTGAGCCGATCTTAGTGCCTAACGTGTATTATGCATCCACGAGTGTCCACTTGCAAACACTTGCAACCACTTGCAACCATCAAGCATAACATGTTTCAAACACATGTTTCATCCAAAGGGTTTCTACCTAAGGTTCTCATGACAAGATTAACACGATAAACTAGATAAACATGGATAGCAAAGAGAAAGATATGCTATCAAAGAAAAGAGATTGAGAGTGTACCCTCAAAAAGGAATGGATAAAGCCCACGCATCTTCTCCTCGGTTTCCCAAGTTGCGTCTTCTTCGGCTTCACCCCATTGAACCTTCACCAATTTGACCTCTCGATTCCTTAGCTTCTTGGTCTCCGTCCCCAAGATACGAATCGGAGCTCTCCTCAAGGTAGCCTCTTTCTCCACTTCTACATCTTTTAGAACACTTGGCTCAACAACCTCTGCTGATTCATGTAAACACTTCCGGAGATGCGAGACATGAAAAACATCGTGTACTCCAGCAAGCTTCTCGGGCAACTTCACTCTATAAGCCATCTGCCCGATCCTCTCTATAATAGGGAATGGTCCAACAAACCTCGGTGCCAACTTCCCAACAGCTCCAAATCGGACCACATTCCGCAAAGGAGAAACCTTCACGAAAACCATATCCCAAACATCAAACTCCAAATCAGTTCTTCGCTTATCAGCATAGGATTTCTGTCGGTCTTGGGCCGCTTTCATCCGTCTCCGAATCAACTCGATCTTCTCGGATGTATCTCTGATCATATCAGGCCCAAGTATAAGCTCATCTGTAGTCTCCCACCAACATGTAGGCGACTTGCACGGCCTCCCATATAAAGCTTCAAATGGTGCCATCCCTATGCTTACCTGATAACTGTTATTATATGCAAACTCAACAAGAGGAAGATGGTCTTCCCAAGTACCACCAAAATCCAGAATACAAAGCCTCAACAGATCCTCGAGTACCCTATTCACCCTTTCGGTTTGACCGTCCGTCTGTGGGTGATAAGCCATACTTAGATTCAACCTTGTGCCCATAGCTTCTTGCAAGCTATTCCAGAATTGACTTGTAAAGATTGGGTCACGGTCACTGACTATACTAGAAGGGACTCCATGTAGTCTCACAATCTCACGAAGATATACAGACGCTAGCCAAGATGCGGTCCTCTTGCTCTTCACCGGAATGAAATGAGCACTCTTCATAAGTCTATCCGCAATAACCCAAATGCTCGTATTCCCTTTCCTTGACCTTGGTAGCCCATCGATAAAATCCGTGGAAATACTCTCCCACTTCCATAGTGGAACGTCTAGAGGATGCAATAGCCCACCAGGCTTCTTCGACTCGGCCTTAACTTGCTGGCAAATGATACATCTAGAGACAAATTCTGCCACATCCTTCTTCATCCCAGGCCAAAAGAAAATGCGCTTCATATCTTTTTACATCTTATCTCCGCCCGGATGTATAGTCAACTTAGAGCGATGCGCTTCGTCAAGAACTCTTCTTACTAGATCTTCTACCATTGGAACACATAACCTTCCGTCTCTCCTCAGCCAACCCTTGTCATCAATAGAATATCGAGCGAGATGACTAGACGTCTCTCCTCGAATTAGCTTATCCATAATCTCAACTATCTGAGGGTCTTCTCTCTGCGAAGCCCCAACTTGATCAAGAAGGGTAGGTCTGAGTTCCAGAGATGCTAAAGAACCGGTCATCGACTCAATCGCCAAAGAGAAATCAAAGGTTGCCACATACTCTAAATTCTTCATCTCAACGAATAGAGGACTTAGGGTCAACCTTCTTCTACTCAATGCATCTGCTACCACATTCCCCTTGCCAGGGGTATAAGCTATCTCAAAATCGTAGGACGCCAAGAATTCCATCCATCTTTGTTGCCTCAGATTCAGATCCTTCTGAGAAAAGAGATACTTCAATGACTTGTGATCGGTATAAAGCTCAAATCTTTCTCCCAGAAGATAATGGCGCCAAGCCTTGAGTGCATATACTATTGCTGCCAACTCTAAGTCATGAGTGGGATAATTCTTCTCATGCACTTTGAGTTGTCTACCGCCAAAGCATATCACTCTTCCTTCTTGCATAAGAACAGCTCCTAACCGCGTGCCACATGCATCGGTGTATACGGTAAATAATTTCCCTCCATCGGGCAAAGCTAGAACAGGTGCTGATGTAAGGGCTCTCTTGAGCTTCTGAAAAGCAAGCTCGCATTCTATGCTCGAAGCAAAAACTAAATTCTTTTTCGTCAATTTAGTGAGAGGAGCGGATATCTTCGCGAAGTCCTTGATGAACTTCCGGTAAAAACCCGCAAGACCTAGAAAACTTCTCACTTCGGTTGCATTCCTTGGAGTCTTCCAATCCTGAACTGCCACTACCTTAGCGGGATCCACCGCTAAGCCTTGCTTAGATACTATATGCCCAAGGAATCTAACTTCCCTTCTCCAAAAGTGACACTTGGAGAACTTGGCCTTCAACTGATGCGCTCTAAGCGTATCCATCACCTCCATGAGATGCCTTGCGTGCTCTTCCTCATCCTTGGAGAAGATCAGAATATCATCTACGAAGACCACGACAAACTTGTTCAAGAACTCCCTGAACACCCTACTCATCAAGTCCACGAAATATGCGGGTGCATTAGTCAAGCCGAACGGCATGACAAGCCATTCGAAGAATCCATCTGGAGTTCTGAACGCAGTCTTGTCTATATTATCTTCAGCTACCCTGAGCTGATGGAACCCCGTAGCAAGATCAAGCTGAGAGAAAACAGAAGCACCGACAAGCTGGTCAAAGAGATCATCAATCCTCGGTAACGGGTGTCTGTTCTTCTTAGTCAGCTTATTCAACTCTCGATAGTCAACGCAAAGTCGGAGAGAACCATCCGCCTTGGTAGCAAATACCACAGGCGCTCCCCATTCAGATATACTTCGTCTAATGAAGTTCTTCTCAAGCAACTCTTTCACTTGCTTACTTAGCTCCCACCTTTCACGCGGAGCCATGTGCCGAACGGGCAAAGAAACAGGCTTTGCATTATCCACCAGATAAATGCGGAAATCAATCTCTCGCTTAGGGGGCAACCCCCTAACTTCATCGAAAACATCCGGATACTCTCGAACCACTCTCACAAACTGAAGAGTTTCCATTGACGAGTCGAGTGATTCCAGATAGCACAACATGACGGGACCTCTCGGATCACAAGAAATCTCTAGGGTGTTTCCGAGGCGAGTCACGAGCCTCACAACCCTATGCTCACAATCAAGAATGGCTCCATATCCGGATAGCCAATCCATGCCCAATATCAATCCGTATCCCCTAAAACCAAGAACATAAGCACTGCACAAGAACTCTACACTCAGTATAGAGATCCTAAAATCCCCACATATCATAGACAAATGGGCGGAACCCCCAATAGGATTTGAGACACAGACGGGATCATCTACCAAGCTAGTACTAAGGTGCAAACTATCAACAAGATCAGATGAGATAAAGCTATGCGATGCACCAGAATCAAACAAGGTACGAACTGGAAAATCAGAAATATATACAAGGCTCTCAACAGAAATACTACCTCGATCGGGAACTGGAGCGACATTGAGAGCATGAACTTGCCCTCCTGAAGGTCTAGCACGCTGAGTCTGACCCTGGCCTTGCCCTTGCTTCCTCGGGCAATCTTTACTGGAATGTCCAGTCTCACCGCAGAAAAAGCATTCACCATTCTTCCTTTTCCTCTTCTTACAATCCTTAATAAGATGCCCAACTGAACCGCAATAATGGCACTTCCCCTTGTTGTTCTTGCCCTTGTTGTTGTTCCCCTTGTTGCCTTGACTCTTGTTCTTGTTCTGATTGCCTTGACTGCTCTGACCACTTGGATTACCCTGATTTCCTTTTCCCTGGGAATCAGTCTTCTTGGCTTGAGTATCATTCATCTTGGTTTCTTTCTTGCCATCTCCCTGAAGTAACGCCATATCAACCAAACTCTCAAACGTGGCCCCATGGGGAATATGTGACATAGCCAATCCCTGCAACGGCTCATTCAATCCTCTAGCAAAACGAAGAGCCTTCTTCTGAGGAGTATTCACCATATCCAAGCCAAAACGAGCTAACTGATTGAACTTGTTCACATATTCTTTGACAGACATATCTCCTTGTTTCAAAGTTATGAACCTCTCCATTTGCAGATTCTCCTCAGCAGAAGATAGAAACTTAAGCATGAACCTTGCCCTGAAATCGGCCCAAGTCTCAACAGGCCTAGTACCATTGGTGACTTCCCACCAATAAGCGGCTTCATCCTTCATAAGCCAAACCGCCAACAAGAGCTTCCTCTGATCGTCTAACCCAAAGATAGCAAACAAATCCTCGGTCTCTTTCAACCAATTTCTGGGCTCTATAAAAGTCTCAGTGCCTTGAAAGTTCTTGCCACCCATTGCTTTGAAATCTTTGCAAGTCTTTGCGAAGTCCACTTGAGGATGCTGAGGGGGAGGAGGAAGAGGAACCTCAGCGACAGGAGGAGGAGGAACATTAACCACCGGAAGAGGAGGAGGAGGAACATTAACTACCGGAGGAGGAGGAGGAGGAGGAACATCTGCGGGGCCGACTTCGGTCGCCCTAGCCTCCAAAAGTCTCCTATACCAAACAGGTACGTGTACTCCCTCCGGAATAGCAAAGTTATCGGCCATACTGAAAACGAAGAAAAAGACAGATTTAGAATGGAGAAAAACGAAGGAATTTTGCTAATGGCTTTTTTTTGGGGAATAGCCTTTAAAATAAACTAGACTTTTCTTTGGAAAATACTTTATACTTGGTTTTGAAAATAGTTTTCCAAAAGTTTTCTAAAAGCTTTTTGTTCCTTCTCGTAAACCATATGCTCTGATACCAAATTGTAACACCCCTCCTCCGTCAGGGTGACTCTTGCAAGCACTCTGACTTTGGAGGGGCGTTTGAATCAGGTAAACATGCATAATGATATATCAAGGAAGAACAAGAACATATGTATATGCGTAAACAGAGTAAATAACATAGATAAAACAGCGGAAGATTTCAAAACATTTCAAAACAAGTCTGGTACAACATAGCTTTCCAAATAAACAAGTCTAGATAAAACAACATCAACTGAAAAACTGAAATAAATAAGTGCTATCCCCAATTAAGTGGTAACCATAGCTAGCTTCATGTCAAAACCGTACATGAGCTGAAATCCCACAAGCAAGCAATCTGAAATCCAAGCTAAGCTCCAGTATTCCCTCCCTGAGAACCTGGGGGGGGGGGGGGGGGGGGAAACGGAAGAAAAGAGGCGAAAGAAAACAGGTCAGTCAAAAAGACTGAGTAAGCCCTACTACAATCAATGTAAACTAATAAAGTTAACTGGCATGAGCAGCAGGGATGAACATAAGGATAACAATATACTAGCATGATGATTAACTAACAAGGTAGATAAAGGTGTCATCGCATAATCAGGATTAAGGTTTTGCACCACAGGTGTACCAGCAAACTAACATGACTTGAATAAACAAGTATTGATCCCTTGGCCCAAGCTTTGGCCCAATAACATGAAATGACCCTAATACAAGGTCCAACCAAACGGTCTAGTCGATCGGCTCCCTAAGCCTAACTCGTCACGTGTTGGTGTCAATACGGCCCAATCATAATTGTAGTCGAACTGTGCCGGGTCCACCCTTCGGGTGTATCAAGCCCTAGGGTGTCAACCCCTGGACACCATGAACATGAGTGCACAGTCCCGATCTACTGGTAGCCGTGCATGTTTTCTCCGGCTACGGACTATGTGCACGACCAGAGTCCGCCCGGAACTACACCGGCGTACCCTCTGCCGTCGCTTTTGATCACTTACCTCCAGTCCAGTAATCGTGCCCCCACCCTAGCCTAGTCCCTAGGGTCATGATGATACTAACTTGGGATTACTGCTGGAGTGGGCCCCCATTGCTAGGATTTTTCTAGTGGGTTAAGTACGGTTTAACCCTCTTGCTAATCCTGGATTAACTTGGTTAAGTGTAACGATGAGTTCACGACTTAACCCCGATTAATCTACCAAGCCCAAATTGGTTAAGTATTAAGTGGACCATGACTTAACCCTAATCACGAGGCATTAATTAATTTAATGCGCCTTAACCTCTCACATTAGACCTTGTTGTGGTTACTAGTTAAGCCGGGCGGGTCCGGGTAGCTTTACACCACAACTTGGTCTAACCTCGGGTCCAAGGTACAACATGACCAACTTCTCACATTGGGTCCTATTGTTTGTAGCAACTAGTTAAGCCGGTCGGTTCCGGGTAGGTTTACGCTACAAACTCAACCCAACCTCGAGTTGGCCACACTTATCTTTTCTAAGTGTCATGTCCATCAAGTTTCCAAAACATGTTACAAGTTTTCAAGCAATTGGGTAGACCTAACTTAATAGGTAAATTCCCAATGGGTAGACCTAACTTAATAGGTAAATTCCCAAGCTTATGTTTTATGTCTTTTAAGCTTACCCAACCCCAAACGCAATCCCATCGCTTACATATCGCAATAGCGCATAAAGGATAGAAAGAGGGAACTTGGCATAATCATGACATAAAGGTATTGAAGCCACAAGCTTAACATGGTGGCATATGAAATGTTCATATGTTCATACACTTGCATATTACATTTTTAGGCCTCAAAAGCATGCATAAAACCAAACTTAGCATATTGGTGATACATGGTGCTAAATGACATGTAGAGATGGCCATAAGTTCGCATTTAGCCTCACATGCAAGTTATCATAAGAGATATGATAACTTACATGTTGCTAAAATGCAACCTTTGGCATAAAGCTTAAAGCTTTATGTTCATAAACCCAAAATAAGCTTGCATAACATGATAGCATGAACAAAATGTTCAACCCAAACTTGCATAACATAACTTGGCATACTTGCATATAAACTTGCATATCACAACATGATAAACTTGCATATAAACTTGCATATCACAACATGATAAACTTGCATATAAACTTGCATATCACAACATGATAAACTTGCATATAAACTTGCATATCATACATTTAACTTTAGAGTTTAAGTATGAAAGTAGAATAGGGCTTACAATGCTTAAGAAGTCACAAAAATATGACAAAGCCCTTATGAAATCAATTAAACCCAAAATGCAAGCAAAACCCTTGAGCCAAAATGATCAAGACTCTTTCTTTATGATGCAAATATATAAACTTGACTTGAATGCAAGATAATGATGCTCATACAAGTTTGAAAACACTTGTATGCATGGAAAATCACTTAGGAATTTATTTAGGAATTTTATGAAGAGAGTGGAGGCCATGAGAGGATTGATTTTGCCATAGTTTAGTTGTATGAATGAATAATGATGATTTAGGGTAGGTTAGTGTCTTATTTATAGATTAGGCAAGTGTTTTAGGCCATAGGATTAAACCTAGATTCAATCCAAGCCATCAAAGCATGTCTTGGGGAAGAAGTCAAGTGTAGGAACCATCTAAGGCCTTTAGATTAAAGATGGACCATGAGAACCATTCAAATGCAAAATTTGCATTTGAGCGAATCGGCCCACGGGTTGACAGCCAAACACCCTGGATTAACCCCTAGTCGACCCAGCGGGCTTGGGTCGACCTCAAAAATCGGCCGGTTCGGTTATTCCCCTCTCCCAATTCGCTGTTTTGAACATTTTTGCATATTTATTTATTTAATTTTCAATTATATATATATATATATATATATATCAATATATATATATATTTCTCTGCGCAACCCATTTCACTTAATTAAGTATACTTTAATTTGGGAATTTTTCGTGAAACTTCGCGAGGCCATATCTTGGTCATACGGACTCCGATTTTCGAAAACTCGGACTCTATTTCGCGTATTTTCCCGAGACGAACGCAATGGCATAGCCCGTTTCCCTTGATTCAGATTTTACAGTTTAATTCTGCCTCCATTTATGTTATAACATGTTATTCAAAAATACGGGTTGTTACACCGAAGGCCGAAACCAACATCAGATCAATACCCAGGAGACCACTCATCTTATCTATTTTCCAGTTAGTTTCTAATTTTATATATGATAAAGATGTAAATTTTATTGTTAAAATATTTCGTTCAACACATGATAAGTTTCAACACATGAATATTCTTAACACATGAGCATCGTCAACACATGAATATTTATTATATTCAACACATGAATCTTTATTTTATAATATTCTTTATTTTCCCAATTGGAATGAGGCTCAATCATTTACCATATAATGTTAATTATATGGATTTCCATACAACACATGTATATAATAGCAACGATAAATAATCAACCATCATCCAAAGTGCACCACACAACTGCATAAGCATTAAATATATCTAATTAACGCTAATACAATCTGTCAATCAAACGATCGACATACCACTAAACAGTTGGGATTAGTGTACGTCAAATATCATCCCAACACCTGTGTGGGGTTTCAATCCACAAACACTGAATATTATTTGTGCAGTTGGGCGACATGTAAAATTTATCGTCCCAATCAATGTCCTTCAAATAGGTGTACATAAACAAACCGTCCGGTTTGTAAATGAATATTTATTTATTCACATTCACGTTAAAATTTATTTTTAACGATAATTAATTTATTTCAACACATGAATGTTTTATTATCCATTTCACATCAACATCACAAACAGACTTCACAACACATCAAACAAGCATACAAGTCATCCATGGTCTGTGGACGACGGGTGTCGGGTGCTGCTAAGCACCGTCTTCATCCTAGTATATATTTTTAACTAGAAAACAAGATTTAAAGTGAGAAGTTCTCACCGACTAGCTAAACCAATACACCGCGACTCTTCATATGTAAAAATCTTCGTCGTGCTCGCCTTTTGTCAATTTCATTGTTCGTAGCCACTACATACATAAAAATCACATTTTTATATTCTCTAGTATATAAAAATCATATTTTTATGACGCTACTACATAGATAAAAATTCTATTTTTATACCACTATTATATAAATAAAAATTCTATTTTTATACTGCAACTATATAGATAAAATTTCTATTTTTGTACCGCTACTATATAGATAAAAATTCTATTTTTATATCGCTAGTATATAGATAAATATTCAATTTTTATACCACTAGTAATATAGATAAAAATTCTAATTTTATACCGCTACTATATAGATAAAAATTCTATTTTTATACCGCTACTATATAAATAAAAATTCTATTTTTGTACCGCTAGTAATATAATAAATATAATAAAAATTATATTTTTATATTACTCTACATAAACAAAAATCATATTTCTATTTTCTATTCAAATAAAAATCACATTTTTATTATGTTTACTTCATAGTAAAGATCACATTTTATTATGTTTACTTCATAGTAAAGATCACATTTTTATTATGTTTACTTCATAGTAAAGGTCACATTTTTATTTCAAAGCCATATTATAAAAATAATAATTTTTATATTGAAACCATACACACAAAAATCGTGTCTTTATTTTGAAATCATATACATAAAGATGATATTTTTATCGTGGAATCATATACATAAAAATCCTATTTTTATACCATTAAAAATCCCAATTTTATATTAAAGGATCATATATTTATTATCAAATAAAACCATATTTTTACATTGCTACTTCTATAAAGATCACATCTTTATTACTCTACATTATATAAAAATTATATTTTTATTCTTCACATCATATAAAAATCGTATTTTTAATATCTCTATAATATAAAAATCATATTTTTAACTTGCTATTCATAATAAAAATTATATTTTTATTACACTAACTTCACAGTAAAAAATATATATTTTTATCTCAAAATCTTTCATATAAATGTCGTATCTCTATACCGCTACTTCACCAATAAAAGATTATATTTGTATTTCTAAACCATATGTGTGAAAATCGTATTATTATTTCAAATATTAACATATAAAAAACGTGTTAAAAATCTAATCTTTCTTTAATTAAAAATCTAATTTTCCTTTGTTAAAAATCTAATCTTTCTTTAATTAAAAATCTAATCTAAAATAGACTGAAAATGATATGCGAATAAACTGAAAACATATATAAAAACAAAGTTTTATATTAAATAAAACACTTACAGTTTTTGTCTTAGCGAGAGGAAGGGGGATTCTTGCGGATTTTGGAGCAATAGGGGGAAGAGGTGACTGGTGCTAGGTCGAGGCGGCGGAGAGGCCGATAGCGCCGGAGGGGAACAGGGGTGCGGTCGCGATATAAGGGGGTTTCAGGCTTTGGGGTTGGGTCTTCGTGCATTGGAGGAAGGGGAAAGGAGAGAAAGTGGTGGAGGAGACGCGGTAGGAGGAGGAGAGAGGGAGGGGCGCCTCACGCCGGCGGTGGCGGCGCGCCAGAGGAGGGCAGTGGCGGCAGTAGGGTTGGGGCGCGATCGTTATTTCTTTTTTTCTATTTTTCTTTCTAAGAGAATAAATGGGGGAGGAGGAGAGTAAAGGGAGTATATAATAATATATATTATTTTATTTTCTTTAATTAATTTCAAAAAGCAACTTTTTATTTCGAGCTCGAATTCAAACCCACCGACTGTCGTCCATTGCTAATTACCTCCATTCCGAACACAATGGGATATGTATCGTAAGCTGATTCGACTGTTACGATCAGCGTTCGTTTAAATTAAAATTAAAATTTAAATCTATATATTGAATTTGAACGCGCATTCCAATTTACCGGGGCCACATACGGACTTTAAAAATTCCTGAAAGATATTTTCTAGCTTCGTATTGACGATACGGTCCTAACAAAACTAATTTCGTCAAATTCCGAGACCGTTTGAAAATGGCCATTTTCCAGTCGATTAAAATCAACTAAAACTGGTCAAACGCGTTTTCCTTTGCCACGCTCACATATTGATTCGAAAAATTACGAATTTTGGAATCTAGCAATAACTTGATATCACGGATCCCACAAAAGTGGTTTCGTCAAAAACCGAGGTCGTTTGCAAAATTTTCATTTTTAAGGGCCAGAATTCCATAGCGACTATTCTGAATTTTCAACTGGACGTAACTTTTGATTCCCTCTATGAAATTTCAATTTTTCGGATTCGTTGGAAAGATATTCTCAAATAGATTCTAGTATTTTTGGTTTCGTTAAAGTCCGGTTTATTTTGAATCATGTACATTCATTTGAAATTTGAAATCGAATTTTCAAACTACCGCGCCATTTTCAATTCCTTTTATATTTAAAATAAAATATTTATATTCTAATGACGATTCAAATAAATATGTACGTTCTATTTCTATTCAAAATAAATTTCTCGTCGCTATTATTTAAAATAATTCATTTTAAATATTCAAAATTCTCCAAAATTGCCAAAATAAAAATTTTAAATTTGCTCGGATTTTCTGGGTTGTTACAATCTCCCCCACTTAAAACTTTTCGTCCCCGAAAAGGAACAAAGCTGAAAGTTGTTTAACTAATCAACTCAACTTCCATTATTTTCATTATGACTTAAGTTCTTCAACTTTTCAGTTTCTAAGTACTTTTCAAATTCTTCAAAAATTTGGCTAACACCCTAAATTTTCGAAAGTTTTCGCCATAACCTCCCCTGCACCGGGAGCTTTTGGATATTTCAAATAGCTTCCCGTTGCCCTCATCAATCCAAAAAGAAAAAGAAACAGCCAATCGGCTCATAAAATCATCCAAACCCAAAGAAATACAATAAACATGCACCTATTTGTCGGGCAAACAATTTTATTCCTCTTCTCTAGCCTCCTTGCTATGACCTGTTCAATGTAAGTACATGTACATGCATGCAAATGCGATAAATTTTCAATACAATCCACTATTTGGTCCAATTTGGCTAAAGATTCAACATTTAATTAATCGAACAATAATCAAACAACACAACCAACAATCAATTAGTGAATTAATGTTTCAAATTCATAATTTTGATATATATAAAGAAAATCATGTTTTTGATGCCAAATCACAACAATAATCCTATCTAGTTTCGGTTCTCACACCAGCCTAATGGAAATATATAGATATCTCACTTTCGACACTCGAACATCAACTCTGATGACGATGCATCAATCATCAGAATCATCTCCGGGCGACTAGAGTGTGATTCTATATCTATCTAGTATATTAAAACTTCGAATATATATTCATGACGCGTATATGCAAAATCTTTATATACTCGATTGTCCAAATTCAATACAAGTAAAATATTCAAATACGTATACTTGAATTTAATCTTCAAAACAAAATTTGTTTTAAATTTTTATTTCAAAAATATACTCTTCACACTTGTTCTAATGTGTCTTGTTCTCGAGCTCTGTAAACCAAAACTCGGATACCAAATGTAGTAACGCGTAACTTCCCCGGTAAAGGAAAGCATGGATTGCTTTGAGGACAAGACGAATCAGAACACAAACAGAAGAACACTTCATGTTTGTTACAATAATTCCATCAGAATACAAGAATACAGAGTATGAATAAATATTACACACTTCACAAATATCAGATATTACAATAAATAACATAGCAGCGGAAAAACAATACAAAACACAACTGAAAGTAATACACGGATACAGAGCTTTCCGAGCATCGTTCCAGTTGTAAATCAGGATCCTATGAATATAAATCTGCAAAACCAAAACTACTAGTTCCCCGTATGGACAATAGGGGCACCCAGAGTTTAAGTTAAAACAATAAACTCTAGGTCAGTCATGTGACTGGTGTGAGAACTAAAACAGTTATTAATCTTTATTTTTAAAGTTAGGTAAATCAAGGGACCATGTCATATAACACGGAACGGGTTTCCTCCCAAGAATAGCAGTGCATAAAACAAGCAGCGCAATACTAAATAAAGAAAAATCAAGCTATTATAAGACCCAGGTCCCATCACACAATGCAACGCAAGCCGGAGGATAGGATTTTTACCTTATAATAGCCAAAGAATGCTTGATACGCTCAATTTCATCTTTTATTATTACTATAAGTGAAGAAAACAATTTCAATCATAAGTATCAATCATAGACGGCATAAGTGCCCCATACCACTATGTCGCCAATACTAGGCTCTACAAATAAAAACGAAATATCATGTATTGGAAATTGGATTCCATCACGAGTCGAGGCAAGGGGCAAGCTCCTCTCTGATTCGAGACACTCTAGCAAATGTCTCAAGACCACACACAACGATCCCTTGGAACCTCCAAGGTCGGTCCTCTCTTACTTTTGAGGATTAGTTATTCCTGAACACACGTTTCCCGGTCCTACAGGACCTATATAATGGTCTGTACGTCGGCTCACATAGTGCCAGTTAACGACCATATATTCGAGGTGCCTCGCATTCCAACAACAACATCGGTGAAAAGTATATAAATGTCAGTCAGTTTAAGCACTGACACCACCACTAGCTAGAAAGAAACGTCGTGCACTCCTTGGGTCCTTATCCCGTTTTTGACTCATACCGAGGTGTGAGGCTCGCGAATTCACGCTATTCACAAAGCTATGCCACATAGACTGTGCTTTGATCATCAACCACAAGACTTTGCTTTTCAACAGAAGCCTTGATCATTTTTCACTTAGTCATGCCACACAGGCAATTCACTCCATGCGATTGATATCCATCAATATATAACCTCTGAGCTCGTACATCTCAGAGAAGGGCGTTAAGAAAGAGAATAAATTCTCCGCCGCCAAGCAGATATATATTTAATAGAGATCAATCAACACAGAATAAAATCCAATGTCAGACACACAGTCCATTTACAAGTTCGTTCTGGGTCTGAACGAAACCGGAGGCACTTTCCTCACATATCCATCGATCTCCAAGTACGTCTGGACGATCACCAACTGATTCCCTCCTCTTGGGTGTACAGCCCAATCAAGATCATCCATAATCATCCAAACGATGTGAAGACTTCCGGTCTTCAACCACCGTCTTCAGCTTCGACATATCGTCGAATCGGTTATTCGGAATGGGTATAAACCTGGCCTTTCCGAATAACCCGCATATAAAATAAACAAGTGCTACACAAACACAACATACGCCTCATTCCAATTCAGAATATTCTTTTATTCAAATATCCTTATACTTTGGGAAAGGTTCCCATTAATTTTATCAAAGATAAATTCTTCTAAATTTATTCTTTAATCTTCCTTTGGATATCATTTCAAACTAGTCGGGATTAGCGAAACACACCGAAGTAATCATTTATTTTATTTCCCAATCCCAACCTATTCATCCCATGAAGTAAAACTGGTCATACTTCATATCTAACACCACGGTGTTATTGGTAAATTCAACTACCATTTCACGTTCAAATCTAATTAATGATTTAACTATCGCCCGGAGCAAAACTGGTGATATTCCATTCTCGATCATTTCAATCTAATTAAAGATTCATTAAAACTCTACTGAGTTTTAATTTTTCCAATAAATCAATCCAGTTTTTAACTAGGTTAAAGAACCAATGTCATCTAAAACATGGTTCACGATAAACCCAAAATCATGTTCCATTGTTAATTGGGTTAAAGAACATGTGTTATTCAAAACACCGCTCACGATAAACCCGAAATCACATTTAAATTCAATTCCAATTAAATACCAAATTAACTGGACAATTTCACTAAATATTAATTAAAAGATTTATTCTTTTCTAAACTGGGTTCAAGAACAGTGTTATTTAAGAGACCATTCACGACGAACCCAAAATCCCATTTGATATTAAATACAAGGCTCTGAATAGAAAATTGATCGGCTTATATTCAATATCAAATTCCGAAACCAACAAATATCGTATTGGAAATAACGATATAAATATATCTTTCAAAATTCCACAACCATATCTGTATAATCACGAAATCCAACATCGAAATATTCCGAAGATAATTTCGATTCAAATCCATTCCAATTCACGTATTGGAAATTGTGATTATTTTCAAAACCATTTCAAATCTAGTTTAAAACTAGTTCATTTCGATAAAAATATATTTTTATCCTCTCAAATGTGGAAATTTTCATCCCAATTATTTACAAATCATTTCTTATGATTTTATACAAATTATTAATATTTTTAATAATTTTATCAAGGCCCGTACAATCGGTTTTCAATAACGGCCACCGAACTGCACTTACAGCTACCTTTTCCAAATTTGATTTGGACATAATTCCAAATCCAACCATTAGATTTCAAATTTCTAATATTCATTGGAATGCTCATTTCGATACGAAACCAACGGTTCCGGTTTTAGGAGAATCCGACGGTCGGATCTCCCGTAACGTCAATTCGAAGTCAATGGTCGAAATTCGCGAATAGCCGCGGCCCGGCGCGTTCTATTCAGGCCATTTAATATATATAATGTATATATATTATATATGTTTCGTTGATTTCAATTCTAAACGTATTTTATAAATCGTTTAAATTTGATTTCAAAACAATTTCAACTTCATATTCAATTTCTAATCAAAATTGAATATTCCATATCATCGATATACAAATGATAATATTTTCAAAGAGTTATATTTTGAAATCACTTCATTTTTCTATATTCATTATAAAAAATAATATAATCGATATAAATATCGTTTGCGTCAAAATGGAGCATCTCTAATCAACACGGCTTTACATATTTCAATAACTTCGTTATTCTATTCAATAAATGAATATTTATTCTATTCAACACATGAATCTATATTTCTCTTTCAACATATGAATATTCTCAACACATGAGCATCGTCAACACATGACTATTTATGTTATTTAATGTATTTTATAAAATTATGATTTCTATCGTTTAGTTCTTGACCAGACACCAACCGTAAATTAGTAAGAGAACGATTCCCTAAGTATTAACCTCGAAGGCCGAAACCAACATCAGATCAATACCCAGGAGACCACTCATCTTATCTATTTTCCAGTTTGTTTCTAATTTTATATATGATAAAGATGTAAATTTTATTGTTAAAATATTTCGTTCAACACATGATAAGTTTCAACACATGAATATTCTCAACACATGAGCATCGTCAACACATGACTATTTATTCTATTCCATACATGAATCTTTATTTTATAATATTCTTTATTTTCCCAATTGGAATGAGGCCCAATCAATTACCATATAATGTTAATTATATGGATTTCCATACAACACATGTATATAATAGCAACGATAAATAATCAACCATCATCCAAAGTGCACCACACAACTGCGTAAGCATTAAATATATCTAATTAACGCTCATACAGTCTGTCAATCAAACGATCGACATACCACTAAACAATTGGGATTAGTGTACGTCAAATATCATCCCAACACCCGTATGGGGTTTCAATCCACAAACACTGAATATTATTTGTGCAGTTGGGCGACATGTAAAATTTATCGTCCCAATTAATGTCCTTCAAATAGGTGTACGTAAACAAACTGTCCGGTTTGTAAATGAATATTTATTTATTTACATTCACGTTAAAAATTATTTTTAACGATAATTAATTTATTTCAACACATGAATGTTTCATTATCCATTTCACATCAACATCACAAACAGACTTCACAACACATCAAACAAGCATACAAGTCGTCCATGGTCTGTGGACGACGGGTGTCGGGTGCTGCTAAGCACCGTCTGCATCCTAGTATATATTTTTAACTAGAAAACAAGATTTAAAGTGAGAAGTTCTCACCGACTAGCTAAACCAATACACCGCGACTCTTCATAAGTAGAAATCTTCGTCGTGCTCGCCTTCTGTCAATTTCATTGTCCGTAGCCACTACATACATAAAAATTACATTTTTATATTCTCTAGTATATAAAAATCAAATTTTTATGGCGCTACTACATAGATAAAAATTCTATTTTTATACCGCTACTACATAGATAAAAATTCTATTTTTATACCGCTACTATATAGATAAAAATTCTATTTTTATACCACTACTATATAGATAAAAATTCTATTTTTATACCGCTACAATATAGATAAAAATTAAGGTGATGCCTTGTGCAACGGTAAGGTTACTCGACTGGTAATCTGGAGCGCTCGGGTTCGAGCCTCGGCCTCTTCACAATGTGAGGGAAAGGCTGTGTGCGCTAATTGACCACCCCCAGAGCCCAAAAAGCAGTGAGAATAGTACTAGAACGGGAGACTGATCTAAGAAGTCCTCGCGCTTGAGTACGGGAGCCTTTGGCACTGGGTATCCACCTTTTACTATATAGATAAAAAATTTATTTTTATACCGCTACTATATAGATAAAAATTCTATTTTTATACCGCTAGTAATATAGATAAAAAAATTATTTTTATACCGCTACTGTATAGATATAAATTCTATTTTTATACCGCTACTATATAGATAAAAATTCTATTTTTATACCGCTAGTAATATAATAAATATAATAAAAATTATATTTTTTATATTACTCTACATAAACAAAAATCATATTTCTATTTTACTATTCAAATAAAAATCACATTTTTATTATGTTTACTTCATAGTAAAGATCACATTTTTATTATGTTTACTTCATAGTAAAGATCACATTTTTATTTCAAAGCCATATTATAAAAAAAATAATTTTTACAATTAAACCATACACATAAAAATCGTGTCTTTATTTTGAAATCATATACATAAAGATGATATTTTTATCGTGGAATCATATACATAAAAATCCTATTTTTATACCATTAAAAATCCCAACTTTTATATTAAAGGATCATATCTTTATTATCAAAGAAAACCATATTTTTACATTGCTACTTCTATAAATATCACATCTTTATTACTCTACATTATATAAAATTATATTTTTATTCTTCACATTATATAAAAATCGGTATTTTTAATACCTCTATAATATAAAAATCATATTTTTAACTTGCTATTCATAATAAAATTTATATTTTTATTACACTAACTTCACGGTAAAAAAAAAAATTATCTCAAAATCTTTCATATAAATGTCGTATCTCTATAACGCTACTTCACCAATAAAAGATTATATTTTTATTTCTAAACCATATGTGTAAAAATCATATTTTTATTTCAAATATTAACATATAAAAAACGTGTTAAAAATCTAATCTTTCTTTAATTAAAAATCTAATCTTTCCTTAGCTAAAAATCTAATCTTTCTTTAATTAAAAATCTAATCTAAAATAGACTGAAAATGATATGCGAATAAACTGAAAACATATATAAAAACAAAGTTTTATATTAAATAAAACACTTACAGTTTTTGTCTTAGCGAGAGGAGGGGGGATTCCTGTGGATTTTGGAGCAATAGGGGGAAGAGGTGACAGGCGCTAGGTCGAGGCGGCGGAGAGGCCGATGGCGCCGGCGGGGAACAGGGGTGCGTTCGCGAGATAATGGGGAGTTTCAAGATTTGGAGTTGGGTCTTCGTGCGTTGGAGGAAGGGGAAAGGAGAGAAGGTGGAGGAGGAGACGCGGCAGGATCAGGAGAGAGGCAGGAGGTGCCTCACGCCGGCGGTGGCGGCGCGTCAGAGGAGGGCGAATGTGGCAGTAGGGCCTGGGGTGCGATCGTTATTTCTTTTTTTTCTTTTTTTCTGAGAGAATAAAAGGGGGAGGAGGAGAGTAAAGGGAGTATATAATAATATATATTATTTTATTTTCTTTAATTAATTTCAAAAAGCAACTTTTTTTTTCGAGCTCGAAATCAAACCCACCGATTGTCGTCCATAGCTAATTACCCCCATTCCGACCACAATGGGATATTATCGTAAGCTGATTCGACTGTTACGATCAGCTTTCGTTTAAATTAAAATTTAATTCTATATATTGAATTTGAAAACGCATTCCAATTTATCGGGGCCACATACGGACTCTAAAAATTCCTAAAAGATATTTTCTAGCTTTGTATTGACGATACAGTCCTAACAAAACTAATTTCATCAAATTCCGAGAACGTTTGAAAAATGGCCATTTTCCAGTCGATTAAAATCAACTGAAACTGGTCAAACGCGTTTTTCTTTGCCACGCTCACATATTGATTCGAAAAATTATGAATTTTGGAATCTAGCAATAACTTGACATCACGGATCCCACAAAAGTGGTTTCATAAAAAACCGAGGTCGTTTGCAAAATTTCCATTTTTAAGGGCTAGAATTCCATAGAGACTATTCTGAATTTTCAACTGGACGTAACTTTTGATTTCCGCTATGAAATTTCAATTTTTAGGATTTTTTGGAAAGATATTCTCAAATAGATTCTAATATTTTTGGTTTCGCTAAATTTTGATTTATTGTGAATCCTGTACATTCATTTGAAATTTGAAATCGAATTTCCAAACTACCGCGCCATTTTCAATTCCTTTTATATTTAAAATAAAATATTTATATGGGTGCGTTTTTTACAGGTCCCTATTAAGTTTCAAAATATAAAAAAAAAACCCGGTGATAAAAAAATAGAGAATACATCCCTATTTTTGAAATTCCGCTCAAATGATTCCAGATTTATCCTTACGCAGCTAAAAAACTATCCAACAACAATTCGTCCTCATTCACTCATTCAATCGCACCTTTAATCTCACTCAAAAGCCCTAATCGCACAATTCAGCAAAACATTCGATCGCTCTTATTCAGTTCGATCGCTCCTTTCATCTCGCTCAAACAGCGATTCCTCATCTCGCTCAAAACCCCAATCCCACAATTCTGCAAAACCCTCGATCAGTAAATCGCATTGTAGAATCAAAAGCCGATGGTTTTCATTTTAATCAACATCGTCATGTTTTGATTCACTGCCGTCGTCATCAATTTACATGTAAATCTAATTGCTTTTTTCGTATCCGAACATAGATACTGTATTCTTGTAATCTGATTTTTATTGACTAAATCTGCATGATTGTAAGCAAGTATGCATAAAAATTAACTGTTTAAAGGCATTTATTCGTAGTAGATGCATGCTGGAATTTCAGAATTATACAATTCAGCAAAATAACAATAATATTTGCATATTTGTATGCAAATATTCTAGATATATGCATACAAATATACATATATTCTATTTTCTGTTTTTCTGAATGTTTGATAAAAAAAAGTAGAATGCAAATATGCATATAGTAAGAATAGATGCATATTTGTAAGCAATTTTTAAACATAAAAATGCTGAATAGAAATATTTAAAACATACGCATATTTGTATGCATATATCTACAATATAGGCATATTTATACCCAACTTTTCCGAGTACATGAAAACCCAGGTGTTCGAACAATAGTTGCATACATTTATGTTCATGTTGAAATTATATGCATATTATAACGTAGTAGCATGATTTCATTGATGAAGTATTATTTATTGCAGTTATCTTCATTCATTTGTGAATACTGATATGCATTTTTTAATAATTATTGCATGCTTTTATGCAAATATTTTAAATAGTTTCTTAACGACGACTATTATGCAACTAACATTTGGTGTTTCTATATAAAAAATTTCAGTGTCGAATATGCAGTGTTTGTAATGAACATGATGAATCAAAGAAGTGAGGACAAGGAACTGGACAAGAAAGATGAACTTTACAATGCTTCGGCTATTGATTTACAAATAGCGGTGGTTGCATATAAAATTCTGAACTACAAACCACATAGCTGGACTCCAAGTCAAGATCTAACAGAGAACTTGTTGCTATCGAATGCAAACAACGCGAAATAAAAGTGGAAACTTTGATGTTTAGAGTTTTTTGTGAATATTTGTACTAGTACTTTGTTTTCAAACTATGGTCTATTGATTATTATTTTCAATAATGAATTACTGGGGAATATTATGTAGGGTTTCAAGTTATTTTGATTCTATATAATAACCTGAAATTTTTACTTACTGGTGTGCATTTATTCAAAATATTAGCATCGTTGTATGCAAATATTATGAAAATTTGCAAATTTAAATTGCAGAAGTTAAATACTAGCATACTTATATGAAATTATTATTAGTTGCATACGAATATGCAAACAATACAAATACTAATTGCGTGCATATAATTTCCGTAGTTAAGTGGTATGCATATTTGTATTGTCAAAATAATCAGGATAATGTCAGAGTTATATGAAAATATTATTATCAGTTGCAAGCGTAAATGGAAATGCTTTAAATTTTCTGTATTATGAGCATATTTTGAATATTTGCATATGCTTATGCATATTTTCTATATAGTTGCTTACATAAATGCAAGTATTTGCAGAATGAATCCAACAGTCGATGTTTCTTTGTTTTTTGATATGAAATTTTAAGCTGGAAAATATAGAGGTAAAAAAAATTCATGATAAACAAAGGGAACAAATATTCAACGATAAATGAAAACAGGCATATACGCTGAACATTTGCAGACTTACATGCACGTATTAAGAATAGTTTCATAATTATATGCGACAAAATATAATAGTTGTGTACATTATCCAGTTGTATAAATACTTTCGTACCTGTATGCAAGAAACACGATATGTTTCATACATTTTTGCATCTATGCAAAACGCTAAAAAAAATTGATACAAATATTCAATATAATTGTATACATGTATGCAAATTTACAGAATAATTGCATAAAAATAAGGTCTAAAAAAATGAATGTAAAAATCAGAGAACTTAACATTAAATTATTAAAATAAATTCAAAGCAGCACATAAATGTTTACAACAAATTACATAAAACCAAGTGCCTTAAAAATAAAATAAAATAACAAAGCATATGTAATTGCCTTTTGAAGAACAAGTCCTTTTGTTACGACCCAACATCTTGCACATACCACATCTAGTCGTCTTTTCAGAATTGTTGCACAATCTCAGGAACACTGTTAAACAAAGAAGAAAATCAACATTAATAAGCCTAATGTGCAATAATCATATAAAAATATGTAAACATCTTCAAATAGCAATAAATAAATGCATATAGATAGGCATATATCACTAATAACTGCATACTTGTACGCATATGTTCAGAATTGTTAAACAATCTTTTAACCAAAATATATGCTAAAAACTATTACTTCGCATATATTTAAAATATATGCATATTTGTATTCAACTAATCAGCAACCACACAAACATATTTTTTTTTAAAAAAAATCTGAGTATAATTATTCATATATACTGAATATATGCGTACTTATATACAACTTTCTTGAATATAACTAAACCAATATGCACGTGTTCTATCAATAGTTGCATACATACATGTTGATATTAACAATAGATGCATATTTTTATACACGTATAAAAAATATAAGAACAAATAAAATGAAAAATTAATACATACTGATGTATGGTCCATAAAAACCAAAAATTATTTTACAATAATTACATTAATCACCGACACAAATAGATAATTAAAAAAAATCAGACTAATCAATTAACAAAAGATCTCCGAATATAAATTAAATTAGTAAACAGTAAAATTTACCTTGAAGAACACGCAACCACTGTATAAATCAAGGATCGATCTGGTTAAGAATAATCAATCAATAAAAGATCAAAAAAAATGATATCCGAATATAAATTAAATTATTAAATAGTAAAATTTACCTTGAAGAGCAAACATCCAGTGTATAAATAAAGAATTGCTCTAATTAAATCGGCTATTGAAAATTCTGTGTGAAGTGAATGATCGATCTACAAAATTCTGATATCCAAAACCCTAAAATGATGACTGAGGCGCCATGGACAAAGAAGTATAAGATTCGCGAAAAGGAAAAAAAAATTACGTACTAAAAAAATGTGACCTAGGTAATTATGGCGTGAAAACAGATAAAGGGCAGTTCTGGAAACCTAATAGCCGGTATTTAAAATCAGGGATGAAATTTGTATGTTTTATAATAGGAGGATGTGAGCTTAATTAAGTTTCATTTTAAGGATGTGACCCTAATTTTCACTATTTATATTCTAACGACGATTCAAATAAATATATACATTCTATTTCTATTCAAAATAAATTTCTCATCGCTATTATTTAAAATAATTCATTTTAAATATTCAAAATTCACCAAAATTGCCAAAATAAAAATTTTAAATTGGCTCGGATTTTCCGGGTTGTTACACCGATGGATGATATGGTCTTTTTACAGACTAGACTTATGCCCCATAGGGCAGGGAAACGCATGGTTCAGGCATTTTAATCCACATCGAGTGGACCGGCCCTGACGATCCAAAGGTCGATGCGTTCTGATCCTGAGACACGGGCTAGAGCATCTCGAAGTGGTAAGGACGATCTCTTGCCTTGGTTCACAAACAGAAACCCGACTTCCAATACGTGACATTTCAGTTTTATTTGTAGAGCCTAGTATGGCGACATAGTGGGATGGGGCACTATGCCGTCTATGATTGATACATTTATATTTGAAGTTGATTTCTTCACTTATAGTAATAATAAAAGATAAATTTCACATTCCAAGCATATTTGGCAATTATAAGGTAAAACTCTATCCTCCGGATTGCGCTGTATTGTGTGATGGGACCTGAGTCTTATAATAGCTTCATTGTTCTTTATTTAGCATTGCGTTGTTTGTTTTATGCATTGGTATTCTTGGGGTTAAACCCGTTCCGTGTATTACGGCGTGGTCCCTTGATTTATCTAACTTTAAAATCAAGCTAATAACTGTTTTAGTTCTCACACCAGTCACATGACTGACCTAGAGTTTATTGTTTTAACCTAAACTCTGGGGGCCCCTATTTTCCACACGGGCAGCTAGTAGTTTTGGTTTTGCAGATTTAAGATTTATATTCACAGGATCCTGGTTTACAGTTGGAATGATATTCAGAAAGCTCTATATCCGTATATCTCTTTCACTTGTGTTTGTATTAATTTTCTGCTGCATTGTAATTTGTAAATCTATGATATTTGTCAAATGTATGATATTTATTCGTACTCTGTTATGCTCTTGTACTCTGATGTAAATTGTTGTAATAAGCAATGAAATTTTCTTCTGTTTGTATTCTGATTCATCTTGTTCTCGAAGTAATCCGTTCTTTCCTTCACGGGGAAGTTCGGGTCGTTATATCAATCAAGTTATTCAAGTGAAACTAATAAAATAAACCAAACAAGTCAATCAATCCAATCAATTCAATCAATTCAACCAAGTCAAACAAGTCAATCAAGTTAATCAAGACAAAGTAAATATATTATAAATTTAATAATACTATGTATTTCTAGGACAACAATTCCCCATATAGTATACTTGTTATATGTGAAGTTAAAGGTTAATATATAAGGCAGTGTGTTGGTAATAATGCAATATGACATATGCAAAACTATATGAAGTGATATATTGAATGAAATGCAATTTGTGATGTAAATGATTTTAATTTGAGATGTAGCGTAATGATGTATGATATGAAATAAGATGTCTAGTGGTAATAATATATAGAATCATTTGATGATGATATGCATTTCTATAAAAGATACTTAAAGTAATATCTAAATATTATACATATAATAAATTATTTGAATCAAACAAGGATAATGATAATTTATAGATTTAGGTTAGTTATACTAATGAAAGTGATTGAAATAATAATAATAAAGATAAGATTTTAAAAAAAATATTCATGATAAGTAGTAAAATATTCAAAATAATTATGGAGTTAAATAATATTAGTAGGGTAAATATAGTAAGAATTGAAGATCTTTTTAGAGAGAATATAACATTATATAAAGTAGACTATAAACATATATTCATAATAGTATATAAAAACTAATTTTGAAAAGAACTTAAAATTTATTATGAGATATACAATAATCTTCTTGATACAAATAAATTTTAAATTCAAACTTTTAGAAATCCAAACATATTTATTTGCTAAAGAACAATTTATATGTTAAAATTTTTAAAAGAAATCTATAGTTATAACAAAATTACTTTGATGAAAAATGATAATATGAAGTAATATATAAAGTTATAATTTCTTATGTTTAAACTATATAAAAATCATATATATATATATACCAAAATATTAAGATAAATATAAAAATCAAAATTAGTTGAAGTTACAAATAGTATTTATTATAATGTACCCCAAAAATTTTATTATATGTGAAAAATATATAAGTTAAACTATGTATGCTTAAACTAAAGATATATAAACTTATATTTAATAATAATATCAAATGTTTGAAAAATTTAAATTATTTCAATCATATTAATAATTTAATTAGTTTATATATATTTTGAGACAAGATATAAGAGAATAAGTAGACAGAAAAAGTTAATAGCTATAATTTGAACTTGCATTTTCTTATTTAAAAGATGAAGGGAAATTTGAAATTTTAAGATTTTGAAACTCAAAATTTGAATTTCATTTTACAAGCCTTTATGTTGACATAAGAACATATGTAAGTTTACATACATGCATAAATTTCAAAGAACATATGGGTTTTTTTTGTGACTTTGTTTTTAAATTATCGATTTATATTTCAGGTTTAGCTATTTCCTGAAATAATATTAATCCTAACAAACATTCAAAATTTTATTTTATTATTTTATTTGTTATTTATTATTATATTATTATTTTGAATTACAAAATTCAAATTTCAATTTTGAATTTCAAATTTCAAGTTTTTTTTTTTTTTAATTTTGAATTCAAGACAAAGCAAACAAACAACGCAACCATTCAACTGAATAAAATTAAAAATTAATTAAGGCGTACCTGGTTTTTAGATCGATTTCTTCGATATTTACTGAATTCTGAATTAATCTTCTGGAATTTGATGATGAGATTTCTATTGCGATGGGCTCGTTTTTCTGATCAGGATTATATATTCATTTGTTGGATTTGAATACCGTATGAGAAAGATAATGAAGATTTACTAGTTCAACCAACTTGGTGCCAAAATTTGAATTTGAATTTTGAACTTTGAATGAATGGACACTTCTATCACTATATAAAGGCCCAAAAGTCTTGTCTCTTCATAACCACTTCTCTTCTTCTTCTCGTTTTTCATTTTCTATCAAACTTTCAGGAGGCATAATTTCTTCATTTCTTGTCGTAATTGGACGAAATCAGTGGTGAATCGAAGAGGAATTTGAGGATTACGATCTACTAGCAGTTTGGGGATGAATTTGGATGGTATTGGGGTGCAGCAAGTCGAAACAGTAAGAGGTATGCATAAAATTCCGTAACAGTTTTCAGTTTTGAATCGCCAACTTCAAACTGCCATATCTCACTCAATTTTGATCGAAATTTGATGATCTACCAAAAAAATCGACCGCGAAAAGGAGAACTACAATCTGGAAAAGGATTTGGGACAAAATAGTCAAACCTGTGGATGCAATCTGAAGATAACCGTCGATAGTTTTGGTTTCTCTCTCTCTCTCTCTTTATTCATCAAAACTTCATTTGATCATTACTTGGTCAATTCTTGACGGAATCTCATCAAATTAGCGACAATACGAAGCAAATGAAGAGAAGTACAGCATAAAGATAAGTTGTAGATGAAAATCCAAAATTTTGAATTGATCTGGTACCCATTTCATTGCTAATTTATGTTATATATGTATATCCATTTCTTCTTGATGTCTCTTCACCAACCGTCATTACTCTTTCCTCTTTTTGATTTCTTTTCAGAATTTGAATTTTCAATAGCCACCATTTCGAAGTTTGAATTTTCAACAGCCACCATTTCGGAATTTGAATTTTCAATAGCCACCATTTTGGAATTTGAATCACCAACAGCCACGTCATCCATCTTTTCAGAGTTTGAATATCCATTAGCCATATAACACTATTTTTCCTATAAAACAACACATCTTTTCAAAGAATCAAGTAACTTTTCAAATAATTCAAATGACTTTTCAAAATAACTAACTACAATAATATCATGATATATCAAAAAATTTAAAATTTCAAGAATTTCAAAATAAAAGTAATTTAATTTTTCAATGAAATTAAATGCAGACTCATCTAATACTGATGCAATACATAAATTTAAACTAGTGTTCAAAATTTTCCATTTAACATTTTCAAAAATCAGATTATGAACTTTTTGAAAAACCCTGCTCTAATACCAATTGTTAGGGAATGTGGAATGGATCGTTAAGGCAAAGCAAGCACCAGAGGGGGGATGAATTGTATTTGTAAGAATTTAAACGAAATTTAAATCTAATGTTAACTACGAGATGCATCTAACACCACAATCACAATCACAAACACAGATTCAAATACAAATGCAAAATAAACAGAAATAAAAATGCAGAAAAGGAAAGAACACACCGGATTTCATACTTGTTCGAATTGCTCCTATGTCCAGTCCCACACCATATTCCTTGATTTCACGGCTCAACAAGGACACACCGACACCTATTCCTTGATTTCATGACTACAAGGATACATCGATTCCTCTTTGCTTACAAACAAGGTTTATTCAACCCAAGCAATTACAAAACAACCTTATAAATCATCAATAGCAATTGATTCAGAGAGTAGAGACTGTAGAGAGAAGAAGTTTTATCAAAACAGAATTGAATTCAGCAGAGTATAAGTGTAAGAATCATAAAAATGATTAAGAATAATGGTGGAGAGAAAGAGGATGAAGTTAGAGAAGAAGAGATAATAAAAAATTCGGTTTTAACCCCTTTTATAGAGTATGAAAGGTTGCAACGGTTCTGAATCGTTTCAAATAGTGAAAAGACTCTTCCTTTCAAAATTGGAAAAAGTAACAGTTATATGTCGACATGGAGTTTTTGTTATGTCGACATACTCCTTTGAAAATTTAAATTTTAAAGCACTTTTCAAGTGCTTTGATACATAAATAATTCTAGAAATTCTTGAGTAAATTCTAGTGTTGTAAATTAATATTATATGGTAGAAAAACATATGAAAACATAAATTTAAACTATATAAATATATTTATAAAATTATAAGGTTTTAAACTATATAAAGTATAAATATAAAGTATATATAAAAAATTAAGTTTGAAAAACAAAGAAGAATAAATACAAACAAATAGAAAAATAAAATAGAGAGGATTGAGGATAGAATTGAAAATCCGGATTTGAAAATTAGAATTTGAACCTAGAGTGCTATTTAGAGTCTTACAAAATCTAGACTCTATAACAATATTAATCTTGAACTCTTGAAATCATGATTACTCATGAGTCTTGAAATTTCTCTGAACTTTGAATCTTTAAAACTGTACACTCTTCAGTGATATTTCCTGTTTGCAATTCCTGTATATATATATATATATATATATTATATACATATAGTGTTAGGATATATTTTATAATCAATGATAATTGAAATAAGGTTGTTGTCATCGAAATTCCATTCTCCAACATATGAAAGAAGGATATTTATAGTGGTAAAGCAATATGGATGTTAGAAGCATTATGCCACGAGAAAAAAACTTCCTTTCAAATTTGAATTTTTAAAAATTTTCTATTACATACCGATATTTATATATACCCTATGTAGACAGTCCTTTTTAGAAAGTAAACAATTTAATTTCTTTGAAATTGTTTTAAAAATATAACCATGTATATAATGTTTTGAACTTTATAAATATATTTAATCATAATAAATATATAATTTAAGCATAGCAATACTTAAAAATGCCTATTTAAAAATATTTAAAATAATTTAGGATAAGGTATAATAAAGCTATATAAAAATAAAAATAAATATTAGAACCATAGTATTACTAAATCATAATAGTTGAGTTTAGAAAATATAGTTTAAAATTAAAAGATTAAGTTAAATCAAAATCTAAAGTTAATAACAAAATATTGGGATAAGTATAAAAATATATTTATTTATGGAAACCCATGTATATAAAAATTATAAAATTGAAAATCAAAGTATAAATACCAAATTGACTGTAGAATCAAAATTACTTAAACATGAGGGTTTCATGGCACCCTGATTTTGTAGCACCCCTATAGCCCCACAATATTAGTCATCCATTTATAACTAAATAAGTTAGTGTCAGGATAGAAAATTAGTGGGAAGAGAGAGAAACCAGAATGTATGGTTGAAATTAGTGGGGTTATAGGGGTGCCACACTGTTTGGGGGTGCTCTTGATCTTATCTCTTACTTAAAAGTATAAATATTAAATCATAGTATAATAGTAAAGTATTTAAAAATATTTCAAATTAAAGTTATTACAAAATTTTCATTTTGGAAATCATAGAAAGGATTATTTTCAAAAAAACGGTTATATGAAAACTTTTTGTAAAGAGAATTAAAAAGTGGAATTTGATTTTAAAACACTTTTAAAAATAGATACTGAAATTAGGGATACTTTTGAAAAATCATTTTTGTGAAAATAGGATGGAGATTAGATAAGTATAACTTGAGTTTTAACATAATTTTTAAGACTCTATATTATCTTAAATTCATGAACTCTTGAAACTCACGAGTCTTTATATTCTTGAATCGGTTTGGATCTTTAATTTTGATTCTTTAATCTTGATACTGCAGAGTCTTGATTCTCTATTACATGCATAACATATTGCAATGTACACTATCTATGTATATTCTTAATAATGTTTAGTACATGTTAAATATAAAATATTCATTACCTGAGGTTGTTATCATCAAAACTACAATCCACAGTACTAACAACTATTATTATTTTATACTTGTGTAATACATGTAATATATACATATAAGTATACATTTATATTATTTTAATAACAAGTTTTATATATGAGAAATTTTATTAAGACATAAGATACAAACAAATTTGGTGACATAATAGATACCAGCCATTGATTTTCCTCATGATTTTCATCTCTCATGCAAGAACAAAAAGAACCTATTGTGTATTGCTCTTATTTCACTAATTGCATTTAACTTTATGTCCAAATTGCGTCCCCCTTTATTTACGTATATATTTGGACAACATACATTACATATAAAATTAGCTAACATGTCCATTGCAGTTCAAATCCCAACATCTGTATACAGATACGTTATACCTTGCGCAGATAATTATGTTATATATGCGCATGCATACATATACGTATGTGATACATAAGTATGCCATTATATTTAATTAAACATAAACTAAATAAAATTCTATCTGTTATTTATAAATTTAAATGAAATAAAAGATTTCATTTAAATTAAATTTATAAACGTTCTAAATAAATTAGACTTCGTAGGCTTAATATAAATTAAATAGAGCATTTTTACTTTACATTCAGCGGTATCTTCGACATAGGGCTAGCTTAGATCCAATAAAAAGAATAATTTGTTGTAACAAACTCTCTTATAATTAGGGTTGTCAATGGATATTCGAAAATTTCGAAACTCATCTGCAACCGTATCTGAAAAGAAGATAAATACCTAATATGCAGAAAAATGGATGTAGATACGGATACGTAGATATCCACATTCGAAAATTATCCATTTGGTTTTTTAATCATTGTGCTCGAAAATGTATGTACAATGAATGAGATTTATTTATTGATTTGTTCAGTTGAAAGTTTATATTATGTGTAGTAAATGCATATTATTTATTCAAATCTATTTAATTTCATCATATATGTTTATTTTAAGTAGTACTATGATCAATGAAATTGAAATCCATTTATGTTAATGATGACATCAAAAGTTGGCCACTAGTGATGATCAACCCCAATCGTGTGTAGAACACACGAATACTGATTATAAAATGCAGAAAAAGTAAAGGAAACGGGGAAAACACACAGAATTTTTATAGTCGTTCGGCAAAGACGGTGCCTACATCCACTTTATATATATTACTTTTGCTTTTGATTACAAGTACAATGCTTCTTCTATTTGGAGAAAAGAGAGAAGACGGCTATTTTCTCTTCTAGATAATGTTTTTCTGGGAAGAAGAAGAAGTATGAGCCAAAAAAAGAAAGGTCGGAGAAGTCTCTCCCATACCCTTTTTTTCTTTAAGCTTTGAGGTATTTATAGGCCGGGATAACAGCTTGGGCTGTTGTGACGTGGCCCGGCCTTTCCGGGCAAGTTCGGACACGTGGAGTCCATCACTTGGTTAGAATAGCGGCTGAAGACTGATTCCACTATTCATAAATATTATCCTTGGAAGTTGTGGCCGACGTGGAATCCACGGTGAGGTATACCAAAAGTAGAGTTTTTTCCGGATATGGTTGACCGCTTTTTCATCCTTGAGAGTTGGGCCAAGTATTTGAACAACTCAACTATATATTTCATGTAGATCCGAAATACTCGGTCGATACACCCAGTGCGAGAGCGGTTCTCTCGGTTGACTGGGAGAGTGAGTCTTTTGGGGTGAGATATTGACTTGATTGGCCCGATATGCTGCTACTTCGGGCCGAGCTTCTGTGGGGCTTCTTGGAATGCAATATGTCTAACTCGATTGGTTGTGCATTTGGGCTTCGATTTGGCCCGCTACGTCTTTTACCAAAAAGAGGGTTAATATTTTTTTCCCTTAGAATGCATCTTTTCGATAGAGGGAGGAATGTTCTGAAATATGAATCGAAGCACAATTGCTCGAGCAGCTATGGTCGCGCCGGACCATATTAAGGCTAGAAAACCAACAGTTCTGATGTTGTATTAAGGCCAGAAAACCGACAACTGAACTAGGTGGTATTAAGGCCGGAAAACCGACAACTATCGGAAACCGTATTAAGGCCAATGTGATGATCGCCTTCATGAGAGTTAGTTCCTGCAAAGACAAAAATAAACCGTTCTCGGCTTGGAGAAGGCTAATGGGTCGAGCATTTTATTTCACTTGGCTTTGAGAGGTGGCGAGTATTAACCATACTCGGCTTAGTGGTGAGTATTAACCATACTCGGCTTAGAGAGGGTGAGTATTAACCATACTCAGCTTAGGGCAAGTGTTTTTCGTCCTCGACTCATGTTTGATTAGTGTATCCAACGAGCGACAGAAGCTCGTGGTGTAGAGAAAGAAGGGGTGAGTATCATCCATACTCGTCTTAAAGAAGTATACCACACTCGGCTAGGGGGGTAGGCATTAAGAAATAGCGGTAGGCTTTCGCGCTAACCACATTAAAAGGGGGCGAGCATTATCCATGCTCGGCTTTAGAGTTTCCTGAACATTATCCATATTTGCAAATGAGCATTCATAGCAACTAAGGAATTATTACAGAAAAAAGAAATTCTAAGAGGACATCGATTGATTACAGAGCATGCCTAGGAGCTAAAACCTAACCCCATACATGTGTACATCAAGGTGTCCTTTTTATTGGAAGAAATACATCAGAAAAATCTAATTAATAATAATGTCGCGAGTTCTAGTCTCAGGGCCCCTTCCGTTTCTAGGAGTTCGTGGACTGACCTGAGGAGCTTGGGCAGAAGGTCGTGGCGGCAAGGCCGGGGCACGACTCTTGACATATTCGGGAAGCTCCCCTTTTTTAACTCGATCCTCAATGAGATCGCGCAGATGGTGGCATTCATCGGTGTTATGTCCAACTTCATTGTGGAACACGCAATGTTTGGCAAAATCGAGCTCATCTGGGTTGGTTCTCGTCGAGGTGGTCTTGGAGTGGGCAAGGACCCTCGTATGTCAAGGTAGATATCGAGCAAAGAGGAATTGAGTTTGGTGTACTGGTCATACTTACTTTCGATCCGAGGTCGCACATGACGCTTGCTCTTTTCCAGGGCCTTTCCTCTTCCGTTATTCTGGCCGTAGTTATTGAATGGGCCTTGTTGTTTGGCGACTAGGACCTCAAGGCATCTCAATGCTGACGTCTTCTTATCGTTGGAATCGCTCGGCCTCGGAATAGAAGTCATCTATCCTTGGGGGGATCTCTGGTTAAAGATATTGAGAATTCTGAACTCCTACAATGGCGGCCGTAAGTACCATCGATGGCTCAATAGCTGGGAACTTGAAGTCCGGAGGGTTTCGGGAGTTTCTGATTTCCCTAGTGAAAGGGCTGCGATTGACATTATCCACGTCATGCTGCGAGGAAATGCCCCGAGTAAAGCGTCGAATGATGCTTGCAAGCTGGCTTCCATCTCCGAGGAGTCGTTTCCATGAATTTAGCTTGGTTTCCGGGGAAGCTTCAGTACGAGGATCTGACAAAAGCATGCTCGGAAGGGCGGCCGTTGGCTGGGCCCGTCTTCCGAAAGTTGAATGAAGGTGTGAGGGAAGGTGAGCTATGGTAGGTGGTTCTGGGGAAATGGCCCCTCTTGAACCTTATGAGTAGTGGGTCGAGCCGTACCCGTAACAGAGGGCCTAGACTGATCCAGCATAGCATGTGATGTTCGTAGCTCGAAGTTGTCCCTTGTGGGGGCGAGTTTAGTAGGGTCTACGGTAGCGTTTTTCTTCTGCCACTGTGAGGACAAGGATAATGGGGTGGCTCCCCTAGTTCGAATGGAAGGCCGCACCAGCTCTTCGTTGAAGGTGAAGAGTGGTTAGACTGGTCTGTGGTAAGATTCCAGGTTGTAATGGGAATGGCATTGATTCTGAGCGACCCGGTGGCTGCTCAACTGGTCCGATTGGTCGAGTTGTTCCCAAGAGTGGAGGAAAAGTGTTCGACCGATCTAGATCTTGATCGTGAGCCTCTTGAGTTTCAGCTTCTACAGCTACCCTGGTCGTTGGAAGCGATACTCCCGGCTAGGATAGATCAGTTTGTGGTACCAAACCAGGATGAAATAAAGGTGTAGCCTGATCAGTGGCCTGATTTTATGCAGACCGAAGATAAGTTGTTGCCCCAGTCTCGGTCGGTGGAGGAATTGATGTTGAAGCATTCAATCCTGTCTCTAGTCGACCGAGAAGGTGATCCATCAACTGCTGCTGTCGTTCGAGGAGTTTATCCTGAGATGTCATATGGTCTCTGAACTCGACCATGATTTTATCCATGTCGTCCCGGGTAAGAAATCGAGACATATCTTCATGAGAGGAAACTTCGTGACTGGCTTCTGTAGTATTAGTATCGGTTGCATTGGTGTTTGTAGGACGAGAGGATGTTGTATCTTTCTTTCGTTTGTTCACCATGGATTAAGGCAAATCCCCCACTTTCTGGCGTGCCAAAATATTGACATCAAAAGTGACGATCAAACCCCAATCATGTGTAGCACACAAGAATACTAATTATAAAATGCAAAAAATGTAAAGGAAACGGGGAAAACACACAGAATTTTTATAGTGGTTCGGCAAAGACGGTTCCTACATCAACTTTATATATATTACTTTTGCTTTTGATTACAAGTACAATGCTTTTTCTATTTGGAGAAAAAAGAGAAGGAGGCTATTTTCTCTTCCAGATAATGTTTTTCTGGGGGGAAGAAGAAGAAGTATGAGCCGAAAAAAGAAAGGTCAGAGAAGTCTCTCCCATCCCCTTTTCCTCTTTAAGATTTGAGGTATTTATAAGCGGGGATGACAACTTGGGCTGTTGTGATGTGGCCCAGCCTTTTCGGGCAAGCTCAGACACGTGGAGTCCATCACTTGGTTAGAATAGCGGCTGAAGACTGATTCCACTATTCATAAACAGTATCCTCAGAAGTTGTGGCCAACGTGGCATCTACAGTGAGGTAAAAGTAGAACTTTGTCCGGATATGGTTGACCGCTTTTTCTTCCTTGAGAGTCGGGCCAAGTATTTGAACAACTCAGCTGGATATTTCATGTAGATCCAAAATACTCGGTCGATACGCCCTGTGCGAGAGCGGTTCTCTCAGTTTACTAGGAGAGCGAGTCTTCCGGGGTGAGATGTTTATTTGACTGGCCCGATATGCGGCTACTTCAGGTCGAGCATCTGCGAGGCTTCCTAGAATGTGATCTATCTAACTCGATTGGTTGTGCGTTTGGGCTTCAATTTGGCCCGCTGCATCTTTTACCAAAAAGATGTGAAACACCCCACCCTCCATTAAGGTCACTCACAAGGGACTGCCTTAACTTTGGTGGAGGTTTTTAAGTAAAAGTCATAGATAAAACATAAGATAGATATAAACACTTATATATAAGCAGCGGAAAACAACAGACTTTTTATTTCATAAAAATGTGTTCATACAAAACATTTCCATAACTGTCTCATAACAACTTCCAAATCATTACAACGTCACTTCTGTCTTGGTTATTAAATAAAGAAGCATAAAACATAATTAAAACTTCATAAATCCCCATGGTTGTGTCCAACAGCCATATCTAAGGAGAGAGAATCCAAACCGTAAATCTACTATCTTGAAGCTTGCAAAGAGTCTGACTAAGCTGAGTTGTTGCCTCCCTGTGGATCTGGGGGCGAACGGAAGAAAAGAAGACGAAAGAAAATAGGGTCAGACATAAAGCCTGGTAAGTCTAGTGACTCTTCAGTATGAGAATAAGAATAGGGGCATGATAAGTATAAACTGGAACACGAAAGTGTCATCAACTAAGATAAGGCAGTTTGAATCGAATATACTATCGCACCCCATACTATATATATAAATATATACATATCTCTGCACCTACATGCATTAGTTCTAAACTGGCACCCCATGCTGAGGGTGAAGTGATCCCCTTTTTCTAAAGATCGGCTCCTACTCGCATAATCATCTGTGTCTTACGGCCCCCAATGATTTGTAGATACCTATGTTGGCCCCACCATGGGGTGTATCAAGTCCCATGGTGGCGACCCGACACAAAATTGGAAATACATAGGTTATACTACTGGTGCCCCCAGTGCCCTGTTGGTCTTCTCCGAAGTATGTGCACGCCCGCACTCCGTTAGAACCCACACTGTTGCACCCACCGCCGTCGCTTTTGACCGCTTACAATCAGCCCAGTAATCGTGCCCCACCCTGCCTAGTTTCAGGGTACCATGATACCTAATTGGGTTACTACTGAAATGGGTCCCTATTACTAGGGTTTTCTAGTCAAACATGTTAAGTGGTTAAGTGTCTGTATTTACCTAACCCCACCCATCAATTTCATTAACATGTTGAATTGGTTAAGTGTTTTAGTTAACTTAACCCTACCATCCTGACAATCTGTCCTTAGCTTTTTAAAGCACCGACCACTCACATTAGACAGGTATTGTTACGGTTGCTGGATGTGTCGGTCGGTTCCGGGCAGATTTACACCGTAACTCAGTCTAACCTCGGGTCCTTATTGGGCTCCATGCTTAACCACCCACATTGGATAGGTATTGTTGTGACTACTGGACAGCCGTGCGGGTCCGGCAGGTTTACATCACAACTCAATCCAACCTCGTGTTAAGCATATTCGTATTTTCTAAATTTACATATTTGTCTTTAATACTTAATATATGTACATTTGTCAACAATTAAATGTGGTGGCCACCTTTCCAAGTTTAACATTTTTGGTATAAAGAATTTATACCATTTAAATGCCACCAATTTTGGCATGTGACAAACACGCCAATTTCATATATTTTTATGACAAGTTTTCTAATATTCCTAACGTTACCCCGTTTAAATATTAGGCTAACAGTCTTAGCCTAATTTTCGTTTGCACAGTTTTTAACATATAATATTAGGCTAAAAACTTAGCCTAATTTAGCACACATAAAATTGACATAAGGGAATTCATAAACATGGACATGACATAGGTGTAAACTTGGCATTTATGGCATAGTCAATATGAACATCATAGGTGTGTACTTGCAACATAGACTAATCAATATACATGTGAATTTACAACATAGCCTAAATCAACATTCATATATGTGAACTTGCATTGAAATAGGGATCTAACCAAATAGGTGTCACATAAATTGGCATATGATTTAGACAACATAAGCCTAAACTTGGTTTTGGATCTAGGCATAACATCGAGCATAACTAGCATATGACAAGGATATGATAATTTCATAATTTTATGACAAGGGTGTGAACTAGATCCATTCATATGTCTAATTCCAACATGAAACACATATTAAGGTGGATCTTGACATGGATCCAATCAACTTGCAACTTTCCTACAAACATACTAGCATGTATGTGAACGTAATCGTTTAGGCATAAAATGTTCTAGCATATATATATACATGAAATCTTAATCACATACAACCTATATAATCACATAAACATATAGGTGTTGATTACAATATGAACTATACAACTTGCATGTGATTCTACATATACAATAGGATCAACATAAACTCAATTATACCACAATCATCACAATACCACAATCATTACATCGCATATGAATCAATATCGTTGTTATACGATAACACAATTTCACTTCCAATTAACATCGAATCAAGACTTAATTTTATTCACATCGGATGGATCACTATACTTACAACGAGCGCAGAACTTGAATTCTGGATTCTGAGTTCTGAATTTGATATGCTTTCCTTTGGGTAGACTAACGTTGATTTGATTCGTGTTTTAATTCTAATTTGGCTCGTCACTAAGCTTTTCTACAAGTGGAGGCTCCTCTCAATTTCCTACCGACAGCATGGCGGCTCCGTCTCTAATTTCTTATGTGAATTTAGGTTGGAGTCTTAGGTTGTATTTACAGAATTTCAGATTGATTTGAGTCGTCAGATGATCATAGACGAATCTAGACCATTCATTTCGAAAGGAGCCAACCAAAATGCGACATGTCAGCCCTAGTGACATAGCCAAGCCTTAGAAATCCACCAGAACCCGACCAGGGCCAAACCAGGTCGACTGGGCAGGTCGACCCCCATGTCGACCGGGTCCTAGGCGGGAATTTTCCCGCCCAGCCCAGTTTGGTCTGATTTTTGAATTTTGAATTACGTTTTGAACTGTTTGAATTTAAATTTGAGTTCTGAAACTTCCGGAGGTTATAACTCCTTCATACGGAATTCGATTCACGCAAACTCGGACTCTATCTTAAGCAGAATTCCGAGACGAACGCAATGGCGTAACCCGTTTCTCTTAATTCTTTCACTAAGGATTAATTATACTTAAATTTGTTAATATACAGTTAACAGAAAATTCGGGGTGTTACATTCTCCCCTCCTTAAAGGGTTTCGTCCCCGAAATCTTCAAGTCTAGGAGGATGTAAGTCCTAACATTCAATCAACCATCTACTCAACCATCAAACACGGGCGTCCATTGTCCTTAAAAGACCTCTAATGCTTCATGATCATATGCACAGTGTGTGTACATGTCCTTATCTAATGCGAAATCAGGCGGTCTACTGATTCAGCTGACCTCCTTAATGCAAATCATGTAAGTGCCATGAATCCATAGTGTATGCAAAAAATTTCCTTATTCATAATTCTTCATGTGTGCGCAACCATTCATATAAATGCGACATCCATATGACAACATATCAATTTTTCAACCACATACAAATATGAATACATATATGCATATGTAGTATAAAGTGACTGAGCCGATCTAAAACCCAGGTTGTGTGTGTATATGCATCCACGAGCAACCACTAGCAATCACTTGCAACCACTTGCAGCTATCAACCATAACATGTTTCAAATACATGTTTACATCCAAAGGGGTTTTCTACCTAAGGATAAAAGGATAAGACCGAGGAGATATACCTAAAAAGACAGATTCAAGCACAACTTAAGGAAAAAGAGAGATTAAAGATGTACCCTCAAAAAGAAAAGGGTAAGCCGCGCGTATTCTGTCCTCAGTTTCCCAATTCGCGTCTTCCTCGTTGTTGCTCCACTGAACTTTGACGAGCTTTACTTCGCGGTTGCGTAGCTTTTTGATTTCAGTTCCTACGATTCGAGTTGGAACTCTCCTTACAGTTGCTTCGCGTTCCACTTCGGCTTCTTCTAGAATGCTTGGCTCCACCACTTCCGCAGATTCATGTAGACATTTCCGGAGATGAGAAACGTGAAAAACGTTGGGAATTCCAGCCAACCTTTCGGGCAGCTCTACTCTATAAGCCATATTCCCAATCTTCTCGATGATAGGGAACGGTCCTACAAATCTTGGTTCTAGCTTTCCTGCGGATCCAAAGCGAACGACGTTCCTTAAAGGAGATACCTTAAGGAAAACCCTATCCCCAACCTCAAACTCAAGGTCGGTCCTTCTTTTGTCGGCGTAGGATTTCTATCTGTCTTGGGCTATCTTCATTCTCCTCCTTATTAAATCCACTTTCCCTGAAGTCTCTCGAATCATGTCTGGCCCAAGTATAATCTTGTCAGTAGACTCCCACCAACAAGTTGGTGATCGGCACGGTCTTCCATATAGAGCTTCGAAGGGCGCCATACCGATGGTGGCTTGGTAGCTGTTGTTGTAGGCGAATTCCACTAGAGGAAGATGATCCTCCCAAGTCCCTCCGAAGTCAAGAACGCATAGTCTTAAAAGATCTTCTAATACCCTATTCACCCTTTCTGTCTGACCATCAGTTTGGGGGTGATAGGCCGTGCTCAAACATAACTGTGTGCCTACAGCTTCTTGCAGACTCCGCCAAAATTCGCTCGTAAAGATGGGATCTCTGTCACTCACTATACTGGAGGGCATTCCATGGAGTCGAACTATTTCCTTGAGATAAAGAGAAGCTAGAGACGAAGCAGTCCTTCTACTCTTGATAGGTATAAAGTGGGCGCTTTTAGTAAGCCTATCCACTATTACCCATATGCTAGTATTGCCTCTTCTTGACCTAGGCAACCCATCATTGAAGTCCATTGAAATGCTATCCCACTTCCATTGCAGGACTTCTAGAGGATGAAGCAGTCCTCCAGGTCTCTTCTGTTCCGCCTTGACCTGTTGGCATATCATACACTTAGAAATGAAATCTGCTATGTCCTTCTTCATGTCGTCCCAAAAGAAAACTCTCTTTACATCCTTGTACATCTTGTCCCCGCCTGGGTGTATTGTCATCTTGGAATGATGTGCTTCCTCGAGAACCTTCTTTACTAACTCCCTTGCTTGTGGGACGCACAGTCTTCCATCTCGCCTCAGCCAACCCTTATTACCAATGGAGTACCTATTGAGGTGACTGGAAGTTTCACCCCTAATTAGCTTGTCTATTACGTCGACAAGCTGAGGGTCTTCACGTTGGGCGGCCCCTATTGAGTCTAAAAGATTGGGCCGTACTTTTAGGGATGCTAATAAACCAGGTATAAAATATGAGGAAGGCCTAAAGTCAAAATTGGCTATATACTCCAAGCTTTGCCTTTCTACAAAGAGAGGGCTTAAGGTCAGTTTCTTTCGGCTCAACGCGTCTGCTACTACGTTGCCTTTGCCAGGAGTATAGGAAATTTCAAAATCATATGAGGCAGGGAATTCCATCCATCTTTGCTGCCTTAAGTTAATATCTTTCTACGAGAAGAGATATTTCAACGATTTATGGTCAGTATATAATTCGAACCTCTCACCTAGAAGATAATGGCGCCAAGACTTAAGCGCAAAGACGATGGCGGCCAACTCAAGATCGTGGGTTGGGTAGTTCTTTTCATGCACTTTCAATTGTCTTCCGCCATAAGCTACTACCCTCCCTTCTTGCATCAGAACAGCGCCTAGTCCTGTACCACAAGCATCAGTGTATACGGTGAACATCTTGCTTCCATCTAGTAAGGTTAGAACTGGGGCTGTTGTGAGAGCCCTTTTTAATCGTTGGAAAGCAAACTCGCAATCCAAATCCCAAGCGAACGCCAGATTCTTCTTTGTTAGCCTTGTGAGTGGAGCTAAGATTTTTGCGAAATCCCTAATGAACTTTTGGTAAAAATCGGCTAGCCCAAGAAAGCTTCAGACTTCGGTTGCATTTCTTGGTGTCTTCTAATCTTGCACTGCCACTACTTTCGCGGGGTCTACAACTAACCCCTCTTTGGACACTATATGACCAAGAAATCAGACCTCTTCTCTCCAAAAGTGGAATTTGGAGAATTTGGCTTTTAGCTGATGTGCACGGAGAGTTTCCATGATTTCTTTCAGATGTCGTGCATGTTCTTTCTCATTCTTTGAGAAGATCAAAATATCCTCTACGAAAACCACCATGAATTTATTGAGGAATTCTCTGAACACCCTGCTCATTAGCTCTACGAAATAAGCGAGTGCGTTTGTCAAGCCGAAAGGCATGACAAGCCACTCATAGAAACCGTATGGGGTTCTGAACGCCGTTTTAACAATACTATCTTTGGCTACCCTTAGCTGATGGAACCCAGTAGCTAGATCAAGTTGGGAGAAGACCGACGCACCAACAAGCTGATCAAACAAATCATTTATTCTGGGAAGCGGGTGTCTATTCTTTTTAGTCAGCTTGTTTAGCTCCCTATAGTCCACACAAAGGCGTAGTGAACCATCTGCTTTGGTGGCGAACACCACTGGAGCACCCCATTCCGAGATACTTCTCCTTATAAATCCCTTCTCGAGAAGCTCCTTAACTTGCTTACTGAGCTCCTTTCTCTCCTTTGGAGCCATGTGTCTAACAGGCAGAGCTACAGGCTTTGCATTATCAACAACATATATGCGGAAGTCTATTTCCCGCTTCGGAGGTAAGCCTTTCACCTCTTCAAAGACATCCGGATATTCCCGGACCAGTCTAACTGGCTGCAAATTCTCAATAGAAGCGTCAATCGACTCTAGATAACTAAGCATAACAACATTCAAGGGATTAAAAGAAATTTCTAGAGTGTTACCGAGCCGAGTCAAGAGCCTAACTACTCTTTTCTCACAATCAAGAATGGCAACGTTACTGGATAACCAGTCCATGCCTAAGATCAGTCCATATCCTGAGAAGCCCAAAACAAAGGCACTACATCTAAATTCAACACTTAGAATAGAGATTTTCAAATCCAAGCAAACCATCGACAAATAAGCCGAACCCCCAATTGGATTTGAAATAACCAAGGGATCTTCTACCATACTAGTGTCTAGGTGCAGAGATTCTACTAAAGAAGATGAAATAAAGGAGTGTGATGCACCAGAATCAAAGAGAGTGCAAACTGGATGATCATAAAGATAAACTAAGCTTTCTACAGAAATACCTCGTTCTTGTGGAGGTGCTGTCAACGCGTGAACTTGTTCCCTGAGGTAGATCCAGTCCTTTGTCCCTGCCCTCGCTTCTTTGGGCAGTCCTTAGCCAAGTTCCCAGTCTCTCCGTAATGGAAACAACCACCATTCATCTTTGCCTTCTTCTTCCTGCAGTCTTTTGCGATATGTCCCACAATGCCACAGAAATTACACTTTCTCTTTTCACGGGTTTTGTTGTTCTTCCCTCCTTTCTTGAAGTCTGTTTTCTTAGCCTGTAAACCTTCTTTCTTTTCTTGAGACGCTTCCGCCTTTGTCTCTTTGTTGCCTTTATCTTCCTCGTGTAGCAGCGCCATGTCCACCAAGCTTTCATAGGTCGCCTCCATAAGTATATGGGTCATAGCAAGGCTGTGTAGAGGCTCATTCAGGCCCTTGACGAAGCGAAGGGCCTTCTTGTGTTAGGTGTTTACTAAATCCATCCCAAATCTGGCCAGCTGATTAAACTGATTGGCATACTCCTTAATCGTCATACTTCCTTGTTTAAGAGTTAGGAACTTCTCCATTTGCAGACTCCTTTCAGCTTGGGAGAGGAGCTTCATCTCAAACCTCATCCTAAAATCTTCCCAAGTCTCCACCGGCCTTTCAGCATGGGTAACTTCCCACCAATAGGAAGCTTCATCTTTGAGCAACCACACTGTTAGCTGTATCTTTTGCATGTCGTCAACTTCGAAGATGATGAACAAATCTTCGGTCTCCTTCAGCCAGTTCCTTGCTACTACAAAGGATTCAGTTCCATAAAATTCCTTTCCACCCATAGCTTTGAAATCTCTACATATCTTAGCGAAAGTATTTCCCCGAGGAGGAGGAGGAGGTGAAGGAACTGCTGCTACGGTGGGAGGAGGAATGTCTGCTGGACCCGCACCATTGGCCATAGCCTCTAGGTACCTTCGGAACTAGCCGGGTATCGGTACTCCTTCTGGAAGGTTAAGATCTCCAGACATGCTGGAACAAAAAGGAAAGTATTCAGGACAAAGGATAGAGAGATAGCGCATATGGCTTTTGGGCAATTATGCCTTTTAAAAACAAGACTTTTTCTTGAAAACAATGCTTCTTTAAATTTCTTTTGAAAATAGTTTCAATTTTTTTTATCTAGTCTGGTAAATCAATGCTCTGATACCAAGTGAAACACCCCACCCTCCATTAAGGTCACTCACAAGGGACTGCCTTAACATTGGTGGAGGTTTTTAAGTAAAAGTCACAGATAAAACACAAGACAGATATAAACACACATATATATATAAGCAGCGGAAAACAACAGACTTTTTATTTCATAAAAATGTGTTCATACAAAACATTTCCATAACTGTCTCATAACAACTTCCAAATCATTACAACGTCACTTCTGTCTTGGTTATTAAATAAAGAAGCATAAAACATAATTAAAACTGCATAAATCCCCATGATTGTGTCCAACAGCCATATCCAAGGAGAGAGAATCCAAACCGTACATCTACTATCTTGAAGCTTGCAAAGAGTCTGACTAAGTTGAGTTGTTTCCTCCTTGTGGATCTGGGGGGAGGGGGGATGGAAGAAAAGAAGACGAAAGAAAATAGGGTCAAACATAAAGCCTGGTAAGTCTAGTGACTCTTCAGTATGAGAATAAGAATAAGGGCATGATAAGTATAAACTGAAACATGAAAGTGTCATCAACTTAGATAAGGAAGTTTGAATCGAATATACTATCGCACCCCATACTATATATATATATATACACACCTACATGCATTAGTTCTAAACTGGCACCCCATGCTGAGGGTGAAGTGATCCCCTTTTTATAAAGATCGGCTCCTACTCGCATAATCATCTGTGTCTTACGGCCCCCAATGATTTGTAGATAACTATGCTAGCCCCACCATGGGGTGTATCAAGTCCCATGGTGGCGACCCAACACAAAACTGGAAATACATAGGTTATACTACTGGTGCCCCCAGTGCCCTGTTTGTTTGCTCCGAAGTGTGTGCACGGCCGCACTCCGTTAGAACCCACACTGTTGAACCAACCGCCGTCGCTTTTGACCGCTTACAATCAGCCCAGGAATCATGCCCCACCCTGCCTTGTTTCAGGGTACCATGGTACCTAATTGGGTTACTGCTGAAATGGGTCCCCGTTACTTGGGGTTTCTAGTCAAACATGTTAAGTGGTTAAGTGTTTGTATTTACCTAACCCCATCCATCAATTTCATTAACATGTTGAATTGGTTAAGTGATTTAGTTAACTTAACCCTACCATCCTGACAAACTGTCCTTAGCTTTTTAAAGCACCGACCACTCACATTAGACAGGTATTGTTACGGTTACTGAATGTGTCGGTCGGCTCCGGGCAGATTTACACCGTAACTCAGTCTAACCTCGGGTCCTTATTGGGCTCCATGCTTAACCACCCACATTGGATAGGTATTGTTGTGACTACTGGACAACCGGGCGGGTCCGGGCGGGTTTACATCACAACTCAATCCAACCTCGTGTTAAGCATATTCGTATTTTCTAAATTTACATATTTGTCTTTCATACTTAATATATGTAAATTTGTCAACAATTAAATGTTGTGGCCCACTTTCCAAGTTTAATATTTTTGGTATAAAGAATTCATACCATTTAAATGCCACCAATTTTGGCATGTGACAAACACGCCAATTTCATATATTTTTATGACAAGTTTTCTAATATTCCCAACGTTACCCCATTTAAATATTAGGCTAACAGTCTTAGCCTAATTTTCGTTCGCACAGTTTTTAACATATAATATTAGGCTAAAAACTTAGCCTAATTTAGCGCACATAAAATTGACATAAGGGAATTCATAAACATGGACATGACATAGGTGTAAACTTGGCATTTATGGCATAGTCAATATGAACATCATAGGTGTGAACTTGCAACATAGACTAATCAATATACATGTGAATTTACAACATAGCCTAAATCAACTTTCATATCTGTGAACTTGCATTGAAATAGGGATCTAACCAAATAGGTGTCACATAAATTGGCATATGATTTAGACAACACAAGCCTTGGATCTAAGCATAACATCGAGCATAACTAGCATATGACAAGGATATGATAATTTCATAATTTTATGACAAGGGTGTGAACTAGATCCATTCATATGTCTAATTCCAACATGAAACACATATTAAGACATACTAGCATGTATGTGAACATAATCGTTTAGGCATAAAATGTTCTAGCATATATATATACATGAAATCTTAATCACATACAATCTATATAATCACATAAACATATAGGTGTTGATTACAATATGAACTATACAACTTGCATGTGATTCTACATATACAATAGGATCAACGTAAACTCAATTATACCACAAACATCACAATACCACAATCATTACATCGCATATGAATCAATATCGTTGTTATACAATAAAACAATTTCACTTCCAATTTACATCAAATCAAGACTTAATTTTATTCACATCGGAAGGATCACTATACTTACAACGAGCGCAGAACTTGAATTCTGGATTCTGAGTTCTGAATTTGATATGCTTTCCTTTGGGTAGACTAACGTTGATTTGATTCGTGTTTTAATTCTAATTTGGCTCGTCACTAAGCTTTTCTACAAGTGGAGGCTCCTCTCAATTTCCTACCGACAGCATGGCGGCTCCGTCTCTAATTTCTTATGTGAATTTAGGCTGGAGTTTTAGGTTGTATTTGCAGAATTTAAGATTGATTTGAGCCGTCAGATGATCATAGACGAATCTAGACCATTCACTTCGAAAGGAGCCAACCAAAATGCGACATGTCAGCCCTAGTGACACAGCCAAGCCTTAGAAATCGACCAGAACCCGACCAGGCCAGCCAGGGCCAAACCAGGTCGACTGGGCAGGTCGACCCTATGGTCGACCTGGGTCCTGGGCGGGAATTTTCCCGCCTATCCCACTTTGGTCTGATTTTTGAATTTTGAATTACGTTTTAAACTGTTTGAATTTAAATTGGAGTTCGGAAACTTCCGGAGGTCATAACTCCTTCATACGGAATCCGATTCACGCAAATTCGGACTCTATCTTAAGCAGAATTCCGAGACGAACGCAATGGCATAACCCGTTTCCCTTAATTCTTTCATTAAGGATTAATTATACTTAAACTTGTTAATATACAGTTAATAGAAAATTCGGGGTGTTACAAGAGGGTTAACAGTTTAACTAAAAAATTTCATTTATATTTCTTGATTTATCAATCATTATCGGATAGGATAATTATCTTATATCCTTCTGTATGCGTGGATATGGATATTCGATATCCGAAAATGATTTTGGATATGAATATAGATATAGTACTATCAGTATCCAAAAGTATCCGTGACAGCCCTGCTTATAGCATTGCTCCCATTGAAAAAATAGGTTTCCTATCCTTGCATCATTCATTAAAATCCATGATCCCTTTGCTATAGCATCCTCCCGCCTTCTACAATAATCCTTAAACCTAGCCAACTAGAAGTACTAATAAAATATAAACTCGTATGCTACTGTTGTACATGTCTCACATTAGTAATAGACCTTACACTGTTAGGGTTTTGTGTGCAACGAAAAAGGCAAAATACAAAAAAATGATCTTTTTGACCCAATCACTTGAAGATAAATTTGATTAAAATAACAACACAATAAATCAGAAATAATAACAATACACAAGTATTCCGCCCAACCACCAACTTTATTAATTTATCAAAATTTTGTTTACACTTAACAAAATAAAGCCAAAATAAACAAAATACAATTGAATCAATAATCAGATTGAGAAAGTGAGAGAATATCTAGATGAGTACAAATATTGTTGGTAAACAAGAGCAATGAAGAACGACGACAAACTCTTGAATCAACCTGGAGGCATCAACTGTGTCTATCAGCTGTAAATCTGAATAGCTTTTATCATCTTTAACCCCCTCATTTTCCTCTCCAGGGCGCAAGCCCTGAGGCACACAACCTCTCCAGATGTTCTCACATCGCTTCTGATTTTTTGATGTAACAAAAAAGGCTTCATATATAGGAGAATATGAAACCTAGGAAAATATCCAAATTTCCCCTTCAAAATATCTTCAGAATATAATAATTTATTTCTTTCCTTTCATGATAAAATCAATCAAATCAATTAATTGATCAATCAATCAATCAACTGATGACATTTCTCTTCAAAAAAAATTCAATCAACAAATTCAGCACTCCAACTTGATTCAAATATCACATATCTCCAACAATCACCAAACAAGTCATCACAGCTCTTTCTCATCTCCAAATTTACAACCCTCGATTTCAAGGCCATGAGATACACCCCGCTTGTTCCGGAGTACAGTGAGACTCAACTGATTGTCGGGCTATAATCACACTAAGTTGATTTGAATGGACTACGACTACACCTTCTCAATTAAAACCATTATAAACACAACCCACCGTCATCAAAAGATGTATCCTCCACATGAGGAGCACCACACAAAACTAACAGTCTCAAAAGCGTTTGTAACACCACCAAAAGCTCCATCATGTGGATTTTTCGAATCGACACCCGTCTATCTCTTGATCTGAGCTCTTTCCTCGATTACCCAAAATCCCTCAAGCATCACCAATGTGAAGGCCCCTGTCTGAAACATGAACCAAAACATCAAAGCATTGGTGAACCAAAACAATCGCCTTCTTCTTCTTCCATCTTTCTTCATCCATATTAGATGGCTTCTTCTCATCTTCATCAATCAGACCATTGAGGCATGGAACATCCACTATCATAGGCTTTCAAATTCCTCAATATCTACCATGAAAATAGACATCTAAGAAAACAACATGATCTCCGACATCTACAGTCTTCAATCTAAAATAAGTCCAAAATATGCAATGAACTGAGCTCTGATACCAATCTATTGTACAAAAATTGTACAAAATACTCTAATACCAATCTATTGTGCAAAAAGGTTGCATAAATTGCTCTGATACTAATATGTGGGGGTTTTACGCGCAGCAGAAAAGACAAAACACGAAGAAGAAAAAATCATCCAAACACTTGAAGATGAATTTGATTGAAAATAACAACACAATAGATCGAAAAGCAGTACACAAATATTCCACCTAACCGCCCTCTTTATTGATTCACCAAAAAATTATTTAGACTTAATAGAAAAAGACCAAAATAAACAAAATATAGTTGAATCAATAATCAGATTGAGAAAGGGAAGAATATTTAGATAACTACAAATACTGTTGCAGAAGAAGAGCAATGAAGAGCGACGACAAACCCTTGAATAAACCTGGAGACACCAATTGTGTTTATCAGTTGTAAATAAGAATAGCTTCACTCAGTCCTAATTCTCTCATTTTCCTCTCCAGTGCGCAAGTCCCGGAGGCACACAATCACTCCAGATGTTCTCACAAGGTTTCTGGTTTTTTAATCTAACCAAAAAGGCTGCATATATAGGAGAATAGAAGACCTAGGTAAATTTCAAATAGCCCCTTCAAAATATCTCTAGAATATAATATTATATTTCTTTCCTTCTATGATAAAATCAATCAACTAAATTAATTAATAGATCAATCAATCAAATCTAATTGATGACACTCCTCTTCAAAAAATATTTGAACCAACAAATTCAACAAACCATCCATCAAACATAATGGTTTTAACATCTTCAGTACCAACCATAAGACATGTTGTTTCCCATAAGAATTAATCTCCAGTACCTTCCCTATAAGTGATGAAATAACCCATATACTGTGTCCTGTGATAAGATGCTTAAGAGTTAATAACCCATGTATACTCAAGAGAATAGATATATTATCATCACAGATGTCATCTGAAGTTTGTAACTTCTAATGTAGATGTCGATCTTTTCTTTTTTACATTGTTTTCTATATTGCTCTCCAATTTTGGACACTCTCTCTTATTATGCCCAGGCTTCCTACATGAGTATTCCAACCCTAAACCCTATAGTTTTGGATATACACTTTGATTTATCACATCCTTGCTTTGATTCATTCTAGTTTCTCCTTTGAAAAAAAGCCTTTGAGTCCATCTCCACTTTCATTATATACCAACTTCCCCATCAACATTTATCTACGTACCACTGCATTAATATCAGGCATGGTAATAATAGTCTTTCCAAGAATAATGGAATTCAAAAATAAAATAAAAAGAATACTTTTAAAGTAATGATTATACCAGTATGATCAACAGTGCTTCATTTATAATATCTACCTCCACTACCTTCAACTTAATCAAAAATTTAGTCATGATAAATATGTGCACCAAAAGTGTGGTTTTGTGTTTCATTCTAAAGGCATAAAGCTGCCACTGAAGAATAATATGGTTTTCCAACAACTATCCTAGTATTCCACTGTCAACACAACTCATAGCAATTTTTCCTTCTTCAAGTGAGAATGCTCACTAAGGATCTCATTTGAACGGCACAAGATAATGACGGTATGAACCTATTTTTCCTTCTCCTCCATTTCCCCTGCTTAAAGGCCTTCTAACTTATTAAAGTTTTAAAACCACTTTAGAAGACATTTTTCTTAAGCACCACCTCAATCATCAAACTTAAGTTTCCAAGCCTCTTTCATTGAATCGATTCACTACATTGTTATCCAATCGTCGTAATCAGCTAGCCTCTAGTGACTTCCTAGCTTCAATACCAAATGTCAATGTAATTTTACTAAATCGATCTAAAGTCACGAATTAGTAAACTGAAATATCAACTAGTATCAACAATTATAGATTCAATAATAGGAACAAAATTAAACGTAAATTATTCATTTATTAATGAATTTATTGGGATACAAATTAAGAAATAACAGATAAATATCTTTCTAAATATATCCCAATGACTTATCGCATATCAGGATGATTTCTTTCTGCATATCAGGATGATTTCTTTTCGCATATCAGGATGATTTCTTTCCCATTATTTCACATTCCTATTTTCCTCTGTTCTTTATTTGATATTATAAATACAAGGCCATACCTATGTATTTTGTATTCAACAATGTATTCAAAGATTTGAATAAAGCACAATGCCGAAATAATAAAAGCATTATCATCTTCATTTTCTGTTACATTATAGCAAGTTTTCAAACTTGGTATCAGAGCTGTTGTGCTTCGCAGCATCCCATCATATCTTCTTTCCTGTTTGACTGTTTTTTTTTTAATCTTAGTCCTTGTTTTCTCACTCATTTGTATCAAGGTGGGTGTTGAAACCCTTTCTCCAATCTCCGCATCAAGGATTTTTCATAATTTATAAGAATCAACCCTTAATCTGATCAAAGCCATCATCAAGCCTCAGACCAACTTGATTTTTGTGCAACTGGATGATTAAAATTACCTGCTATGGAAATTATAAATTGAAACCATTGTTAGATGATACGACTTAGAAGATAATGTGCTTGGAACAAAGCAAATTCAAGCAAAGCTCAGTAAGGACAACAATGAAGACTTGATATTAAATCAAGATTACACCATCCATCAATGGCAAGACTACCTGATTTGCTTGTGGCTAATGTCATCGATAAATCCTGCCTTGCTTCGACAAATTATTGGATGCAAGACGGCTCATGATATTTGGGAAACTATGGAGAGAAATTTCAAATCACAGTCTTCCACAAGAATTCTGCACTTTAGAAGACAATACAAAGCATGAGAAAGGATAACATGCCAATGAATGAGTATCTACTCAAGATTAAAGGTATCTGTGATCAACTTGCATCTACTGGACACAAATTAAGTGAGTCGGAACATGTTCTTTAAATTATTAGTGGCCTTGATGACAGCTATAAAGTTGTGTTAGCAATTATTTCTTTTATTGATCCTACCCTGTAACACCCCGTAATTCTGTTAATATAAATATTCACAAATTAAAGAATAACTAATCTAAGACGTGAGAATTCTGGGAAACGGGTTGCGCCATTGTGTTCGTCTCGGAATTTTGGTTGAAATAGAGTCTGAGTTTGCGTGTATTGGACTTCGTATGAAGGAGATATGGCCATCGGAAGTTTCAGAAAATTCAAAATTCAAAATTCGAAGTCAAACAGGCCAGGCGGGAAATTTCCCGCCCAGCACCCCAGGTCGACTGGGGAGTCGACTGGGCAGTCGACACCCCCAGGACCAGGTCGACTGCGCAGTCGACTTGGGTGTCGACCTGGTCAAGTCGACCAGGTTTTGGCAGAGCCCAATCTTGAGCTGCTGATGTGTCTTTAGGGCTGAGTTGGCTAATTTAACGGTTCAGGTTAGTTCTGAGTTGATCTGACGGTCTAAATAAATCCTAAACTCTATATATACCTAGGTAGTCTCTCACTCTAAAATCACATGAAAAATAGAATAGCCGCCGTCATGCCATCGCCATGGAACTCAGTGTAGCCGCCGCCAACTAAGAAGGAAGAAAGCTAATCAAAACTCTAATTCTACTCAACTCTAAAGCAAATCAAGACTCTCTTTATTTTCTAATTGTGAGTATGATGATCTTAATAAGATTATTAGTAAAATAATTAGATTAAGATGTGATATGGATCATAAGAAAATGATGTGAATTGTCATATATGTTGTTGTAAACCTTATGCTATCATGTATGTTGTAAATCCTATGCTATGTGATGATGATATCCTATATGTTGTAAATCATGCTATGATGATATTATATATGTTGCAAGTTTCTATGCTAAGTTGCGATGTTACAAAGCCATGATGTTATTATGTTGTAGTTAGCTTATGAATCATGATGTTGATTATATATATTTGAGCTATGATGATTCACATGATAAATCAAATGTACCTATGCAAGTTTAGATTTATTAGTATGTATAATCTCACATATTGTATGACATCTATTTAGATATAGAATTATGACGTCTATTTAGATCTAGAATTATGCTATGACATGTGTGAGTTCTATGTGTTAGATGCTAGTTCACACCATCATTATGTTGCATAAACCTCATATGCAAGTTTATACATGAACTTGGGTTATGATCATATTATGTAAGTTGTGACATTTAACCAAACAAGTTGACACCTTTAGATCCATGACATGTGTAGTTTTATGCAAGTTTTACCCCTATTATGATTAGATCTATTTTATTTGTCTATATGTTGTGATAATTTATCTTTGTGCTATGAGTTAGACTATTCGAGTCTAACGTATATTTTGCATTGAATAAGCGAACGTATAACGTGGGGTAGGGGTAATATTAAGGATTTAATATTATGAAATTGGGGTGCAATTGATATGATTTTGCATACCGTAAGTGGATGGCCATAATTGAGTCAATTATGGACATCATTAAAATTGGAATTAATTAATGATTTGAATAGGGATATATTTAAAACCGGGGTAAAAGATTATAAGTGTTAATCAATACTTAGGACACGAGGCTGGACTCGTTTGTGACGTAAAACTGCCCGGACCCGCCCGGCAAATCCAGTAGTCACAAATGTCAGCCCAATGTGAGAGGTCCTAGGCCCAAACTAAAGCATAACAGTTGTAAAGACACGAGGTTAGACTCTTTTATGGTATAAGACTGCCCGGACCCGCCCGGCGAATCCAGCTGCCATAAATGTTAGTCTAATGTGAGAGGTCTTTATAAGATTATGGCCTTAATGAATTAAGAAATACTTAACCAGATAAACATGTGAGGTGGGACATGGAGGTTAAGTAGGTGCCTTGGGTGGCATGAGGAATCTAGTGGGTGCCTTTAGTGGCATTTGAAATACGATTAGTAAGACTTAACCAAACACACATGTAAATGAACATGACTAAGAGGGTTAAGTGGGATGTACTAGTGGGGACAAGCTTAGGTGGATAGCTTGTGGTAAGTAATTGGGGGCCCATTTCAACCAGTAACCCAAACGTATCTTTGTGGGCTCGACCCAAGTCGAGGACGGGACAGGCATACTGGGCTTGATTATAAGAGGCCAAACGGGTTAGCGGTGGCAACACAAGTCCAACGGGTTCATATGCGTGTGTGGACCCGGGCTGGTAGGTAAGACGTTGTTGCATCGTGTAGGTATAAGCCGTGCATCCTCAAGTTGTATCGGGTTGCCACTTTAGGGGAGTGATACACCCCACTGTGGGACCAGCACCGGTATCTACGAGTAGGGAACCGATCGCAAGTGGGTAGTGGGGTACACCTAGCGGTGCTAGGGGCAGGCGGCACCTATGTAGTCAGCTAGGGGTACACAAAGCTATTTATATAATTTCTAAGTGAAGAAAGTGGGATCAACTTTTAGGGTGACTGGTGTGGTGCAATGTAGTAATTATTCGTTAGTATTAGGTGTGCCTTTAACGTTATATTTATCTGCTCTTCCATACCCAATAGTTCATAGACATTTCCTTGTTTTCCAGCTTATGCCTTAGTCTAGTTATTTTGATAATAGTATTGTTAGAATTATCATACTCACCAGACTTTATGTTTGACCCCCTCTATTTCTGTCATTTTTCCCCCTCCAGGTCCTCAGGGTGGACCCAGCTCTAGTGGAGTCTGATTGAATTGCTTATTCTCTCTTTTGGAAAGCTTGGACCGCTAAAGTAAAGTCCAGCTTGTTATCTTCTTTAATGGCTATTTATGTAATGGGATTATGTATTTTGTTTTATCAAGATGGATATTGTACTTGACTCTGATTTATGGTTTTATGATGTAACAAACATGTTTAATTTCCGCTGCAATGAAATAAAGTTTTAGATTTCCAAGTACTACTTATTATCTGTCTTGTTGTAATTTTTCTGTTCTATATTCATTTAAAACCTCCATGGAAGTTAATGCATTCCCTTTGTGAGTGACATTAATGGACGTGGGGTGTTACACGTGGTATCAGAGCTTAAGGTTACCAGAACAGATAATTTTTTTAGAAAAACTATTTTTCTAAAGTATTTTTGGAAGAAGTGTTTTCAAAAACATGTCTTGATGAGTAATTTAAAGAGGAAAGTTTTTATGAAAAACATAATCCCCAATAGCCATGTATCTTTATCTTTCGAATTCTCCATTTTGAATCTTTCCTTTTTCATTTTAGCATGGCTGAAGATCTTAACCTTCCGGAGGGTGTAACGATACCAGGATGGTATATGAGAATATTAGAGGCTAGGGCCGCTGCAGGTCCAGCCAATGTTCCTCCACCACCAGTTACACCCGCTCCTCCTCCTCCCCCTCCTCGCGCTGATACTTTTGCAAAGACATGCAAGGAATTTAAGGCTATGGGTGGAAAACCTTTTCAAGGGTCAGAAACGTTTGTGGAAGCTAGAGATTGACTTAAGGAGGTGGAAGAATTGCTAGAAATCTTTGAAGTAGAAGAAGGGAGGAAAGTCAAATTAGCTTCTTGGTTAATGAAGGGAGAGGCCTCGTTTTGGTGGGAGGTCACTAATGGGGAGCGTCCTTTTGACTCTTGGGCGGATTTCAGACGTAGGTTTGAGGCAAAGTTTCTCTCAAGGGCAGAAGAGAATCTATACATGGAAAGGTTTTTGACATTGAAGCAGGGAAATCTATCAGTGAAAGAGTACGTCAACAAATTTAACCAATTGGCAAGGTTTGGCTTAGATTTGGTGAACACGCAGGAGAAGAAGGGCCTAAGGTTCGTTAATGGCTTGAATGAGCCATTGCAAGGGTTGGCTATGACCCACATCCCTATGGGGGCCACCTTTGAGAAGCTAGTAGAAATGGCGTTCAGGCATGAGGAAGAGAAAGGCACTAAAGCTGATAAGGCACCCAAGAAGAAAGGGGATCAGAAGAAACCTCAATAGCAAAACAAGAAGGGTGGAAAAGACAATAATGGAAAAGGAAAGAAAAGATGCTTTAACTATAGGACACCAGGCCATCTCAGCAAGGATTGCCGAAAGAAAAAGAAGACTGGTTGTTTTCACTGTGGCGAAGCGGGACATCTGGTGAAGGACTGCCCAAAGAAGGGGCAGAGGACAGGGTCTACCTCGGGAGGACAGGTGCAGGCTCTTATGGCACCAGGGCAGGCAAGGGACAAGTTCAGACTCTCACGGTCCCACCGCTGCAAGAACGAGGTAGAACCATTTCTGTTGAAAGCTTAGTTTTTCTGTTTGATCATCATGTCCGTACCTTATTCGATTCGGGCACATCGCATTCGTTTATCTCAACATCATTAGTTGAATCACTGCACTTAAACACCAGTTTAATAGAGGATCCCTTAGTTGTTTCGAATCCAATTGGTGGCTTAGCTTATTTGTCCATGATATGTTTGGATTTGAAAATTTCTATACTTAGCGTTGGGTTTAGATGTGATGCTTATGTTTTGGGCTTCACGAGCTATGGGCTAATTTTAGGAATGGATTGGTTAACCTGAAATGGGGTCGTTCTTGATTGTGAAAGGAGAGTAGTTAGGCTCATGACTCGCCTTGGCAACACTCTCGAAATCTTTTGTAATCCCATGAATTCTGTTATGCTAAGTTATCTAGAATCGCTTGACGCGTCTGTGGAGAATCTACGATCTGTTAGAGTGGTCCGAGAATACTCGGATGTGTTTGAGGAGGTGAAGGGCTTGCCTCCGAAGCAGGAGATAGATTTTTGAATATATCTTGTGGATAATGCAAAACCAGTATCTTTGCTAGTACGCCATATGGCTCCTCGGGAAAGGAGGGAACTCACTAAGCAAGTGAAGGAGTTGCTTGAGAAGGGGTTCATAAGACGAAGTATATCGGAGTGGGGTGTTCCAGTAGTATTTGCCACGAAGGTGGATGGGTCCCTTGGACTTTGTGTGGACTATAGAGAACTTAATAAGCTTACTAAGAAGAACAGACACCCACTGCCGAGGATTGACGATCTCTTCGATCAGTTAGTTGGCGCCTCAGTGTTTTCACAGTTGGACTTAGCCACTGGTTTCCATCAGTTGAGAGTGGCTGAGGATAGCATTGACAAGACTGCCTTTAGAACTCTAGACGGTTTCTATGAATGGCTAGTGATGCCCTTCGGTTTGACAAACGCCCCCGGATACTTCGTTGATTTGATGAGTAGGGTGTTTAAGGAGTACCTTAATAAATTCGTGGTGGTCTTTGTAGACGACATCTTGATCTTTTCTAAGAATGAAGAAGAGCATGCCCTATATCTAAGGGAAGTGTTGGAGACTCTACGAGCGCATAACCTTAAAGCTAAATTTACTAAGTGTCACTTCTGGAGAGAGGAAGTGCGATTCTTATGGCACGTGGTTTCCAAAGAAGGGATAGCTGTGGATCCCGCGAAGGTGGTGGCCATCCAAGATTGGAAGGTCCCTAAAAATGCTACCGAAGTAAGGAGTTTCTTGGGGTTGGCTGGCTACTATAGGAAGTTTATCAAAGACTTCGCAAAAATATCAGCTCCATTGACACGCCTGACGAAGAAGAACCTAGTCTTCGCGTGGGACGTAGATTGTGATGATGCGTTCCAACGTTTAAAGAGAGCTTTGACCTCAGCTCCAGTCTTAGTGCTGCCAGACGGGAGTAAGCCATTTACTGTTTATACCGATGCTTGTGGGACAGGTCTAGGCGCAGTCTTAATGCAAGAGGGAAGGCTAATAGCCTATGGTGGAAGGCAGTTAAGGGTGCATGAGAAAAATTACCCTACACATGACCTAGAGTTAGCCGCAATTGATTTTGCGCTTAAGTCTTGGCGCCATTATCTTCTTGGCGAGAAATTCGAATTGTTCACTGACCACAAATCTTTAAAATACTTATTCTCTCAGAAGGACTTGAATTTAAGACAGCAAAGGTGGATGGAATTCTTAGCGTCCTACGACTTCGAAATAACATATACTTCTGGAAAGGGTAACGTGGTGGCAGACGCCTTAAGTAGGAAAAGGTTGTCCTTGAGTCCGTTGTTTGTTGAATGGCGAAACTTAGAATTCATCTCTATGTTTGATTTTAGACCTTCCGTTGACTTTGTACCCGGTTTGCTAGCATCCTTGGAGGTCAGACCTACGATTTTGGGACGGATTGGTGAGGCACAGCGAGACGACCCACAGTTGGTTGAGTTAGTGGAGAAGCTCAAAAGAGGGGAGTCATCAAGCCATCTACGTAGGTATACCCTAGATGATAAGGGTTAGTTACGTAGGGATAGTAGACTTTGTGTACCAAGAGACGAAGACTTGAGGAAGGCTATTCTTGATGATGCACATCGTTCGAAGATGACCATTCATCCCGGCGGGGACAAGATGTACAAAGACATGAAGCGAGTTTTCTTTTGGGCCAGTATGAAAAGGGATGTGGCCGAGTATGTTGCTAGATGCTTGTTGTGCCAACAAGTAAAAGCGGAGCAAAAGAAACCCGGTGGGTTGCTTCATCCATTGGAGGTTCCACTATGGAAATGGGAAAGTGTCTCGATGGACTTTGTGGATGGATTACCAAGATCAAGGAAGGGTAATACGGGGATTTGGGTTATAGTAGATAGACTTACTAAAAGCGCCCATTTCATTCCCATGAAGAGTAAGAGGACTGCTCCATGGTTAGCTTTTGTATACGTCCGAGAGATAGTTCGTTTGCATGGTGTTCCTTCTAGCATAGTAAGCGACCGCGATCCTATCTTCACTAGCGAATTTTGGAGGAGCTTACAAGAAGCGGTAGGGACTCAGTTATGTTTGAGCACCGCATATCATCCTCAGACGGACGGCCAAACCGAGAGGGTGAATCGTATTCTAGAGGATCTTTTGAGGCTATGTATCCTAGACTTTGGGGGTACATGGGAAGAGCATCTTCCATTGGTGGAGTTCGCATATAATAGTAGCTTTCAGTCCAGCATTGGCATGGCACCTTTCGAAGCTCTTTATGGATGACCTTGTCGTTCACCTACATGTTGGTGGGAATCTACCGATAAGATCTTACTTGGGCCCGATATGATTAGAGAGACTTCGGAAAAGATCGACTTGATTCGAAGGAGGATGAAGACGGCGCAAGATAGGCAGAAATCTTATGTAGACAAATGGAGGACAGATCTTGAGTTTGATGTTGGGGACATGGTCTTTATCAAAGTGTCTCCATTACATAATGTTGTTCGCTTTGGGTCCTTTGGGAAATTAGCACCAAGGTTTGTAGGGCCATTTCCTATTAAGGAGAAGATTGGACAGATGGCGTATAGAGTGGAGTTGCCTGAGAGACTTAGTGGTGTACACGACGTATTCCATGTGTCACATTTGAGGAAGTGCTTGCACGAGACCGCGGAGGTGGTAGAGCCGAACTAGCTTAGAGAGGTGGAGATAGAGCGTGATGCGACGATTCGATGAGCTCCTACATGCATTCTTGGGTCGGAGATCAAGAAGCTGAGAAATCGAGAAGTCAGACTAGTCAAAGTGCAATGGGGAGATGATGAGAGCAACGCTACTTGGGAGACAGAAGAGAAGATGCGTTCATTTTACCCTTTTCTTTTTGAGGGTATGTCTTTTAATTTCTCCTTTATCGCTTAGCTTGTACTTATCTTACCTTTAGAGTATCCTCTTGCTAGTATCCTTGACCTTTAGATAGGGTAATCCTATGATTGAAACATGTGTTTGAGACATGTTATGTATGATGGATGCCTATGGACGCAAGTGTTTGCTAGTGGTTGCTCGTGGATGCATATACACACACTTTAGGCACTAGATCGGCTCAGTCACTTCATATTGCATATTGCATATATATGGATGTATTTAGTAAAATGGATGTATGAGGATTTTTTTTATCATATGGATGCTGCATTCAGATGATGATTGTGCACGCATATAGAGATAATATGTAGCATTAAGGAACTTTTGCATACATAATGGACGCATGGCACTATCAGGATTTTCATTAAGGAGGTCAACTGAGTCAGTGGACCGCCTGATTTTGCATTAGATATGGACATATACACACACTGTGCATTTAAACATGAAAGCATTAGAAGTCTATAAGGACAAAGGATGCCTGTGTTTGATGGTTGAGTAGATGGACGATTGGATGTTAGGATATACATTCTTCTTGACTTGAAGATTTCGGGGTCGAAATCCTTTAAGGATGGGAGAATGTAACACCCCATAATTCTGTTAATATAAATATTCACAAATTAAAGAATAACTAATCTCAGACGTGAGAATTGTGGGAAACGGGTTGCGCCATTGTGTTCATCTCGGAATTTTGGTTGAAATAGAGTCCGAGTTTGCGTGAATTGGACTTCGTATGAAGGAGATATGGCCATCGGAAGTTTCAGAAAATTCAAAATTCAAAATTCGAAGTCAAACAGGCCAGGCGGGAAATTTCCCGCCCAGCACCCCAGGCCGACTGGGGAGTCGACTGGGCAGTCGACACCCCCAGGACCAGGTCGACTGCGCAGTCGACTTGGGTGTCGACCTGGTCAAGTCGACCAGGTTTTGGCAGAGCCCAATCTTGAGCTGCTGATGTGTCTTTAGGGCTGAGTTGGCTAATTTAACGGTTCAGGTTAGTTCTGAGTTGATCTGACGGTCTAAATAAATCCTAAACTCTATATATACCTAGGTAGTCTCTCACTCTAAAATCACATGAAAAATAGAATAGCCGCCGTCATGCCATCGCCATGGAACTCAGTGTAGTCGCCGCCAACTAAGAAGGAAGAAAGCTAATCAAAACTCTAATTCTACTCAACTCTAAAGCAAATCAAGACTCTCTTTCTTTTCTAATTGTGAGTATGATGATCTTAATAAGATTATTAACAAAATAATTAGATTAAGATGTGATATGGATCATAAGAAAATGATGTGAATTGTCATATATGTTGTTGTAAACCTTATGCTATCATGTATGTTGTAAATCTTATGCTATGTGATGATGATATCCTATATGTTGTAAATCATGCTATGATGATATTATATATGTTGCAAGTTTCTATGCTAAGTTGCGATGTTACAAAGCCATGATGTTATTATGTTGTAGTTAGCTTATGAATCATGATGTTGATTATATATATTTGAGCTATGATGATTCACATGATAAATCAAATGTACCTATGCAAGTTTAGATTTATTAGTATGTATAATCTCACATATTGTATGACATCTATTTAGATATAGAATTATGACGTTTATTTAGATCTAGAATTATGCTATGACATGTGTGAGTTCTATGTGTTAGATGCTAGTTCACACCATCATTATGTTGCATAAACCACATATGCAAGTTTATACATGAACTTGGGTTATGATCATATTATGTAAGTTGTGACATTTAACCAAACAAGTTGACACCTTTAGATCCATGACGTGTGTAGTTTTAGGCAAGTTTTACCCCTATTATGATTAGATCTATTTTATTTGTCTATATGTTGTGATAATTTATCTTTGTGCTATGAGTTAGACTATTCGAGTCGAACGTATATTTTGCGTTGAATAAGCGAACGTATAACGTGGGGTAGGGGTAATATTAAGGATTTAATATTAAGAAATTGGGGTGCAATTGATATGATTTTGCATACCGTAAGTGGATGGCCATAATTTAGTCAATTATGGACATCATTAAAATTGGAATTAATTAATGATTTGAATAGGGATATATTTAAAATTGGGGTAAAAGATTATAAGTGTTAATCAATGCTTAGGACACGAGGTTGGACTCGTTTGTGACGTAAAACTACCCGGACCCGCCCGGCAAATCCAGTAGTCACAAATGTCAGCCCAATGTGAGAGGTCCTAGGCCCAAACTAAAGCATAACAGTTGTAAAGACACGAGGTTAGACTCTTTTATGGTATAAGACTGCCCGGACCCGCCCGGCGAATCTAGCTGCCATAAATGTCAGTCTAATGTGAGAGGTCTTTATAAGGCTATGGCCTTAATGAATTAAGAAATACTTAACCAGATAAACAAGTGAGGTGGGACATGGGGGTTATGTAGGTGCCTTGGGTGGCATGAGGAATCTAGTGGGTTCCTTTAGTGGCATTTGAAATACGATTAGTAAGACTTAACCAAACACACATGTAAATGAGTATGACTAAGAGTGTTAAGTGGGATGTACTAGTGGGGACAAGCTTAGGTGGATAGCTAGTGGTAAGTAATTGGGGGCCCATTTCAACCAGTAACCCAAACGTATCTTTGTGGGCTCGATCCAAGTCGAGGACGGGACACGCATACTGGGCTTGACTATAAGAGGCCAAACGGGTTAGCGGTGGCAACGCAAGTCCAACGGGTTCATATGCGTGTGTGGACCTGGGCCGGTAGGTATGACATTGTTGCATCGTGTAGGTATAAGCCGTGCATCCTCAAGTTGTATCGGGTTTCCACTTTAGGGGAGTGATACACCCCACTGTGGGGCCAGCACGGGTATATACGAGTAGGGAGCCGATCACAAGTGGGTAGTGGGGTACACCTAGCGGAGATAGGGGCAGGCGGCACTTATGTAGTCAGCTAGGGGTACACAAAGCTATTTATATAATTTCTAAGTGAAGAAAGTGGGATCAACTTTTAGGGTGACTGGTGTGGTGCAGTGTAGTAATTATTCGTTAGTATTAGGTGTGCCTTTAACGTTATCTTTATCTTCTCTTCCATACCCAATAGTTCATAGACATTTCCTTGTTTTCCAGCTTATGTCTTAGTCTAGTTATTTTGATAATAGTATTGTTAGAATTATCATACTCGCCAGACTTTATGTATGACCCCCTCTATTTCTATCTTTTTCCCCCTCCAGGTCCTCAGGGTGGACCCAGCTCTAGTGGAGTCTGATTGACTTGCTTATTCTCTCTTTTGGAAAGCTTGGACCGCTGAAGTAAAGTCCAGCTTGTTATCTTCTTTAATGGCTATTTATGTAATGGGATTATGTATTTTGTTTTATCAAGATGAATATTGTACTTGACTCTGATTTATGGTTTTATGATGTAACAAACATGTTTAATTTCCGCTGCAATGAAATAAAGTTTTAGATTTCCAAGTACTACTTATTATCTGTCTTGTTGTAAATTTTCTGTTCTATATTCACTTAAAACCTCCATGGAAATTAATGCATTCCCTTTGTGAGTGACATTAATGGACGTGGGGTGTTACATACCCCAACCCTCCGATATGTATATTCCACACTCTTGTCACACGAAGGAAGAATTGAACTAAAATACGCTGTCAACCCAGAACTCATGGTCAACTATAAAATTAATTTCAATGGTAAGCAACTGGAAATAAATTATGTGCCAAGGAAGTAGTTTTACAACAACCAATGAGGTGGTCAAAGGAACTGGTCAAGAGGAAGGGGAGGCAGATTCAACAACAACAACATAATACACCATTAGATATGTGATAAGTATGGACATAATGCCAATAAGTGCTACTCTAGGTTTAATGCCAGCGATGTGCCAAATCAAAACAATACAGGTACAAACATCAAAAATGTCAGCATTCAAAAGGATAATCAGGGACAAGCAAAGACACAAAATATTGCTACATTAAAGCTTGAAGATATAGATTATGAGTGCTGGCATCTTGACTCAGGGGAAACAAATCATGTGACAAACAACTTGAGCCACTTGAATCTTTGGAACATGAGTATAAAGGTACGCAAAATTTACTTATTGGTAATGGTAAAAATGTTCATATCACACATACTATGAATATAAGCATAAATGGAACCAAACAGTTATATCTTAAAAACCTACTAAGGGTACTAGCTATTAATAGAAATCTAATAAGTGTTTCTCAATTTGCTAAAGATAATTATGTATTTTTTCAGTTCTACCTAAATGTATGCTTAATCGAAGATATACTAACTCATGATGTCACATTGCAGGGTAAAGAATGTAATGGGCTATACGAATTTCACTTTCCAAATGCTAGACAATTTGAGTTTAATAAAACTAATTGTATTTTAAACATTGATGGTATTTCTGGTACCAGTAAAAATTTGAATTTTGGCATAATATACTGGGACATCCTAGTGTGAAAATTGTTAAAGCTGTTTGTAATGACAATAATGTTTCTACTGATAACTTCCAAACTAAATATGTGTGTGAATTTAGTCAAATGGGAAAAAGCCATAAACTTGCATTTCCAGATTCTGAAACTACCTACAACTCACCACTTGAATTAATTGCCACTGATGTTTGGGGTCTAGCACCCATAACTCTAGATTATGGGTGTAAATACTATTTCTCATTTGTGATGTATATTCTTGATTCAAGGCCGAGCTGTTGGTCACGTGACCTGCACCGAAAAGGCGGCTGACTGGGCTTTTTCCTGGATCAAAGAAGATCAGCTCGTCGAATTCGTCGATCGAATCGGGCGCCCTGGAACATCTAAATAAAATTAAAGTTTTATCTTATTTATTTTATCTTATTTATATGTACATCTACTATATACATATTGCAATTTTATCTATATGAAGCCTATATTAATATTAATATACAATACCAGCTAGCATGGTAGAAAGAACTATATATTATAGTTCTTACTACCACACTAGCTTAGATACTTAATAAGCTACTTGTGCGTAGTAGTAGGCCTAGGTGAAGACTCCAGGTTTGTTAAACTGTTCCCCTCCATAGAGAAACTACAAGGGAGCTTAGCCCCAGAGAGATGTTGATTCTTTTCTTCGACTAAATGGGTGTTGTGGGGTGATTCCAATCATCCGCATTTTTCGCACTTTTTGAGACTTCCTCTACCAACATCTCTATGTCAGCATCAGCCCAGCAGAGTGCTTTCGCCATTAGTGTTCTTCCCGATCTCTATGCATTTCACTGCTCCACCGGAAATTCCCTCTACCCCTAGCGCGATACTGATTATCCCTAAACCCAATAGGATTTTTTCTATTTTGACTTGTTCTTCGTGTCTACACCCCTTGGAGTAGAAGGGAAAGAAAGGATTTATCAACCCCCTGGTTCCAGGCTCAAGAGTTCACTTTCCCGTATGAGCATTCGGTACATGTATAAGTCTGTGGAAGAGCCATTTGGATATATTTTCTGAAATATAAAGCAGATGTTAGTAGTGTCACAATACAATTCATCACAAATGTTGAAAATCAAATAGGCAGTCAGGTAAAAAAGATCCAAACAGATGGTGGATCTGAATTTTTTCCTTTAAAACAATTTTTTTTTTCTAGGAAGGGAATTAAACATAGAATAACGTGTCAATATACCTTAGAAAAAAATGGTTTTATCGAACATAAAAACAAGCACATCGTTGAGACTGGTTTAACCCTTCTTGCTAAGGCCTCTATGCCATTAAAATTTTGGATAGAAGCGTTTAACACTGTTGTACACTTAATTAACATAATGCCAACATGGGTGCTTAATTTAAAGTGTCCACAAGAAGTGCTAAAAAGGGTTAAACCGACTATAATCACTTAAAGGTATTTGGGTGTTAGTGTTTTCCTTGGATAAAACCATACGACACATACAAACTTGATTATAGGTCTACTTCATGTACATTTTTGGGGTATCTCAATAATCAAAAGGGATACTAGTGCATAGATAGCAAAGGAACAATCTATGTTTCAAGGCCTGTAACATTCAATGAAGATGTTTTCCCATATAATACATCATAAATTAACACAACAAACAAGGTGCAGAGTGCAAGACAATACAAGACTGGTATGCAAGATGATGAAGTAATAATTTAGCCAGTACAACATGAACCATGTTGCACTGGTAATCTCACTCAATAAAATACCACATGGGAAGGCATAAGTCAAGGAGAGGCTCCTCAAACTACTCACAATTCTAAAGAAAACGATAACACAGAAGAACAAGATATTCAAACCCAAAATCATACGTTAGAGACTCAACCAGCAAATGTTGCACACACTGGACAGGTGTTGTCACATAGAAGCAATGCAAAACAATATCCAATGATGACAAGGGAAAGTGTAGCATATATAAACCCAAAGTGATCAACACAGTTATGAATCCAGCCAATCTCATGTCATATTAGGAAGCAGCTCAAAATGCAAAATGGAAGTCAGCAATGCAAGAGGAGTTCAATGCCCTCACCAGAAATAACACTTGGACTTTGGTTGAAATGACCATTGATAAAAATATCATAGGGAGAAAATGGATCTATACATTCAAAAAAATGCAAATGGTTCAATATCTAAATATAAGGCTAGGCTTGTATCGAAGGGGTATTCACAACAGTGTGGATTTGATTTTATAGAAACTTTTTCACTTGTTGTGAAACCAAACTCAATTCGAATAATTTTAACCATAGCCTTATATAAGAATTGGACCATCAGACTGTTAGATGTTAGTAATGCTTTTTTAAATGGTGTTTTGCAGGAGCAAGTTTTTATGGAACAGCTGCAGGGGTTTGTTAGCAAAGGACAAGAGACATTGGTGTGCAAACTCAACAAATCAATTTATGGATTAAAGTAGGCACCCGAAGTGTGATTTGACTAATTAAAGTTCACTCTTGTAAGGCATGGCTATCAGTCAACAAAATCAGACAACTTTATATTCACAAAATTCTCTAATAATTCCATCACATATATTTTAATCTATGTTGATGATTCATTATAAATGGCAGTAGTGAAGTAGAAATTAAAGGAATTACTCAACTTTTGAACAATGAGTTCTCTATAAAGGATCTAGGGGAGTTGAATTATTTTCTAGGCATTGAAGTAAAAATAGCAAACGACACTGAAATACAACTCAGCCAAAGAAAGTACATTCATAGGATCCTATCAAGAGCAAAAATGAAAAAGCTAATTCTCTTCCAACACCTATGCTCACCAATGCACAGTTGTCTAAACACAAAGGGCAAGCATTTCAAAACCAAAGACATTACAAAATCATAGTGGGAGCCCTGCAATATGTTACAATTTCAAGATCATACATCTCTTACAGTATTAATAAAACGATTCAATACATGCATTGTCCTACAAATGATCACTGGAAAGCAGTAAAAAGGATACTTCGATATCTAAAGAAACTATCAATCAAGGGCTAATAATTAAGACAAACAACTCACTAAATATCAATGCGTGTACTGATGCTGACTGGGGAACCGACCATGATCATCAAAAGTCAACATCAGGATACTGTATTTTCCTAGGAAAAAATCCAGTATTGTGGTGTGCAAAGAAATAGAATACAGTATCTCGTTTGAGCACAAAAGCTGAGTTTAGGAGTGTAGCAAGTTGTGCAGTAGAAATTTTGTAGGTGCAATCACTAACTACAAATCAAAACTGAAAAGAATGCTAGTATATGGTGTGACAATGTAAGTACGATTTCCCTTACAGTCAATCCAATTCTACACTTCAAAACTACACATATCGAGCTTGATTTGTACTTCCTTAGAGAACAAGTCATCAAAGAAAAAATGAGAATCAGATACATACCATCTACATACCAAAAGCGGATATACTCACTAAGCCTCTTTCAAAATCAAGCTTTACCGAGCTCAGACATGAGTTGAACATGGATGAGGAGGAATTGAACTTGAGATCCTCTGCTCTTGCTTATCTTCTAGAATAGAAGCTTTGTTTCCTCTCTCTCTCTCTCTCTCACCTAAAGTTTATTGTTAGTTTGGCGTCTCGAGCTCAAATCTGGTGGAAATTGCTTTCATTAGACAATTGTTGATGTTGTTGGTTGCAACCCTAATTTTGGTAATTAGGTTTGAGGAGGGGGTGTAAGAACTAACAGATAAATATCTTTCTGAATATATCCAATGACTTGCCGCATTCAGGATGATTTCTTTCTGCATATCAGGATGATTTCTTTCTCGTTAGTTCACATTCCTATTTTCCCTTACATTCCTATTTTCCTTTGTACACAGTCTGATATTATAAATTCAAGTCCATACCTATGTATTCTGTATTCAACAATGTATTCAAAAATCTGAATAAGGCACAATGCCGAAATAATAAAAACATTATCATCTTCATTTTCTGTTGCATCACTGCAAGTTTTCAAACTTATAAGAGAAATTGCAAGATAGAACAGAAGGTTTCCAAATATTAATAATGCATCTTTTTTATCATCTTATTTTCTTGATTATAATGGTTATATCTACATTTATACAGAAATAAGATTGTTTGGAGTGCAAGAAACATTGAAATTTTCCACTAGAAAATACCTCTTGCAAAATAATCTGACTTTGGCTTAGCATATCCATTTATTTGATATGTTTTGGCGAATAATTTCAACTATAGTTGCTAAATTTTAACCTTATTTGTCAAGTAAAATAATGTTTGATCCCCTTAATTTATCATTGACATGACCATTCCATACATGCATAATTAGCTTGGTTGTATAGATTTACTCAAATGCTTTTGGGATTTGTTAAAGGAGACTGTTGGAGGTATAATTATGGTGCTATTTTGATTAGTGTTAAAATATTACCTTGATATATAGATGTTATATGCATACAAATTTAATGTGTGTATGTATTATGTAAATCTAGTGTACACATTTCATACAATTAGATATCTTATACTTTGGTTGGAAATGGATATGCTGAGTATTATATATTTCAACTGAGATGTTACATTCCATACTAATTAGATAGATACAATTCCATGTTTTTTTAGTTCTTTGAGCTCATATACCATCTAATAACTTTTTCGATGTTGACTATATGCTACCCTTGACCATGTTATTACAGTAAAGCGGCTCAGCCTTCTCAGCAACAAATATAAAGTAAGGGTGCCCAGGACATTATTTTCATTACATAGAATTTGCATATTACCGTTACAACATCATGTAAATAAGTCACCCGCATTGTACGTTATAAAAACTAAAAAAGATTAATAAAATAATAAACACCATTACACTACTTTTTGTTTCGATCTTTTTTGATCTACTCTGTTTGTTCTGTGTTTAATTTCCATTATGGTATCAGAGCTGAACTCTGTCTAACAGCACAATTCAGATCATTGATTATAGTTCTTGGATTCTATCCATTCACCTCTCAGTTTAATCTCATCATCGAGGTGGATACCCTCCTTGATAAAAGAACTCTTGATTCTCAAAATCAATATCTTTTCTTAATACCACTGCGCTATCCAAAGGTTGATTGCTTAACCCGGTTGATTCAATGCACTGATCATCATCAATCTGAATCATCTGATCAGATTTCTTACTTCCAACAATGGTCGAACTCCTCGCAACTAGGCATCAACTCCTCGCAACCCTCAGGTGTCTCGCAACCTGCACCCGAAAGATCAAACCTCATCAATACATAGAGTCATATAGTCTCTATTCAGCTAAATAAAGAAAACTATCTCTTATGGAAATTTAAGGTAAACAATGCTCTTGTGGGGGTATGGTCTTGTTAATTATATAAATGGAACATCATCTATTCCAGCAAAGATGTTAAGTGACAAGAGTGGAAACCTGGTCATAAACAAGAACTATACCAACTATAAGAGTCAAGATAGTTTACTATGCTCCTGCTATTCTCCATAATCAATCCATCTTTATTACCCCCAACTAATTGACTGCAAGAATGGCCAAGAAATTTGGGGAATAGTTGAATAGATATTCAACACTAAATCTTCAGCCAAGGTAATGCACTATCGAAGACAGTTGAATAATATAATGAAAGACTCCTAAACTATGAGATAATAACTTACAAAGATTAAGACATTATGTGACTTACTTAAAGTTGCAAGACAAAAGGCCTCTGAATATGAATAGGTCTTGACCATTCTAAATGGCCTAGACGACAAATACAAAGTTGTCATGTAACGACCCGTCTTTTTGTCGGATACTCACCGGTAATTAAACCAACATAAAACCGTTCATAAAGACAGATGGTTATGGGTACTAACATATTTGAACACAAATAACATAAGTCTTCATTTTATTACAAAATTTTACACCAGAGTTGCAAGAATCAGCGTACAACATAAGCTTAGCAGAAACAAAATGCTCACAACGGAAGAAGTAAAACCAAAACAAAACTCTAGCTCCAAATCTGAATCAAGCTCTAAAGACTAAACTTGCAAACTAAACTACTAGCTACCCATGCAAAATTATGGGCACCTAGAGTTTAGGAGTGAGAACAATAAACTCTAAGTTAGTTGTGGGACTGGTGTGAGAACTCAAAATAGTTATTGTTTAGAATTTATTTTAAAGTTGGGAAATTCATCGGACTACGCCGCTAACGCGGAATGGGTTTACTCCATGTGAATTCCCATGCATAGAAATTCGCAATGCCTTTAGAAAATGAAGCTATCATAAGCTCGTCCCACGTCACACAATGCAAATGCACACCAAATGAGAGAGTTTTGTCTTATTACGTGAAAATCCTCTTTTAATTCTTTAATTAATGCATAGCATTGAAAGCCCTTTCACAAATAAATATATTAATCTTAATAAGTATAGTAATTATGCCCACATACATAGTTTACAAACAAATCGAATGGCTCGTATTGGTTATTAGGTTTTCCAACATAGTGTTTTCTGGCACGAAAGATTAATCGAGGACATGAAGCTAAGTATCTCCCGGGTAACATCCAGACACAGACACCGAATACATAGCGCGAAGTATATATCCCGGTTTTCATCCAGACTCGGACACTGTATATACTTTATTTCCTCGGGTTTTGTAGGTAGATATACCGTTGAAGCTTTCGAGTTACAATAGAGATTATGTTAATTTATACAACCTAACCGCTAGTTTACCCTCAATCTGGGGTGTGAGGTTCGTCGATGTCACAATACACCCAAAGCTATGCTTTAATAAGCCATGCTTTGATCATCATCACTTGCTCATTTCATAACTCGAGTATGCCACATTGACAATTCACGACGTATCACTAATTTCTATCAATACATAACCCCTAAGTTCATATGTCTTAGAGACGAGAATAATTTTTTACCATAAATCCGATATATATTAACATAAATAAGTGTTACGCAGTCGAATTCAATATCAGACACACAATCCATATGAATCCGTTCTGGGTCTAAATGGAACAATAATCCGAAAATATTCAAATATATTTAGATCTCATGCCACTTATAACCTCGTATTGGGTGGTCGGCCCAATCTAGACATCAGCAATCAATCCAAACTATTCGAAGATTCTTAGTCTTCACTTATCGATTTCCAAGTCTTCAATTTCTTTATAACGTCGTATTATTACTTGGAATGGTTTTCGAAATATTCGATCCCGGTCATTCCAAGTAATACGCGCATTTTTAAAACAATGGTTATGGATCATGCTGGATTTCTAATTTAAATATCCTTCCAAATCGTAATCAATTCACTTACAATCCAGGTTGGATTTATTTCAATTTCCATAAACCCCATTATCGCCTTAATCCTTCCTTGAAATTCAATATTCATTTTCCAAATCTTATATTTCAAACATAGTTCTTTTATTCGTTATTATCCTTTTCATAAGTTTCAAAATTACTAAGTCTTAATTGGTTTAAATTCCATTCACGAGAATTCAACTAATTGATATTTCAAATATTTTTAACCGACTTATTATTTGATATCAATTCACCAACCCAAGCAAATATTGAATTGCCATAACAATTTACAATTTTCTTCTTATATCAAATATTCAACTAACTCTAACCAAACTCATTGCCCTTTACGTTTTTCAAATTTCCAATATCTTACGTTAAAATCAGTAATATTCAATTAAATTTTGTACGAAATAATTTTAAGCTCTTTCAAATCTTTCACAAAATATTCAACAAACACTTTTTCATAGTTTTAACAATAATTCATGGTTTAAAATCTTTAAGCCAAATCATTTCAAAGGAAAATTATAATAATGTTAAAAGCGTTACTTAAGGTGCTAAAAAAAGGCTATTTAGATCAAATAGATTCAGAATTTTTCAAAGTTCAAATATTTTAACTCACATCACTTCTAAGTAACAAAATTTTATCGAAATTTTCCCAAATTTTTTAATAATTTTTATAAACCTATTTTTACTCAATTTCCTTATGATCACCGAACTACACGTATAGCGACCTTTTCCAATTTTGTTTTAATCATAACCTAAAAACCATACGTTAGAATTTGAACATTTCTTTTCTATTCAACAACTATTATTAATAGAATTCCAATGTTTCTCGTTTCATGTCAATCCAATTTAAACCGCTCAAGTCATAGTCATTTGGAAATTATGATCGATATTAATGAACTATCACTACGCGACGTGTTCAATTCGAGCTATATAACGATTTAATATAAATCGTCTAAATCCTTTCCGAAATAAACTTACAATTTCATAAATTTTAAAACCATATTCCAAATAATACTTTTTTATTCACATTTAAATAAACTTACAATTTCATAAATTTTAAAACCATATTCCAAATAATACTTTTTATTCACATTTGGGTTCCAAAATCGCTTTACTTCAAAAATCACCATTTCAAATTTCTAACTATTCAAATTTAATCGAGATCTTAAAATAATATTTCCAAATCTCGTTCAGTTACTCACGATGAATCGTTAAAATTGTTTGCGCAACAAATGTTGAATACATTTTCAAATCACATTATCCGGTCTACATTTAAAAACTAATTCACTTTTAAAATCATTTTCACAACATCGGTTTATCATTTTAAATTTCCAAATAGTTGAAATCTAATTCAAAATTTTAATTTATTTGCATAATAGCCAAACCAATTTAATATAAATTATCAAAATATTTTGGAAACTGCTTTTTCTTTTATGAAAATCATTTTATTATTTTTTCTTAGAATTTCAAACCATATTACAAATTTTCCCTAAATAATATTTTATATTCCCATTTAGTCCTAAAATAATTTTAAATTACCGAATCTTCATTTCAAAATAAATCAAATAATACTTCCTTAAAACTCATTCGATTATTGTGATGAAATTACTATTTGCATACAATCCATTATTATTATTGTTATTATTATTATTATTATTATTATATATATATATATATAAAATAATTGTGATAGAAAGTTGATTTCTAAACTGATTATCCGTTTATCTCCACAACTATGGCGTGTATGATGTAACAACCAATCAATAAAACAACCATATGAATCATGCATACATTCATCGTAAACACAACAATTTATAACAGCCAATTTCATGGTGTGCAAAGAGTTACGTTTAATAACGCTCCGTGTTCAGTGCATTATAACCACACAAATATCCATCCAAACACCACATACAACAATTAACATACACAAGTCATTATTTAACACCAACTAATTATGATTATCAGCTATTAAAATTAAATGTTGAAAACAAATTTAAATTAAAACAAATGTTCTCACCAAACTAGCTTTCCAGTTTACGGCCTTCCAACGTTCTACATGCCTTGGTTATAACGACAGACCCGAATATCTTTGCTTATGCGTGTTCTCTTTGCCTTTGCTTCACTTTATTTTGCAACTTATTACGTACACACACATATTATATGCATTTTTCAATAGACCCGTTCATACCAATAACAGCAATCCTTGGCTACAACCACCACCTCTAGGTGATGCAACTCCATCAGAATCCACAAACAAGCTGCTAAACTTCAATTCAATAACCACAACCCTACCTAAGCTCATAAGTAAAGCCGCAATATTCAATGCATCAGTCAACGCATGGAAAGGGAATACCAATAAATAATTACATGCAACCATATTCGATGGGATTTAAGAATACCCATTCCCACCATAACTCCACTTGAATGCGGTGGTCCAGTACTTGCATGGATCAAGACTCTCGAAAGAGCATTCCCATAGTCAAAAGGATGGGCAAAAACTTGGATACCTCATATTGTAAGGCTAGCATTTGGAGAAAATTCATGTAAAGAGAGAAAAGGCACACATGAGGGGAAGCAAGGCCACGAGAAAAGGGAGTATGGCCTGCGACGAGTTGTCGGAGGTCACTATAGCCGGCGTTGGTGCCAGATGGCGGACTGACAGGCGGAGGAAGTTGGCTTGAGTGGCCGGTGAAATTTGAAAAAGGGTAGAGTGGACTGATTCAAAGGGGAAGGCCGAGACTTGCAACAAGGAGGAAGCTTGTGTTGATGAGGCCGACGTATAGAAGAGGAGAGGGTTGCGGGGTGACAGCAGCGGTGTTGCCGTGGATGGAGAGGTGGCGGATGATGGCGAGTGGCACAGCGGAGCTAATAAGGGTAGCCGAGATGGGTAACAAAGTGGGAGAGAGAAGGGGCGAGGGGAGAGAAAGGTGGTGGCCGGAGCTCCGTTGGGGTGGTTGGAGCTGGGTGTAGCGTCTTTCGGTGGCAGTGACGAGGGTAAAAGAGCGAAGGTGGTAGCAACAGGAAAAGAAAGGGAGATACCAAGTTTTGGGAAGAAAAAGTATTTCATATGTTTTGATAAATTTCGAATTGTTTTCTCAGTGGCAGTGCGTCCGTTGTTCTCTTTTTTTTCAACTTCATTAGATCTGAGGATTTCGAAATGGAAAAGGAGATACGGGGAAGGAGGGTAGCACGTGGTAAAATCTTTAGCAAAAATGGGACAAGTGTCCTACCTAGAAAATAGAATATAATAATATGATTTAAATCAAATCCCCCCTGTTTCGTGAGTGATACCCATTTTAATTTATGTATATATACCAGCCTATATGCAAACATATAGAAGAGACACTCTGAACCGACAATACTAGCATTTCTGTGTCTTCAACCCAAAACCGCTACGATAGACCAATAAACATTCAAAGAAAAAGAAAAAAATGTTTATTTTTCCAAATTAAAATTTAAAATAAAATTCTATAAAATATTTTAAAACAGCACGTTTACAAACTGAACGATTATTTAAACCGGCTATTAAGTTATAATTTATATTCGAACACTGATCGTTTCAGCAATTATATTACTAACAGTTTTGACAATCTGATCAAAGACGAAATGTTTTGCCAACGGATATTTTTTCCAAATAAATTTCTCAATTAAAATTTATTTCCATATATCTTTGCCTTAAATTTTTATTCAGAATTCATTTCTGCCTTCCAAAGTGTATTTAAAATTATATTATAAATAATGCTTACAACTTACAAAACATTACTGAAAATCTAATTTCTCAAAATTATATTAATCAAAATAAAGTTTAAATACTTAAAGATCTTTATAAACTCATATCAAAATTAAATATTATCTCTTATTAGTATCAAAATATACACATAATTCTCTAAATAAGTAAATTTATATCTTTGTGATCATATGTTATCAAAATAATATTACTCTAAAATATTTCAAGTTTGGTAAAAAAATTAGAAATAAATCATACTATACAAAATCTATATTTATAAAACAAAGCAAGAGATTTATTTAAGAATTGTCTAAATCAAAATTTATATTTAAATCTTAGTTAAATCAAATTTATATTCAGAAAATCCAAACTAATTGCATATTAAAATGTTGAAAATTTTGGATTGTTACATGTTGTAGCCATCCTTTCCTTATCACCCATTACACCATCAATGCAGAACATTCATTCCACATTGATAGCTCATGATGGAAGAATAGATGCTAAAAGAATGCTTGCTAAACTCACAACAAATTATGCCATTGCATCAAGTAACAAAAATCAAGAAAAGCAAGCAAACACAACAAATCCCTAAGTCAGTCAAAAAGGAAACCATGGTTTCAGGGGAAGAGGCAAGGGCAGGTGGAACAATTCTTACAGGCCTAGATGCCAAATCTATGAAAAAGTTGGCCATACTACCAGCAAGTGCTATTTCAGATTCAACCAAAAATTTACTATTAACCAACAAAATAATGAGAATCAGAGGAACAATCAGCCCAATGTCAATATTTCTCAAACTAGTTCTGACAACAAGAATATGACAGCACAATAGGTTAAAATGATGCAAACAACACAATCAGGTATAAGGACATGTAAAGTGAGGAATGGTTTCCTGATTCAGGTGCATCTAACCACATTACTGGAAATTTAAACAACCTAAATCTCGGAAATAGAGAGTACAAAGGTATGCAATCTGTTCTATTAGGTAATGGTATGAACATTAGCATTACCCACATTGGAAATGGCAAAATTACAGGAAAAAGAGAATTCTACTTAAACAATTTATTCAGGGTACCCTTTATAACGAAAAATTTGTTAAGCTTATCATAATTTGCAAAAGATAATCATTTGTATTTTGAATTATTTCCTAACCACTACTTAATTAGAGACTTAACAATCAAAGGTATTTTATTTCAGTGTAAAATGCACCATAGACTTTACATTTTCAATCTGACAAAGAACAATATGAGTAATGATAGAAGATACAAATATAATTACTTTGAATTCAATTGTAAAAATGACATGAGTACTATTGATTTGTGGCAGTGTAAATTGGGCCATCCAAGTCTGAATGTTATAAAGCAGATTCAAATAGCAAGAAAATCGAGTTCAATAATAATTATGACTTTTATATGTGTACTGCATGTCAATTAGGTTAAAGACATAAATGAATGATAATGAGAGGCTAGGGTTTTGAGTGGAGGCCATGAGAGGAGCAATTTTGGCATAGTTTAGTTGCATGAATGAATAATGAGGATTTTAGGAGAGGGTTAGGGGCTTATTTATAGAGATTAGGATTAGTTAGGACCCTTAGATTAACCATAGGATCAACCTGAACCATCAGATTTCGAACCAGGCCCAAAAACCTAGCCAAAACAGAAAACAGGTGCACAGGCAAAACTGCCCGGCCACCATAAGTCGACACCCAAGTCGACAGGGCTGTCGACTTGGGTCATGCCATGTCGACTCCCAAGTCGACAGCCCTGTCGACTTGGGGTGGCTGGCGGGAATTTTCCCGCCTAGCCTTCTAGGCCAAATTTTCGAAATTAGAACTCGTTTTTGAACTTGAATTTTCTGAAAACTTCGTCGGACCATAACTTGGTCATACGGACTCCGATTCTCGAAAACTCAGACTCTATTTCGCGTATTTTTCCGAGACGAACGCAATGGCATAGCCCGTTTTACTTGATTCAGAATTTATAATTAAATTCTGCCTTGATTCTCGTCTTAACATGTTATCGAAATACGGGTTGTTACATTCTCCCCACCTTTTAGGATTTCGTCCCTGAAATCTCCAAGTTAGGAAGAACATATCCTACCATCCATCATTCATCTACTCAAAACATCATCCACAAGCAACCATTATCCTTAGATGATTTCTAATGCTGTATGAATATATGCAAAACGTGTGTGTACATGTTCCTTAGCTAATGCTAATGATCAGGCCTGAATAATCTTTCTAATGCAAAATATGTATAGTGCCCTGAATCCAACATGTATGCAAATAGTCCTAGTCATATAGATACTATATGCGTGCACAATCATTCATTCATATGCAACAACCGCATGATAATACATTCGATTTCATCCATAAACAAGTATAAATACTCGTGCATATGCAATATGAAATGTGACCGAGTCGAGCTAGTATCTAATGTGTATTCGCGCATCCACGAGCAACCACTTGCAACCACTTGCAACCATATCAATCATAACATGTTTCAAATACATGTTTACATCCATAGGGTTCTACCTAGGATTCCCTGAAACAGGGTCGAGAAGATAAACAAGACAAACTCCTTACGGGGTTTGTAACAGAAAATAGGACCGAGAGGATGTCCACAAAAGATAGCCTACAAGTAAGCTCTACAGAAAACAGGGATCAAGGATATACTCCCAAAAAGAGATATCATGCGCGTATCTAGTCTTTGACCATCAAAGTCGTATTTCCTTGAGCTTAATTCCATTGTGCCTTGACCGTCTTTTAACTTCGCAATTTCGTAGCTTCTTATTTCCTGTTTCCATAACATGAGCTGGAACTCATTTCTTCGTCGCCTCTCGTTCCACTTGCACTTATCCTTTTTCTAGAATACTTGGCGCAAACATGACTGCGTACTCATGATCTCATGCAAGCTTTCCAAAATTCACTAGTGAATCTTGGATCTCGTTTATATACTATAAGGTATTCCATGTAGAAGAACTTTCTCTTGAAAGTAAACAGATGTCAACCAGGTTATCAAGCGCACTTACTAGGGTGATCTCTATAACCCATGCATAAATGAAGTAAACCATCCGTCTTATCGGCGAACACCACTCGATCGGGCTTCAAATTTCCAATAAAGGCATCAAGGGATTCTAAGTAACTAGTCATGACAGAACCTCAAAAAGGTTACACGATACTTCGAGGGTATTACCAAGGCTAGTCAAAAGGTCTAACTACCCTCCTATCAAAACCGAGAGTGGCACCCCCTACTGGATAACCACTTCATCCCTATAATCCATCCATAGCTTATAAACATAAGCATTATTTCCAAACTCAACACTTGGCATAGACATTCTCAAATCCAAACAAGTCATGTATAAATGGACTGATTCTCCAATAGGACTTTGAGACAAAAATGGGATTCTCTATTACGCTAGTACTTAAGGTGCAGAGACTCAACTATCGAAGCAGACTTAAATGATACGAAAAACGAAGTCCTAACGGGATGATAGAGAAGAAAAGCTAAACCTTTAACAAGATCGTTACCCTCCTTCCGAGGTACCCTAGAAATGAGAGCGTACTATTGCCCTCCCGATGATCTTGTCCTTGTCCCATAATACTTAACTATCCGCCCCGTTTTACCATGCCAAAGGTACTCTCTCGTCATGGGTTTCATTGTTCATCTTTCTCCCTCCTTTGAGGACTAAGCCATACCAACAAGTTGCTCATCCTTAAGCTCGTATCCTTTATCCTCTTTCCCACTATCCTTTCTTATAACGCGGCCACTGGTCTCTCGAGAACCACCTCCATCGTATGGAAAGCACTTTCGTAGATAGAAAAGACTAGTCGCAGTTAAAACCACTGTGACTACAGATGGAGGAAAGAAAGGAAAAGAGATTCAATTAAGGAAACAAGGATAGTGCTAATGGCCTTTGGGGAATAACCTTTTTCTTTTAAAAGAAAATTTTCTTGAAAAATGCTTCTTTGTATACGATTTTCAAATAGTTTTCAGAAGGTCTTTAAAAACTTTTGCCCAGTCTGGTAACCTTCTGCTCTGATACCACGTGTAACACCCCGCCTCCGCTAGGGTCACTCGCAAAGGAATGCACTAGCTTTAGAGGGGCATTATTGGTAAACATGCACAGAAATATCACAAGACAGAACATATAAAATAGCGGAAGTAAAATCAAACTTTCATAACATGAATAAATAAGGTCTAAAGCCTTTTACATCAGAGTACATCAAAACCTGTCTTGCAATAGTAAAGAAGCATAAAGACATTTTCGAAAATTATTCCCTAAGTAAAACAGTAAAGTAACCATAGCCAAGAAAAGTCCAAGCCATCCATGATGACCTTCAAGCAGAAGAAGTCCGAATTTAACAACAGTATTTCCTCCCTGTAACCTTGGGGGGGGGGGAACGGAAGACAAGAAGCGAAACAAAACGGGTCAGTCAAAAAGACTGAGTAAGCCCTATCTACTATCAGCATAAAAACTAGTAAAGTTAACTGACATGAGAAACTGAGATGAACATAAGCATGATGACAAGATAGATAAGCTAAATCAAAATAACAGGATGAACTACTGAACTCAGATAAACTAAGGTGTCATGATAAATTACGATGTCAAGATAAAACAAGGTATCCCATCGTCAGGTTCCTATCAAGTATAATATCCCTAAGATATCTATCACGTATAACGTCCCATGGTATATATCCTGTATTTTAGCTCTGTACCTACCATACTAGTATCCACACCGTATCATGTGTTAACCATGAATGACCCTTACTCAAAAGTCGTGTAATGGTTCATGTCAACCTAATATATCGCATTTATAGGTTACTCAACTCGTATGTTTCTTTCCATGTAAATGTTCAGTTCCTTGCCGTAGACCGTACGGGCTTTCCCATGAGGTTCTATACTACTCCAATGTAATTCCATGATCCTTAAGCTCGTTTGGACTGTTACCCTAGACCTAGCTAGGCTTTCCCAACATGAATCATCGTTTGTGCAACTAGGACTTATGCCACCTAGGACCACTAGTGATTATGCTTACCTATTGCACGTTTTCGTATTTCGGTTTGGGTTCAACCACCCAGGGCCACTAGGAATTACCCTAACCGTCAACCGCGCCCTTTTTCCCACGCATTCATCGTGAATCGTTTTTCCATGACTGTATGCACATGTATCACATCGTGCCATCCGAGTCCTGTCACAGGGCAGATCAAGAAATACAGGACTCGGTCGGGAGCTTTCGATTTATCTGCCGATGCAGATGCTAAGGTCTGTTTTTCCTATACGTGGCTATGGTCCCATGAGACCACTCCCTCAACTAGTGAAAGACAAGACAGGATAAATCCTGTATGAGAACACACTACTGGACAACCCACAATCCTAGCCTTACCGCAACCATAATTAGATAGCAATTATGGTCTTTTGGGTGTTCTCTGCCTTTCCGTACGTACACGCTTGACCAAAGATGGTAGGTAGCCTGACGAAATGCTATCTAGGGCACTACCGTGTATCGTCGACTATCCCCTATCCATCCCCGTCTTTAGGTCGCTCGTATAGCAACCAAGGCATACTCTTGGTTCTTCTAACGCAGACCTTAACCTCTCATGAGCCTAGTATGATCACCTGGCAGCTCGCAGAGGGATACCAAGAATATCCTCACGTTCCCCGAAGTCGCTGCTTCGTTACCCAGTTCCCTGGAGCCTTTATCTAAATCAGATAACTTGCTCCTACTCGTGTGCTTAAACGATGACCTACCGTATCGGGTTACTCATCCAATCTATGAACTGGTCCAAAATTCCTTGACTAAGAATTATTACTTAGCTATTCTCCAACTAAGGTTTACCACTTAGCTTATTCCCGTTATTCTTGTTAATTACGGTTATCCACCTAATTCTCTGAACTAGGGTTTATATAATGGATTAAGTGTCACTTAAGTTCATGACTTAATCCGTCTACAAATCATGTCAAAATTGGCTAAGTATCCAAGTTCAAGACTTAACCCTACAAACCATGTGTCAAGTTGGTTAAGTATATTAAGCAATTCACGACTTAACCTCGTCCAATTATCATTCTAGATTGGTTAAGTATATATTAACTTGACTCTATCAATTTACTTAGTCAAATCGGTTAAGTGTATTTATGCGATTCGTGACTTAGCCTTATCATGTTTTCACATTATATTGGTTAAGTATTGGTTAACTTAACCACATCAAATTAACGAGTTAGATTGGTTAAGTATAGGTCACTTAACCACATCAAATCATCGTGTTAGATTAGTTAAGTGTTTAACTTAACCCCCTTAAACTACCAAGTTGGATTAATTAAGTCTAGGCTAACTTAACCCCATCCGATTTCCATGTTTAGATTAGTTAAGTCTAAGTTAACTTAACCCCATCCATTAACTGTATTATACGGTTAAGTGTCATTAAGGAAACTTACTTAACCTTATCATGTAGCATTAATTACTTAATGCACCTCAACCTCTCACATTAGACTTTGTTGTGGTTACTAGTTAAGCCGGTCGGTTCCGGGTAGCTTTACACCACAACTTGGTCTAACCTCGGGTTCAAGCACAACATGACCAACTTCTCACATTGGGTCCTATTGTTTGCAACTACTAGTTAGGTCGGTCGGTTCCGGGTAGCTTTATGTTGCAAACTCAACCCAACCTCGAGTTGGTCACTTTCATGTTTAGTCTAGTGTCATGTTCATATTCAAGTTTTCTTAAGAATATGGGTAGACCTAACTCAATAGGTAAATTCCCAATTCCATAGTATGGGTAGACCTAACTTAATAGGTAAATTCCCAATTTCATATTTTCAAGCATACTTACATGTCAACTTCCATGTTATATTTCAAGTCATGTTTTTAAGTTATATTTTCTTGTCATTAGAAATTACTCATAACATAACCCAACGCTTTTAAACTCGCATATACGTTCGCAACAACGTAATGGATCAAAGAAGAGACTTGGCAAAGGCATGACAAAAATGGATATTAAGCCACAAGTTAATCATGGTGGCAAATGAGGCACAAATGTGTTCATTAACTTGCATGTTACATTCTTAAGCCTCAAAAACATGCATAAACCCAAACTTGGCACATAAGCGAATCATGGTGACAAAAGACATGGAATGATGACTAGTAACTTGCATATATTATCATATAAGGGTTATGACTTCATATGCAAGTTGACATAAAGGTTATGAGGGTTCTCATGTTGCATAATGCAACATTTCAACATAAAGGTTGTAGCTTTTAGCCCACAAGATCAAGATAATGACTTCATAAACTTGCATGACATGATAGCATGTATCATACTTAATGATCAAACCCAAACTTGCAACATGAACATTTAACTTCATAGTTAATATCTAAGAGTAGGGAAAGGGCTTACATTGCTATGAAGGCACAAATTGATTAAATTAAAGATTGAGACAAAGCCTATGCATGCCACCATCCAAAAACCCAAAGATGAAAGCTCCAAATCAATAAAAACCCCATCTTGATGAACAAAGATCAAAGCTTTAGCCTTGAAATCAACTTGAGAAGCTCTCATACTAACATAGAGACTCTCTAACACTCACATGATCATGAAACCTCTCATAGAAATGAAGATAGAAACTTTGGGAAAGAGGATGGAGGCTAGGGTTTTGAGTGGAGGCCATGAGAGGAGCAATTTTGGCATAGTTTAGTTGCATGAATGAATAATGAGGATTTTAGGAGAGGGTTAGGGGATTATTTATAGAGATTAGGATTAGTTAGGACCCTTAGATTAACCATAGGATCAACCTGAACCATCAGATTTCGAACCAGGCCCAAAAACCTAGCCAAAACAGAAAACAGGTGCACTAGGCAAAACTGCCCGGCCACCATAAGTCGACAGGGCTGTCGACTTGGGTCATGCCATGTCGACTCCCAAGTCGACAGCCCTGTCGACTTGGGGTGGCTGGCGGGATTTTTCCCGCCTAGCCTTCTAGGCCAAATTTTCGAAATTAGAACTCGTTTTTGAACTTGAATTTTCTGAAAATTTCGTCGGACCATAACTTGGTCATACGGACTCCGATTCTCGAAAACTCAGACTCTATTTCGCGTATTTTTCCGAGACGAACGCAATGGCATAGCCCGTTTTACTTGATTCAGAATTTATAATTAAATTCTGCCTTGATTCTCGTCTTAACATGTTATCGAAATACGGGTTGTTACAAATATGAGTAATGATAGAAGATACAAATATAATTACTTTGAATTCAATTGTAAAAATGACATGAGTACTATTGATTTGTGGCAGTGTAAATTGGGCCATTCAAGTCTGAATGTTATAAAGCAGATTCAAATAGCAAGAAAATCGAGTTCAATAATTATTATGACTTTTATATGTGTACTGCATGTCAATTAGGTTAAAGACATAAATTACCAATTCCGAATTCTACAACTATTAATACCAGACCATTAGAACTGATAGTTGTTGTTCTATGGGGACCTACCCAAACTAACTCTGACTATGGGTTTAAATACTATATCCCATTTGTTGATTCATAATCAAGATTCACCTGGATATATTTTCTCAAGTCAAAAAAGAAATAATGCAAGTAACGGTCCATGAAACGACCCGAACTTCCCCGTGAAGGAAAGAACGAATTGCTCTGAGAACAAGCCAAATTAGAACACAAACAGAAGAACATTTCATTGCTTATTACAACAGTTCCATCAGATACAAGAATATACAGAGTATGAATAAATAAAATACATTCGATAAATATCAGAGATTATAATAAATTACATAGCAGTGGAAAATAATACAAAACACAACTGAAGGTGATATACGGATACAAAGCTTTTCGGATATCATTCCAGCTGTAAACCAGGATCCTGTGAATATAAATCTGCAAAACCAAAACTACTAGCTGCCCGTGTGGAAAATAGGGGCACCTAGAGTTTAGGTTAAAACAATAAACTCCAGGTCAGTCATGTGACTGGTGTGAGAACTAAAACAGTTATTAATCTTTATTTTGAAGTTCGGTAAAACAAGGGACCACGCCGTATAACACGGAACGAGTTTCCTCCCAAGAATACCAGGGCATAAAACAAACAACGCAATGCTAAATAAAAAACAATGAAGCTATTATAAGACCCAGGTCCCGTCACACAATGCAACGCAAGTCGGAGGATAGGGTTTTACCTTATAATAGCCAAAGAATGCTTGATACGCGAAATTTAATCTTTTGTTATTACTATAAGTGTATAGTGTCAAAACAATTTCAATCATAAGTATCAATCATAGACGGTATAAGCTCCCCATCCCACTATGTCGCCATATATAGGATTACAACTAAAACTGAAATATCACGTATTGGAAATTGGATTCCATCATGAGTCCTGGCAAGGGGTAAGCTCCTCACCGCTTCAGGACACTCTAGCAAATGCCTCAGGACTACACACTATGGGTAGCCCTTGGATCTTCAGGGTTGGTCCTCTCTTACGTTTGAGGATTAGTTATTCCTGAATACACGTTTCCCGGTCCTGCCGGACCTATCTATCGGCTCCGAAGAGACCGATATAATCGAGGCGCCTCGCAATCCAACATCCACAAGGGAATAATAAACAACTATGTCAGGGCCAGTAAAATGCTGACACCACCCATAGCTAGAAAGAAACGTCATGCACTCCCTGTAGTCGTTATCCCGTTTTTAACTCATACCGAGGTGCAAGGCTTGCAAATTAACATTATACACAAAGCTACGTTGTATTAAAGCCGTGCTTTGATCATCAACCACAAGACTCTGCTTTTCAACAGAAGCCTTAATCATTTTCATCTCAGCATGCCACATAGGCAATTCACACCATGCGACTGATATCTATCGATATATAACCTCTAAGCTCATACGTCTCAGAGAAGGGCGTTAAGCAAGAGAATAAATTCTCCACCGCCAAATAGATATATATTTAATAGAAATCAGTCAACACAGAATAAAATCCAATGTCAGACATACAATCCATTTACAAGTCCGTTCTGGATCTGAACGAAACTGGAGACACTTTATACCTTGCATATCCATCGATCTCCAAATACGTCTGGACGATCACCAACTGATTCCCTCCTCTTGGTTGTACAGCCCAATCAAGATCATCAGTAATTATCCAAATGATGTGAAGACCTCTAGTCTTCCACCACCGTCTTCATCTTCGACTTATCGTCGAAACAGTTATTCAGAATGGGATAGACCCGGTCGTTCCGAATAACTCGCGTATATAATAAACAAGTGCTATAAAACACAACATACGCCTCATTCCAATTCTAAATATTCTTTTATTTAAATATTCGCATCTTTTGGGAAAGGTTCCCACTAATTTTATCAAAGATAAGTTCTTTAAAAGTTATTCTTTAATCTTCCTTTGGATGTCATTTCAAACCAAATTATGGTTTTCCAAACTAGTCGGGATTAGCGAACCACACCGAAGTAATCATTTATTTTATTTCCCAATCCCAACCTATTCATCCCATGGAGCAAAACTGTTATACCCCATAACTAACACTACGGTGTCATCGGTAAATTTAATTACCATTTCACGTTCAAATTTAATTAAGGATTTAACTATCGCTAGGAACAAAACTGGTGATACTTCATTCTCGATCATTTTCCAAATTTGATAATTTAAATTATCAATTCACCTTTCAATCTAATTATAGATTCATTAAAACTCCACTTAGTTTTAATCTTCCCAAAAATCAATCTAAGTGATTATTTAACTTTGGAAAATCAAACATGTCGCGTCGACAATCTACATCGCACTATTGATTTCTGCCGATATATAACCTCTGAGCTTGTACGTCTCAGAGAAAGGTGTTAAGCAAGAGAATAAATTCTCCGCCGCCAAACAGATATATATTAAGCAGAGATCAACCATACAGTTCGAAATATAACGACAGACATGTAATCCTGTCTTTTACTAGGTTAAAGAACTAATGTCATTTAAAACACAGTTCACGACAAACCCAAATCACATTACATTAATTATGGAATTTTCACGGAAAAACAAATCAATATATATTCGATATTAATTTCCGTATCCGACTAATAATATAAATGGAATAACGAAAAAGCCTTTTAAATTCCATATGTATTAACAGTCTTCCTCCATAGAATTTCATTTCGATTATTATCAAATCGAATTCCATTCAATTCCAATTTAATATATTAAATTGGAAAACTTTACTTTGGAAAATTCCTGTTAAATCTTTATAAAATGATTTATAAATTCCAAATCATATTTCACTGTAAATTGGGCTAAAGAACGAATGTCATTAAAAACACAGTTCACAATAAACCCAATTCACATTCCATTTATTACCGGGTTAAAGAACAAATGTCATTTAAAACACCGTTCACGATAAACCCAATAATCAATTAAACTATTTATTCCAATTAAATATTAATTAATTGGTATATTTCATTAAATCTAAATAAAACATTTAATCTTTTCTCAACTGGGTTTAAGAACGGTGTTGATGAAGACACCATTCACGACAATTCCAAATCTCATTTGATATTAAATACAAGTAGGGGTGAGCGTTTGGTTAGTTTATCCAATGATGAAATTTGTCAAACCAAACTAGAACCGATAAAAATGAAAACCAAACCAAACCAACCGAATTAAGTTTGGTTGGTTATCCGATTAAACCGAGCTAAAAATATTTTACACTTTCTGTTTGGAATGTTCACTATAATTTAAAATAAATTATTAATATATGATTAAAGTATTATTATTTATGATTTTTTTGCTTTCTAATATCAATTTTAACACATAGATGATGATTAAAATTTACTTATATAACTGAACTAACATAAAATATTTATTATAATATTGATAATTTTGAAAATATAGTAAAATTTCGGTTAATTTGGTTGAACCGATAACCGAACTTTATAATTTTCCAGGCCAATTACAAACTAATTTAATTTCAAAACCAAACCAAACCGACCAAAATAAATTGGTTTGGTTGGTTTATTTGGTTTAACTGAATAATGCTCACCCCTAAATACATGGCTCTGAATAGAAAATATATCGGCATATATTCAAAATCAAATTTTGAAACCAACAAATATTGCTTTGGAAATAAAGATATAAAATATATCTTCCAAATTTCCTCCACAATATCCGTATAATCATGGAATCCAATATCGAAATATTCTGAAGATAATTTCGATTCAAATCCATTCCAATTCATATATTGGAAGTTTCTGGTTATTTTTAAAACCATTTCAAACCCATTTTATTTATTTTAAAAATATTGAATTTATAATTCTTGTTCAAAACTAGTTCATTTTGATAAAAATACAATTTTATCTTTTCAAATATGGGATTTTTCAGCCCAATTCTGTCCAAATCATTTATTATGATTTTACACAAATTATGGATATTTTTAATTATTTTATCAAGGCCCGTACAGTCGATTTCCATAAACGGCCATCGAACTGCATTTACAACGACCTTTTCCAAATTTTATTTGGACATAATTCCAAATCCAACCATTAGATTTCTAATTTCTTATATTCGTTAGAAAGCTCTTTTCGATACAAACCCAACGGTTCCGGTTTTAGGAGAATCCGATGATCGGATCTCCCGTAATGTCCGTTCGAAGTCAATGGTCGAAATTCGTGAACTGCCGCAATGCGGCGCGTTCTATTCAGTCCATTATATTATATATTATATATATATATATATATATATATATATATATATATATATATATATATCGTCGATTTCCATTTAAAACGAATTTTATAAATCGTTTTAAATTCGTTTCAAAAACAATTTCAACTTCCATTTCAAATCCAAATAAATAAAGATTGAATTTTTCCTTATAAATTCATTTTAAGTTCATTTCAATTCAATTCGAATTTCAAATTCATTTCAAATCAATTCTAATTTCAAATTCATTTCAATTCAATTCGAATTTAGTTCTTTTCAATTTAATTCGAATTTCAATTCTTTTCAATTTAATTCGAATTTCAATTCTATTCAATTTAATTCGAATTTCAATTCTTTTTGAATTCATTTCAAATTGATTTCAATTCAATTCCCAATTCGTTTTAAAATTGAATATCCTATATCATTTTAATATTTTCAAAACATCATATTTTGAAATCACTTTTCGATATTCATTATAAAAATGAATAAAATCAACCAAATTCCCGTTCGTGTTGAAATGGCGTTTAACTACTTAACACGGCTTCACATTTCAATATTCACTAAATATTATTTTGAAATATTCGTTAATTCTGAACTGGAATCAGACACAGTCAATTACCATATAATTTCAGTTATATGGATTTCATCCAATACATATACACAACAATGACGATAAACAATCAACCATCATCCAAAGTGCGTTCTACACTGCATAAGCATCAAATATAAATATTTAACACTTATAACAGTCTATCAATCAATCAATCAACATACAACTAATTATTGGGATTAGTGTATGTCATATATCATCCCAATACCCTTGTGGGGTTTCAATCAACAAATAATGGATTTTATTTGTGAAGTTGGGCGATGTGTAAAATTTATCGTCCCAATCAATATTAGTCAAATGTGTGTACATAAACAAATCGTCTGATTTGTTTATAAATATTTATTTTATTTTATATACACGTTAAAAATTATATTTTTAACTATAAAATATTTTTAACTATATAAAATATTTTATTCCAGTCCACATCACACAATCAATTTCACAACATAATCAATCAAACAAACTAGTCGTCCGTTGTCTGTGGACGACGGGTGTCGGGTGCTGCTAAGCACCGTCTACATCCTAGTATATATTTCAACTAGAAAATAAAATAAAAGTGAGAAGTTCTCACCTTTGGGTTCCACTACTTCATTTCTTTCTTTCTGAACTGTATGGATTCTGTTTTGATTTCCATCGATACCATCGCTATCTTTTCCCGCTATTCACAATAAAAATCACATTTTTACAATGGCATTTCATATATAAAAATCATATATTTTTATCGCTTCATTCTATATAAAAATTATATTTTTATATTTCTACCTCTTATATAAAGATCGAAATTTTATTTCGCTTCATATATAATAAAAATCGAATTTTTACATAGCTAAAAATTATGTTTTTAACTTCGCTATGATATCATAAAAATCACATTTTTTTACAACGCCTTTACATATATGAAAATCATATTTTGCTACATATATAAAGATCAAATTTTTACTATCTATATAATGTAAAAATCATATTTTTATTATCTATATAATATAAAAATCATATTTTTATACAAACAAAGGTCATATTTTTAAACCGCTTTCTTCATGATAAAAATCCCATTTTTCTTTGCCATCCATATAAATAAAAATCCAATTTTTATTTATAAACCAAAAACCTTATCTTATCTAAATTAAAAATCTAATTTTTACTAAATTAAAACGCTAAACTTTGTTAAATAAAAAGATCTAAACTTCATAATCTATGCAAGTAAATAAATAAATAATAAAAACAAACTCACAGATCAAATCGGAAGGGAGCTGCTGCTTCATCGGAGGGGGGTCGAGGGTGTGGTGGTGCGGCCTAGGGAGGCACGCGTAGTGGCCAGGCGGAGCGGTGTGGCCAACCCTCGTTGGCGGCAGCGGCTGCGTGGAGCATCTGGGGGGTTTGGGGTTTCTAGGCAAGGAATCTTGCGACGGGGAGGGAAGAGAGGAGGAGGAGAGGAGAGGGCAGTGGGGTGACTGGTCGGAGGGGAGACGCGATGGCCGGGGCGTGGTTGGCAGTCGCGACGGAGGTTTTGGGAGAGGGGTTGAAGCAGGGATCGGGTTTTTATTTCAAAAGGGGGGGCGAGTCTGAAGAATAACGATAGGGCTAAGGTTAAGAAGTTAAATATATATATATATATATTATACTATTTTATTTTCCAAATGGTTGACTTTTTCATTCGAACACGAAATCAAACCCAACGACTGCCGCCCATAGCCAATTACCCTCATTCTGAACCCAAAAGGATATGTATCGTAAGTTGATTCGATTGTTTCGATCAGTTTTCGTCAAAATCAAAATATAAATTTGTATATTGAATTTAAACGCGCATTTCAATTTACCAGGGCCACATACGGAGTCTAAAAATTCCCGAAAAATATTTTCTAGCTTCTTATTGATGATACGGTTCTAACAAAACTAATTTTGTCAAATTCTGAGACCGTTTGAAAAATGGCCATTTTTTAGTCGATCGAAATGACTGCAACTGTTAAAACACGTTTTACTTCGCCACGCTCACATATTGACCCCAAAAATTATGAATTTTGGAACCTAGCAAAAACTCAACATTCCGGATCGAAGAAAAGTGGTTTCATCGAAAACAGAGGTCATTTGCAAAATTTCCAATTTTAAGGGCCAGAATTCCATAACGACTATTCTGAATTTTCAACTGGGCATAACTTTTTATTCCCGCTATGAAATTTCACTTTTTCTGATTCATTGGAAAGATATTCTCAATTAGATTCTAAAATTTTTAGTTTCGCTAAAATCCGGTTTATTTTGAATCCTGTACATTCATTTGAAATTTGAAATCGAATTTCCGAACTACCGCGCCATTTTCCATTCCTTTTATAATTAAAATAAAATATTTATATTCTAACGACGATCTGTATAAATATATATGTTCGAATTCTATTAAAAATAAATTTCTCGTCGTTATTATTTAAAATAATTCATTTTAAATATTCAAAATTCATCAAAATTGCCAAAATAAAAAAAATTTAAATTAGCTTGGATTTTCGGGTTATTACAATCTCCCCTACTTAAAAATTTTCGTCCCCGAAAAGGAACGAAGCTGAAAGTTGTTTTATAAACCAACTCAACTTTCATTATTTTCATTATGGCTTAAGTTCTTCAACTTTTCAGTTTATAAGAACTTTTCAAATTCTTCAAAAATTTGGCTAACACCCTAAATTTTCGAAAAATTTCGCCATAACCTCCCCTTTATGGGAGCACCGGGAAAATCCCGAAATTGCCATACAGGCCTCTCCAATCCAAAAGGAAAAAGAAACAGCCAATCGGCTCATAAAATCATCCAAAACCCAAGAAATACAATAAACATGTACATATTTGTCGGGCATATAATTTTATTCCTCTGCTCTAGCCTCCTTGCAATGACCTGTTCAATGTATATATATGTACATGCATGCAATTTCAAACAATTTCGATACAGTTCAATATTTGGCACAATTTGGCCTAAATTTACCTTTCTTTCACATAATGGTTTAAAGGAATAATCATACAACATAACCTTCAATCAATTAGTGGATTATCATTTCAAATTCATAATTTTGATATATAGTCAAAAATCACATTTTTGGTGCCAATTCACAACAATATATCCTATCTATTTTTGGTTCTCACACCAGTCAATTGGAAATCATATAGAAATCCCACTTTCATCACTCGAACATAAATACTGGTGATGGTATTTTTTATCATCAGGATCATGTCCGGGCGACTAGAGTGTGATTCTATATCTATCCAGTATATTAAAACTTCGAATATACGTTTGCAAGGCATATATGCAAACTCTTTATATATTGGATTGTCCAAATTCAATACAAATAAAATATTCAAATACGTATAAGGTATAAAATTTCGAAACAAAAATTGTTTTCATTTTAAAAATATACTCTTCACACTCGTTCTAGGATACTACAGATCCTATCTCTAACGAGTCATTCTCATTGGATATTACTAATCCAATCTCTGATGAATTCTTTTTTATGGTTCTAATGTTCCTTGTTCTCGAGCTCTGTAAACCAGAGCTCTGATACCAGCTGAAACAACCCAAACTTCCCCGTGAAGGAAAGAACAAATTGCTTTGAGAACAAGCCAAATCAGAACACAAACAGAAGAACATTTCATTGCTTATTACAACAATTCCATCAGATACAAGAATATACAGAGTATGAATAAATAAAATACATTTAATAAATATCAGAGATTACAATAAATTACATAGCAGCGGAAAATAATACAAAACACAACTGAAGGTGATATACGGATACAGAGCTTTTCGGATATCATTCCAGTTGTGAACCAGGATCCTGTAAATATAAATCTGCAAAACCAAAACTACTAGCTGCCCGTGTGGAAAATAGGGGCACCCAGAGTTTAGGTTAAAACAATAAACTCCAGGTCAGTCATGTGACTGGTGTGAGAACTAAAACAGTTATTAATCTTTATTTTGAAGTTTAGTAAAACAAGGGACCACGTCGTATAACATAGAACGAGTTCCCTCCTAAGAATACCAGTGCATAAAACAAACAGCGCAATGCTAAATAAAGAACAATGAAGCTATTATAAGACCCAGGTCCCATCACACAATGCAACGCAAGCCAGAGGATAGGGTTTTACCTTATAATAGCCAAAGAATGCTTGATACGTGAAATTTAATCTTTTATTATTACTATAAGTGTATAGTGTCAAAACAATTTCAATCATAAGTATCAATCATAGACAGCATAAGTGCCCCATCCCACTATGTCGCCATATATAGGATTACAACTAAAACCAAAATATCACGTATTGGAAATTAGATTCCATCATGAGTCGAAGAAAGGGGCAAGCTCCTCACCACTTCGGCACACTCTAGCAAATGCCCCAGGACTACACACTCTGGGTAGCCCTTGGATCTTCAGGGTCGGTCCTCTCTTACGTTTGAGGATTAGTTATTCCTGAACACACGTTTCCCGGTCCTGCCGGACCTATCTATCGGCTCTGAAGAGACCGATATAATCGAGGCGCCTCGTAATCCAACATCCACAAGGGTATAATAAACAATGATGTTAGGGCTAGTAAAACGCCGACACCACCCATAGCTAGAAAGAAACGTCGTGCACTCCCTGCAGTCCTTATCCCGTTTTTAACTCATACCAAGGTGTGAAGCTCGCGAATAAACGCTATACACAAAGCTATGATGTATTAAAGCCATGCTTTGATCATCAACCACAAGACTCTGCTTTTCAACAGAAGCCTTGATCATTTGCATCTCAGCATACCACATAGGCAATTCACGCCATGCGACTGATGTCTATCGATATATAACCTCTGAGGTCGTACGTCTCAGAGAAGGGCGTTAAGCAAAAGAATAAATTCTCCGTTGCCAAGAAGATATATATTTAACAGAAATCAATCAACATAGAATAAAATCCAATGTCAGACACACAATCCATTTACAAGTGCGTTCTGGGTCTGAACGAAACCAGAGGCACTTTATACTCGCATATCCATCGATCTCCAAATACATCTAGACGATCACCAATTGATTCCCTCCTCTTGGGTGTACAGCCCAATCAAGATCATCAGTAATTATCCAAACGATGTGAAGACCTCCAGTCTTCCACCACCGTCTTCATCTTCGACTTATCTTCGAAACAGTTATTCAGAATGGGATAGACCAGGTCTTTCCGAATAACTCGCGTATATAATAAACAAGTGCTATAAAACACAACATACGCCTCATTCCAATTCTGAATATTCTATTATTTAAATATTCGCATCTTTTGGGAAAGGTTCCCATTAATTTTATCAAAGATAAATTCTTTAATCTTCCTTTGGATGTCATTTCAAACCAAATTATGGTTTTCCAAACTAGTCGGGATTAGCGAACCACACTGAAGTAATCATTTATTTTATTTCTGTAACACTCCACCTCCACTAGGGTCACTCACAAAGGGAATGCACTAGGTTTGGTGAAGCATTATCGAGGTAAACATGCACAGAAGTATTACAAGACAGAACATATATAAAACAGCGGAAGTAAAACAAATTTCATTACCTTATAAAATAAGGTCTAAAGCCTTTTACATCAGAATACATCAAAACCTGTCTTGCAATAGTAAAGAATCATAAAACCCTTTTCATAAATTATTCCCCAAAATAAAGTGGTGAAGCAGCCATAGCCAAGAGGAGACCAAGCTATACATGATGACCTTCAAGCATAAGAGGTCCGAACTAAACATCATTTCCTCCCTGAGAACCTGGGGGGGAAACGGAAGACAAAGAGGCGAAACAAAACGGGGTCAGTCATAAAGACTGGTAAGTCCTATCTACTTCCAGTATAAAAACAGGTAAAGGTAACATGACATGCATAAACTGAAAGTAAACATAAGGATGACGACAAGATAGATAAGATAAACCAAGATAACTGGATGAACTACTGTAGCAAGCTAAACTAAGGTATCATGATAAATCAAGGTATCACATCGTCAGGTTTCTATCAAGTATACAATCCCAAGGTATCTATCATGTACAACCTCCCATGGTATTTATCATGTATATTTGCTATGCACCCCTCGTACTAGTATCCCAACCTGCGTCATGTGTTAACTATGAATGTCCCTTGCCCAATGTCATGTAATGGTCCATGCCAACCTAATATATAGCATATGTAGGTTTTCCCAACTCGTATGTTTCTTTCCATGTATAAGTTCAGTCCTTTGCCGTAGGCCGTACGGGCTTTCCCATGTAAATCTATACCACCTCAACGTAGTACCATTTTATCCTTGAAGTTTTTTTGGACTGCTACCCTTGATCTAGTTATGTTTTCTTACCATGAACTATCGCGTGTTCACTTAGGATTTATGCCACCTAGGACCACTAGGGATTATGCAACCTAATGAACGTATTCGTAACTTGGTTTGGGTTCAGACCACCTAGGGCCACTAGGGATTATGCCACCCGTCAACCACGCTCTTTATCCCACGTATATATCGTGAATCGTTTTCCATGTCAAGACGCACATGTATCTCAATGTGCCATCCGAGTTCCGTGCCACGGCAAATCGAGAAATACAGAACTCGGTCGAGAGCTTTAAGTCGTCTGCTGATGCAGATATCAAGGTCTGTTTTTGTATCCGTGGCTATGGTCCCACGTGACCCCTCCCTCAACTACTGAAAGGCAATCCAAGAGAAATCATGTATGAGAACCACATCCCGGCCCCACTATAGCCCCACTTTCCTAAGGGCCAACCTCACCCATGACTCGATAACAAGAACATGGTCTGTTGGGGGTTCTCTGCCTTTCCGTTCGTACACGATTGACTAAAGATGGTAGGTAGTCGGCGACGTGCTATCCAGGGAAAAAACAAGTATCGTCGACTCCACGCTAATCCATCCCAGTCTTTAGGTCGCTCACATAGCAACCAAGGCATACTCTTGGCTCTTCTACCGCAGACCTTAACCTCTGTGAGGCCGGGTTTCATGGACCATCTGCCATCTCACAGAGGTATACCAAGAGTACCCTCACGTCCCCCGAAGCTACCGCTTCGCCACCCAGTTCGCTGGAGCCTTTATCTAAGTCAGATAATTTGCTCCTCCTCGTGTTTTAAGCGATGACCTACCGTATCGGGTTACTCATCTATCTGTGAACTGGTCCAAATTCCTCGACTAAGAATTACTACTTAGTTTCCCAAACTAAGGTTTACCACTTAGTCTCCTTTCCCGTTATCCTTGTTAATCCCGGTTTTCCACCTAGTCCCCTGAACTAGGGTTTTTTCTAAAGGGTTAAGTATTGTTATTTAAGTTCATGACTTAACCTGCCTACGAATCATGTCAAGATATGGCTAAGTATTCAAGTCCAAGACCTAGCCCTACAAGTTGGTTAAGTATACCAAGAATCTCATGACTTAACCCTATTAAATCATCAAGTCAAATTGGTTAAGTATTTGTTTATATTAACCCTATCAGATTATCGTGTTAGATTGGTTAAGCATAGATTATCTTAACTTCATCGGATTATCGAGTCGGATTGGTTAAGTATAGGTTAACTTAACCCCATCCACCAATCGTATTATAAAGGTTAAGTACATTTAAACTTGTGACTTAACCCTATCAAGTTCTCATATTAGATTGGTTAAGTATGGTTGCTTAACCTCATCAAATCATCATGTATAATTGATTAAGTATAAGTTACTTAACCCCATTAAATTATCATGTTAAGTTGGTTAAGTATTGGTTACTCTACCTCATTGAATTACCAAGTTTAGATTGGTTAAGTGTTTAACTTAACCCCATCGAATTACCGTGTTTAGATTGGTTAAGTGTAGGTTACTTAACCCCATCTATTTACCGTGTTTAGATTAGTGAATTCTAAGTTACTTAACCCCATCTAATTACCAAGTTGGATTAGTTAAGTGTAAATTACTTAACCCCATCCCCTAATTGTCTTTTATGGTTAAGTGTCATTAAGAAATCAAGTCCGGTTCCACTTAACCTACCCATTCGTGTCATATCGGTTAAGTGTCATTAGTCAAAATTACTTAACCTTTTCATGTGGCATTAATTAAATTAATGCACCCCAACCTCTCACATTAGACTTTGTTGTGGTTACTAGTTAAGCCGAGCGGGTCCGGGTAGCTTTACACCACAACTTAGTCTAACCTCGGGTCTTAAGTGCTATGTGACCAACTACTCACATTGGGTCCTATTGTTTGTAGCAACTAGTTAAGCCGGGCGGGTCCGGGTAGATTTATGCTACAAACTCAACCCAATCTCGAGTTGGCAACTTTCATGTTTGGTCTAGTGTCATATTACACTTACAACCCATACGTGTCTAGTTTCAAGTCCCATGTTTACCCCACATGTCATGTCCCCATTTAAGTGTATCATGAGTGTCATATTTTCATGAAATCCCATGTCAAATTATCATGTCATAATCACGCTCGTCTATCCTACCCCAAATCGTGTTTCCAACCCAAGTAAAAGCGAGTCAACATAGTAAGGCTACTATGCTACATATTGGCCTCAAAACATGCACGATGCCAAAAAGGGGTTGGCCACAAATATGCATGGTATCATAAGTGGGTTTGGCCTCAAAATATGCATAGCATCATAAGGGGTTTTTGGCCACAAACATGCATAGTATCATAAGGAGATTTGGCCACAAACATGCATAGTATCATAAGGGAATTTGGCCACAAACATGCATGATAACATGAGGGGTTTGGGTTCATTTACATGCATAAGCCCCAAAGTCAAATCTTTGCCAATGTTTCACAAGTCAAATGGTTCCCTAAGGTTCATGCTAGCATTCCATAGATAAAGATTCAAACTTGCATGATAAACTAGGTTAATCATAACATGAATAGCATGATTTAGTCACTAAGCATAGCCAAAAGTCATAGGTTCAAGCAAAAGAGGCATGACAAGGTTCATATAGGCTAGCATACTTAGTTTAATCTCGATTTATTCCATGCCATCATTAAAACTACCGTTTAGATCTAGAAGTAGCTAGAACTTACATAGCGAGGCTTAGGGAAAGATCATGAATCGTCTTGACCAAGAAAGGTGGCTCCTTTGTTGAAGAATCGTCATGAAACTTGCATAGCAACGTTGATTCACTCCCTTGATTTGATGTAGCAAGCTAGCACCTTTGATTCGGATCCGATTTGAATGCATAAGCTCTTGGAGTGTGAGATGGAGGCCATGATCAAGAGGGATTTGGGCAGCACTTCGTTGTTAGATTGATTTTGAGTGATTTAGGTTAGGTCCTAGGGTGTTTTTATAGAGATTAGGAGTAGTTTAGGCCATAGGATAAACCCTAGGATAGATCTGAGCCCTCAAAATCTGTCACAAGCCTCCAGACATGTCTTGAGGAACAAGTCAGGTGCACCCAGGCCAAACTGGCCGACCACCCAAGTCGACAGGGGTGTCGACTGGACAGTCGACACCACCTGGGGTGTGTCGACTCCCAAGTCGACTCCCCAGTCGACTTGGGGGTGGCGGGAATTTTTCCCGCCTCTTCTGCTTGGCTAAATTTGAAATCTGAATTCAAATTTGAACTGTTTTTGAACTTGAAATTTTCTGAAAACTTTGACGGGCCATAACTTGGTCATACGGACTCCGATTTTCGAAAACTCGGACTCTATTTCGCCTATTTTTCCAGGACGAATGCAATGGCATAGCCCGTTTCCCTTGATTCAGATTTTATAATTAAATTCTGCCTTGATTCTCGTCTTAGCATGTTGTAAAAATCCGGGTTGCTACATCCTCCCCAACTTAAAGGATTTCGTCCCCGAAATCTCCAAGTTAGGAAGAACGTATCCTACCATCCATCATCCATCTACTCAAAACATCATCCACAGGCAACCATTGTCCTTAGACGATTTCTAATGCCATATGAACACATGCAGAACGTGTGTGTATATGCTCCTTAGCTAATGCTAATGATCAGGCCTGAATGACCTTTCTAATGCCAAATATGTTTAGTGCCATGAGTCCAACATGTATGCAAATAGTCCTAGTCATATAAACACTATATGTGTGCACAACCATTCATTCATATGCAACATCCGCATGACAACACATTAACCTTCAAACAAGTATAAATACTCGTGCATATGCATTGCAAAATGTGAGTGCGTCAATCTAGTATCTAACATGTATTCGCGCATCCACGAGCAACCACTTGCAACCATTTGCAACCATATCAATCATAACATGTTTCAAATACATGTTTACATCCATAGAGTTCAACCTAAGGTTCCCAAGATAGGATCGAGAAGATAAACAAGACAAACTCCTTACGGGGTTTGCAATAGAAACAGAACCGAGAGGACATCCACCAAGCGATAGCATGCAAGCAGGCTCTACAAGAGAACTAGGGATCAACGATATACTCTTAAAAAGAGACATGATGCGCGCGTCTAAGCCGCATTTCCTTGAGCTTAATTCCATTGTGCCTTGACCGCCTTTGACTTCATGATTTCGTAGCTCCTTGATTCCTATTTCCCAGGTATGAGTCGGAACTCATTTCACTGTCGCCTCTCGTTTCACTTCCACTTATTCTCTCCCTAGTATGTTCGGCCCAAACATACCTGTGTACTCATGCAAGCTCTCCAAAATTCACTAGTGAATTCTGGATCTCGTTTACCGATGCCAATCCATGTTACCACGTGCACTTACTAGGGTGATTCCTTTAACCCATGCTTAAGCGGAATGTACCATCCGCCTTGTTGGCGAACGTTACTTGATCGGATCAGGGATTTCCGATAAATACATCAAGTGATTCTAGGTAACTAACCATGACAAAGCCCAAAAGGTTACACGAGGCTTCGAGGGTATTACCAAAGCAAGCCAAGAGTCTGACTACCCTCTTTCCAAAACCAAGAATGGTATCCCTTACTGGATAACCACTTCATCCCTAGAATCCATCCATAGCTCAACAATAGAAGCATTGCTTCTAATCTCAACACTTGGAATAGACGTTCTCAAATCCAAACAAGTCATGAATAAATGGACCGACTCTCCAACCAGATTTTGGGACAAAAGTGGGATCTTCTACCATGCTAGTACTAAGGTGCAGAGACTTAACTATCAAAGCAGACTTAAATGATGCGATGATCGAAACAAAGTCTGGACGGGATGATAGAAAAGAAGGGCTAAACCTTTAACAGAAACGATACCATCCCTCTTAGGTATGCTAGGAGTGAGAGCATACAATTGCCTTCTCGCTGATCTTGTCCTCGCCTTCCTTCGTGGACTAATCCATACCAACAAGTTGCTTATCCTTACGTCCATGTCCTTTATCCTTGCTCTTATTACCCTTCCTTGTAACACGGTAACAGGTCTCTCGAGAACTTCCTCCATCGCACGGGAAAACACTTACGTAGCTAGACAAGGATTAGTCGCAGTTAAAACTACTGTGACTACAGATGGAGGAAAGAAAGGAAAAGAGATTCGATCAAGGAAACAAAGGATAGTGCTAATGGCTTTTGGGGAATAGCCTTTAAAAACTTTTCTTGAAAAATGCTTCTTTGTAAACGGTTTCTCAAATAGTTTTCAGAAGGTTTTAAAAACTTTTGCTCAGTCTGGTAACCTTCTGCTCTGATACCAAATGTAACACCCCACCTCCGCTAGGGTCACTCACAAAGGGAATGCACTAGGTTTGGTGAAGCATTATCGAGGTAAACATGCACAGAAGTATTACAAGACAGAACATATATAAAACAGCGGAAGTAAAACAAATTTCATTACCTTATAAAATAAGGTCTAAAGCCTTTTACATCAGAATACATCAAAACCTGTCTTGCAATAGTAAAGAATCATAAAACCCTTTTCATAAATTATTCCCCAAAATAAAGTGGTGAAGCAGCCATAGCCAAGAGGAGACCAAGCTATACATGATGACCTTCAAGCATAAGAGGTCCGAACTAAACAACATCATTTCCTCCCTGAAAACCTGGGGGGGGGGGGAAACGGAAGACAAAGAGGCTAAATAAAACGGGGTCAGTCATAAAGACTGGTAAGTCCTATCTACTTCCAGTATAAAAACAGGTAAAGGTAACATGACATGCATGAACTGAAAGTAAACATTAGGATGACGACAAGATAGATAAGCTAAACCAAGATAACTGGATGAACTACTGTAGCAAGCTAAACTAAGGTATCATGATAAATCAAGGTATCACATCGTCAGGTTTCTATCAAGTATACAATCCCAAGGTATCTATCATGTACAACCTCCCACGGTATTTATCATGTATATTTGCTCTGCACCCCTCGTACTAGTATCCTAACCTGCGTCATGTGTTAACTATGAATGTCCCTTGCCCAATGTCATGTAATGGTCCATGCCAACCTAATATATAGCATATGTAGGTTTTCCCAACTCGTATGTTTCTTTCCATGTATAAGTTCAGTCCTTTGCCGTAGGCCGTACGGGCTTTCCCATGTAAATCTATACCACCTCAACGTAATACCATTTTATCCTTGAAGTTGTTTTGGACTGCTACCCTTGATCTAGTTATGTTTTCTTACCATGAACTATCGCGTGTTCACTTAGGATTTATGCCACCTAGGACCACTAGGGATTATGCTACCTAATGAACGTATTCGTAACTTGGTTTGGGTTCAGGCCACCTAGGGCCACAAGGGATTATGCCACCCGTCAACCACGCTCTTTATCCCACGTATATATCGTGAATCGTTTTCCATGTCTAGACGCACATGTATCTCAATGTGCCATCCGAGTTCCGTGCCACGGCAAATCGAGAAATACGGAACTCGGTCGGGAGCTTTAAGTCGTCTGCTGATGCAGATATCAAGGTTTGTTTTTGTATCCGTGGCTATGGTCCCACGTGACCCCTCCCTCAACTACTGAAAGGCAATCCAAGAGAAATCATGTATGAGAACCACATACCGGCCCCACTATAGCCCCACTTTCCTATGGGCCAACCTCACCCATGACTCGATAGCAAGAACATGGTCTGTTGGGGGTTCTCTACCTTTCTGTTCGTACACGATTGACTAAAGATGGTAGGTAGTCGGTGACGTGCTATCCAGGTCAAAACAAGTATCGTCGACTCCACGCTAATCCATCCCAGTCTTTAGGTCGCTCGCATAACAACCAAGGCATACTATTGGCTCTTCTACCGCAGACCTTAACCTCTATGAGGTTGGGTTTCATGGACCATCTGCCACCTCACAGAGGGATACCAAGAGTACCCTTGCGTCCCCCGAAGCTACCGCTTTGCCATCCAGTTCGCTGGAGCCTTTATCTAAGTCAGATAATTTGCTCCTCCTCGTGTTTTAAGCGATGACCTACCGTATCGGGTTACTCATCTATCTGTGAACTGGTCCAAATTCCTCGACTAAGAATTACTACTTAGTTTCCCAAACTAAGGTTTACCACTTAGTCTCCTTTCCCGTTATCCTTGTTAATCCCGGTTTTCCACCTAGTCCCCTAAACTAGGGTTTTGTCTAAAGGGTAAAGTATTGTTATTTAAGTTCATGACTTAACCTGCCTACGAATCATGTCAAGATTTGGCTAAGTATTCAAGTCCAAGACCTAGCCCTACAAGTTGGTTATGTATACCAAGAAGCTCATGACTTAACCCTATTAAATCATCAAGTCAAATTGGTTAAGTATTTGTTTATCTTAACCCTATCAGATTATCGTGTTAGATTGGTTAAGCATAGATTATCGTAACCTCATCGGATTATCGAGTCGGATTGGTTAAGTATAGGTTAACTTAACCCCATCCACCAATCGTATTATAAAGGTTAAGTACATTTAAACTTGTGACTTAACCCTATCAAGTTCTCATATTAGATTGGTTAAGTATGGTTGCTTAACATCATCAAATCATCATGTATAATTGATTAAGTATAAGTTACTTAACCCCATTAAATTATCATGTTAAGTTGGTTAAGTATGGGTTACTTAACCTCATTGAATTACCAAGTTTAGATTGGTTAAGTGTTTAACTTAACCCCATCGAATTACCGTGTTTAGATTGGTTAAGTGTAGGTTACTTAACCCCATCTAATTACCGTGTTTAGATTAGTTAAGTCTAAGTTACTTAACCCCATCTAATTACCAAGTCGGATTAGTTAAGTGTAAATTACTTAACCCCATCCCCTAATTGTCTTTTATGGTTAAGTGTCATTAAGAAATCAAGTCCGGTTCCACTTAACATACCCATTCGTGTCATATCGGTTAAGTGTCATTAGTCAAAATTACTTAACCTTTTCATGTGGCATTAATTAAATTATTGCACCCCAACCTCTCACATTAGACTTTGTTGTGGTTACTAGTTAAGCCGAGCGGGTCCGGGTAGCTTTACACCACAACCTAGTCTAACCTCGGGTCTTAAGTGCTATGTGACCAACTACTCACATTGGGTCCTATTGTTTGTAGCCACTAGTTAAGTCGGGCGGGTCCGGGTAGATTTATGCTACAAACTCAACCCAACCTCGAGTTGGCCACTTTCATGTTTGGTCTAGTGTCATATTACACTTACAACCCATATTTCAAGTCCCATGTTTACCCCACATGTCATGTCCCCATTTAAGTGTATCATGAGTGTCATATTTTCATGAAATCCCGTGTCAAATTATCATGTCATAATCACGCTCGTCTATCCTACCCCAAATCGTGTTTCCAACCCAAGTAAAAGCGAGTCAACATAGTAAGGCTACTACGCTACATATTGGCCTCAAAACATGCACGATGCCAAAAAGGGGTTGGCCACAAATATGCATGGTATCATAAGTGAGTTTGGCCTCAAAATATGCATAGCATCATAAGGGGTTTTTGGCCACAAACATGCATAGTATCATAAGGGAATTTGGCCACAAACATGCATAGTATCATAAGGGAATTTGGCCACAAACATGCATGATAACATAAGGGGTTTGGGTTCATTTACATGCATAAGCCCCAAAGTCAAATCTTTGCCAATGTTTCACAAGTCAAATGGTTCCCAAAGGTTCATGCTAGCATTCCATAGATAAAGATTCAAACTTGCAAGATAAACTAGGTTAATCATAACATGAATAGCATGATTTAGTCACTAAGCATGGCCAAAAGTCATAGGTTCAAGCAAAAGAGGCATGACAAGGTTCATATAGGCTAGCATACTTAGTTTAATCTCGATTTATTCCATGCCATCATTAAAACTACCGTTTAGATCTAGAAGTAGCTAGAACTTACATAGCGAGGCTTAGGGAAAGATCATGAATCGTCTTGACCAAGAAAGGTGGCTCCTTTGTTGAAGAATCGTCATGAAACTTGCATAGCAACGTTGATTCACTCCCTTGATTTGATGTAGCAAGCTAGCACCTTTGATTCGGATCCGATTTGAATGCATAAGCTCTTGGAGTGTGAGTTGGAGGCCATGATCAAGAGGGATTTGGGCAGCACTTCGTTGTTAGATTGATTTTGAGTGATTTAGGTTAGGTCCTAGGGTGTTTTTATAGAGATTAGGAGTAGTTTAGGCCATAGGATAAACCCTAGGATAGATCTGAGCCCTCAAAATCTGTCACAAGCCTCCAGACATGTCTTGAGGAACAAGTCAGGTGCACCCAGGCCAAACTGGCCGACCACCCAAGTCGACAGGGGTTTCGACTGGGCAGTCGACACCACCTGGGGTGTGTCGACTCCCAAGTCGACTCCCCAGTCGACTTGGGGGTGGCGGGAATTTTTCCCACCTCTTCTGCTTGGCTAAATTTGAAATCTGAATTCAAATTTGAACTGTTTTTGAACTTGAAATTTTCTGAAAACTTTGACGGGCCATAACTTGGTCATACGGACTCCGATTTTCGAAAACTCGGACTCTTTTTCGCGTATTTTCTGAGACGAACGCAATGGCAGAGCCCGTTTCCCTTGATTCAGATTTTATAATTAAATTCTGCCTTGATTCTCGTCTTAGCATGTTGTAAAAATCCGGGTTGCTACAATTTCCCAATCCCAACCTATTCATCCGATGGAGCAAAACTATTATTACCCCATAACTAACACCATGGTGTTATCAGTAAATTTAATTACCATTTCACGTTCAAATCTAATTAAGGATTTAACTACCGCTAGGAGCAAAACTGTTGATACTCCATTCTTGATCATTTTCCAAATTTGATTATTTAAATTATCAATTCACCTTTCAATCTAATTAAAGATTCATTAAAACTCCACTTAGTTTTAATCTTCCCAAAAATCTATATTAGTGATTATTTATCTTTGGAAAATCAAACATGTCACATCGATAATCTACACAAATTATGGATATTTTTAATTATTTTATCAAGGCCCGTACAGTCGATTTCCATAAACGGCCATCGAACTGCACTTACAGTGACCTTTTCCAAATTTGATTTGGACATAATTCCAAATCCAACCGTTAGATTTCTAATTCCTTATATTCCTTAGAAAGCTCTTTTCAATACGAACCCAACGGTTGTAGTGTTAAGAGAATCCGACGATCGGATCTCCCGTAATGTCCGTTCGAAGTCAATGGTCGAAATTCGTGAACTACTGCAGCGCGGCGCGTTCTATTTAGGCCATTATATTGTATATATAATATATATAATATATATTTCGTCGATTTCTATTTAAAACGCATTTTATAAATCGTTTTAAATTCGTTTCAAAAACAATTTCAACTTCCATTTCAAATACAAATAAATCGAAATTGATTTTTCCTTATAAATTCATTTTAAATTCATTTCAATTCAATTCAAATTTCAAGTTCATTTCAATTGAATTCGAATTTCAAATTCATTTCAATTCGAATTTCAATTTAATTCGAATTTCAATTCTTTTCAATTTAATTCGAAGTTCAATTCTTTTCAGGTTAATTCGAATTTCAATTCTATTCAATTTAATTCAAATTTCAATTCTATTCAATTTAATTCGAATTTCAATTCTTTTTGAATTCATTTCAAATTGATTTCAATTCAATTCCCAATTCGTTTTAAAATTGAACATCCTATATTATTTCAATATTTTCAAAACATCAGATTTTGAAATCACTTTTCGATATTTATTATAAAAATGAATAAAATCGACCAAATTCCCGTTCGTGGAAATGACATTTAACTACTTAACACGGCTTCACATTTCAATATTCACTGAATATTGTTTTGAAATATTCGTTAATTCTGAACTGGAATCAGACTCAGTCAATTACCATATAATTTCAGTTATAAGGATTGCATCCAATACATATATACAACAATGACGATAAACAATCAACCATCATCCAAAGTGCGTTCTACACTGAATAAGCATAAAATATAAACATTTAACGCTTATAATAGTATGTCAATCGATCGATTGACATACAGCTAATTATTGGGATTAGTGTATGTCATATATCATCCAATACCCGTGTGGGGCTTCAATCAACAAATAATGGATTTTATTTGTGCAGTTGGGCGATGTGTAAAATTTATCATCTCAATCAATATTAGTCAAACGTGTGTACATAAACAAATCATCCGATTTGTTTATAAATATTTATTTTATTTTATATACACGTTAAAATTTATATTTTTAACTATAAAATATTTTTAACTATATAAATTTTTTATTCCATTCCACATCACACAATCAATTTCACAACATAATCAATCGAACAAACAATTCGTCCATGGTCTGTGGACGATGGGTGTCGGATGCTGCTAAGCACCGTTTGCATCCTAGTATATATTTTGTAATGACCCGCATTGGCAGAGGTATTATAATTAATTAATTTAATTATATATATCGTGAGGTAGGAAATTAAATCGTCGTTTAATTAAATTATAGTGAATATTTAATTAATTTAAATAAATTAAATAATACATTTAATTCAGAAATAATCAAAAATATTGGAAATCACAATATTCAGTGAACGGGGTCATCCCATTGATTTAATTCAGCTTAGAGTTGAAGTATATTGACGAATATATTCAATCGACGATAGTTTGAACATAGAATTTTAATATAATTAAAATAGAGCTCGAAATGGCGCTGAAGTTCGCTATTTGGCGATTTGAACTTCAACTGAATGTACAGGATTCATTTTAAATCGGATTTCTGTGAAACAAGAAACATTAGGAGCTGGTGGAGTATATCTTTCTAGTGGAAGAGAAATATTGGGATTTCAACGTGTAGATTTTGAGATATGTCCAAATCAAATTTTAAAATAGTCGCTATAGAATCGTTTATCGACCATAACGGTTTATTCGATATAACTAGAGATCGGGTTTGAATTTAGATAAGGTTCTTTTGGGAAATAGTGATAATTTAATTTTTAGAATTTTCCTGTAATTTTTAATTAATTAAATAAGCAACTTTTTATTTGGAGTGTTTCGCACCCTGTAATCAACCTTTTGAAGTTTCAAAAATATGAGTCCATCTACCGGTATTATTATATTTTTGGGATCGTGGTGTCCAGCTTGACACAACGGTATGGTTATTTCAGTCCATAGCGGTTCGTACGTAAATGGAATTTTACGAAATGAGGTTATTTTTATGTGGAACTTCACCGTCAAGTTTTAATTTAATAAAGATAAATAATGGGCCAAATTCACTTATATAAAACGATATTGGGAAAAACAAAATTATGCGGCCAAGAACATAAAACAAATCGACAACAGGTCGAGAGTGGCTGTGGCAAATTTGAGGAACTGCTATTTTCTTCTCGCCGTATATACACTTTAAAGTAAGGTATAAATAAACCTATTTTGCCATATATCTCAGCCGAACAAATGAGTGGTCCTCAAAGCAAAAACGTGGCCTATCCTCTTCCAAGCTTTTAAAGTATATAATAACAAAATATCTTAGATATTTTGGTTGTTATAAGTACACATGTATTCAGCCCTTAAGACGGAGAAATCACGTTCTCTCAAACATCAAAGCCAGCCGCCGCATTTCCCTTTCTCAAACCAAAGTCGTCCCTTTCAAAAATTCACCAAAAATGAAATAAAATTCCTTAAATCATAAACTGATGTCTTTGAATTCCTACTACAAATCTCTTCAATCCTATGTATGTATTGTGGCATCCGCACTCTGTTTCCGTCGAAGCGGAGTGTTCACAAAAACTAGGTTTCGGTGGTTCTACGATTTAGGGTGCATCGAACTTGAGGTTGAGGTTGCGTTCGAGTTCCTGAAGGTGAGGGGCGGTGCTAGATGATGTCGAGGGAAGATCGGAGGGCGGTGTTTGGTTGTTGGCAAGGGGGCGCACTAACGGGATGGTGTGGAGTGAGGAGTTGTGATGTTCAGAAAGGTCAGGAGGGCTTTGTTGGGAGTAGCAGGTTGTGGCATTTGAAATGATGAAGTCTGGGTGTCTGCGTTGGGTCAGTGCGCAAGTAAAGAAGGAGCAAGAACGAGGGGATTTAACCGAGTTCTGTTAAAAACAGTATGAGGGGATGTAGTTGTTTTTGTGAAGAGTGGAGGGACGTTCAGTTGGAACGATAGTGGAGAGGAGAAAATTAAAGTGGTGGTTGTTGTTTGATACAGCAAAGTGATTCAAGAAGGAACGGAGAAGAAGGATGTCTCGGGTCCTACGGGTAATACTGCAGTCATGTGTGACTGGGAGTTACGGTTCTAGGTACAAAACAGTGGTCTGTTGTTTGATTTTAAGGTAATAAGAGGAGGAGCAGTTAAATAATATACAAGGAGATCGGGTCGGTGACTCTTGTTTGTGAAAGTCGGTGAAGAATTTATGGTAGGAGCGAGCAGATGGTTTCTTTAGTTTGGAAAGATGAACGCAGCAATAACATAGGTGGTTGGGCCGACATCCAAAGTAGAATTCCCCGGAACAAGGCCCGTTACAATCGTATGGACGAGGGCAATGTCATGGAACTGACTGGTAGTGAAATCGAGTTCGCTACAATTTATGGCGAAATAAATTGTCCGACTGAGTCAAATAACGCAAACCGTTATTCAACGGTTAACGCGCCAATGTGAGTAAAACTCACCAACTCTGAACAGTTATAATTTCATGTTGTATTTTATAACTGTTAGAAATTTGTCTGTTTGACTGTATATTGACTGATTGATTGAACTACTAGACAGTTAGTGGAAATTATATATATATATGTGTATACATATATATATATATATATATATATATATAACAGTTAGATATTTAGATGTTGATTCTGTTGATTAGAATAATTCACATCGAAGTGAAATCGATGTTAATGTTATTGTTTAACATCTGTGATGCAGGGAAACAGGTTGGAGGAATCCAACTGGATTCCTCAACAGTTATTTTACTGTGATTTATATATTGTGATATATAATGTGATATATAATCTGTTGGGATTTTGTGTGTTGAACGATATTTATCGTTGTTAGATGGTGTGTCAAATACCATAAGAGATACCAGAATGTAGAAAAGGAGATTTTCAAAAGTATATTTTGAAAATATTTTATTTATATAAAATCAATGGATTTTATATTATAAAAGAAAAAGGATTTTTAATAAAAGGATTTTATTTGTTAATCAAATATAAGGGAATTTATTTGTTAATCAAATACAGAAGGAATTTATTTGTTAATCAAATATATAGGAGATATATTTGAAATGAAATATATAGGAGATATATTTTTGAAATGAAATATATAGGGAATATATTTGAAATCAAATATAAAGAAAATATATTTGAAAGCAAATATAAAAAGGAATTATTTATTTAGGGAATAAATAAAGAGATAAAAGAAATTATTTATTTAGGGAATAAATAAAGAGTTAAAAGAAATTATTTATTTAGGGAATAAATAAGGAGTTAAAAGGATTTATTTATTTGGGAAATAAATAAAAGTATAAAGGAGATATTTATTTGTTAAATAAATAAGATAAGATAATGAATTATTTATTTAAGATAAATAAATAAGAAATTTAAATGGATTATTTATTTGGTAAATAAATTAGGTATTATAAAGGGATTATTTATTTAGGAAATAAATAGAATTACAAAGGAGACTTTATTTAGAAAATAAATAGAGATGAAAAGGAAACCGTTATAAAAGGGAAACCATTTTTAAAGTGAAGAGCCGTTACTAAAAAGTAAATCTTTAAAAATGAATAAACGTTGTAAAAAGGAAATCTTTATAAAGCGAATAAAGGAGTCAATCGAATATGGTATTCGAAAGGAGTTAAATCGAATATGGTATTCGAAAGTTAGTCAATCGAATATGGTATTCGAAAGGAGTTAAATCGAATATGGTGTTCGAAAGTTAGTCAATCGAATATGGTATTCGAAAGGAGTTAAATCGAATATAAGTTATTCGAAGGGAGTTAATCGAATATGGTATTCGAAAGTTAGTAAATCGAATATGTTATTCGAAAGGGGTTAGTGGAGTCGAGTTAGTTGAATAGAGTCAATCGAATTAGTTGTTCGAATAGAGTTAAATAAATAAGAGTGATTCGAATTAGTTATTCGAACAGAGTTAAACACAAAGGAGTTATTGATTTGTTAAATCGAAAGGAGTTATCGAATTTAGTTATTCGAAAAGGAGTTATCGATTTGTTAAATCGAAAGGGAGGAGATTATCGAATATAGTTTATTCGAAGGAGTTATCGATTATTATTTAATCGAAGTGAGTTATAGAATATTATTTAAAATCGAAGGAGTTATCGAATATAGTTTATTCGATGGAGTTAATCGAAGTAGAGTAGTCGAATATTGGTTATTCGAAGTGAGTAGTCGAATATTGGTTATTCGAAAAGGGAAGTTATCAAAATCGAATAGATTAAAAGAGTAAATCAAATAGAGTTAGAGGAGTTATTGAATATGGTTTATTCGACAGGAACTAAGTGAATTGGTTAGATTAATCAAAGTGAATTGGTTAGATTAATCAAAGTGAATTAGTTAAGTTAAACTAAGTGAATTAGTTAAGTGAATTGGTTAAGTTAACCAAAGTGAATTAGTCGAGTTAATCAAAGTGATTAGTTCAGTTAATTGAGATAAGTAAATCAAGTTAGGTTAATCGAGTTAAATTAGTCAGACGAGTTAATAAATTGAGTTAGTCAAACCAAGTAGAACCAGTTAGAGTTAATTAATTTAGGTTGACCAGTTAGAGTTGATCGGTTAGAATTAACCAGTTAGAGTTAATCAATCAGAGTTAATCAAATAGAGTTAAGTAAAATTAGAACTGACTAGAGATTAGTAAATTGAATGGTTTTCTAAGTGTCTATCTGATGTTGGTTTCGGCCTTCGGGATCTATACTTAGCGGATTGTTCTCATACTAGTTTACAGTCAGGGACTGATAGTTGGGAAGAGTAGTGATTTGTAAATAAGCAGATGGAAACGTTTTCCAGTGTTAATAACATATATTTTCTAAACCTAGAAAATGAGGGAATATATATATAGATATATATATGAATGATGATTGTTCGATATAATTTCCATCTGGAAATAATATCGTTGTTTGCACACTTGTTTTTCTTTGATAGTTAACTCACAGACTATCGAAGTTTTGACCATTTTAACGTTGTTAATATGGAGAGACCGGTTGGATTATTATCCAAAGAACCACTCTGTATTGGCATAAGCGTTGCGAATCATATATGCCAAAGATAAGTGAAGACGGAGTAAAATGCAAGGGCTGTTGTATAAGTCTTAGATAACAGTGACTAAGATGGATATACTGAGTAGTACCTTCGGTTTGTCCAGTCCCAGGACAACTTGTATGGATGAAGGTCTGACAGAGTATATCCAATGGATCGCGTAAGTTGATCTGTTCAAATGTATTCACGTTTGGTGGCGGAGTAATTCGTTTCTCTTAGCTGTATACCCGTGTTACTTTTGGATAAGTCAATTTGTGATTTGGCGGGTATGACGATGTGACATTTCTAAGTGAATGAAGATGGATGTCTGACATAGTATTTCCAGACGGTCACGTACATTGATTTCTTCAACTATACCAAGAGTGGAAGCGGAGAAGGAAACTTCTTTTAGCTGACACGTAATGTACTGTTGTAAACGTCAATTAGTGATTTCGATGGATTTGACAATGTAGCATTCGAAGTGAATCTGATGTAGTGATAAAGCGTAGCTTCTAGCCTCATCAACCGGTAAATGACAGAAATCGGGCAGGCAGCATGGCTAAGTCGGTCGCACCGAAGTAGGGTGTATAATCACCTATCTAGAGAATATTCATTTGCTTCTTAAATCTATCAATGCTGTCCCATATATATATACGGGAACGGTTGCTGATCCCAACCGTTGGTGATATACATTCGATACACTCAAGCGAAATGAGTGGTCAGTCATGTGTGGCTGAGTTACAAGATGTTCTTGTTGAATTCCAGTGTATCATTCCTAGAGTACACTGATCGGAAGGTGGTTCCATACCTTGTCATAGTTGGAAATCCATTATCCAATACGTGCTTGCGGTTTTGATTGTATACCATATATGTAGAGCGTGAGATGAAAGCGTTTCTGCTAGTTGATATCTATTTGTACATGGACATTATTATAATATCAAAAGGTTTTTGATATAAAGATATTTTGGATTTTCATAAGGGAAAAACCCGTTCCGTTCTGCGGCGTGGTCTTATGAGATATCGTTTACTTGTTCATATACCTGTTTAAACTGTTTTACTCACACCAGTCCCATGACTGACCCAGAGTTTACTTTGTTGTTTTCCCTAAACTCTTGGGTGCCTAAATTTGTACGGGCAGTCAAGTAGTCGGGATTTGCAGATACATTGAAGAGCTGGAGCAGGAGGCTTCAGAATCATATAGCTATAGTTTATTTCCGCTGTGTTGTAAGTGCTGTCCTCTGATAAGTGCTATTGTATACATAACTGTTATATTTCAAAGTTATGTTTTCTATTATATGTTATTCGTTCCGCTGTGAGGTTCGTGTTACTCTGATGTTGTGTTCTTCTTCTTCTATTCTAAGTTTCTATCTTATCTTTTCTCACCCTCTATTTTCTTTCATTAATTACCGGGATTTTTCGATGTTTTGGTTATCGACGTCGAGCTTACGTCGATAACCAAAGTCGCTCTAAATCCGGGTCGTTACAGTTGGTATCAGAGCTTAAGTTAAGAATTACTTGGCTCTGTGGCGTGACTCGGTAGAGACAGGGTTAGTAATACCCTAGATTGAGTTTGAGTGTATATATACGAGTGCGTATTTGTATTTGATATAAAAATGGTTTTATATTGTGGAGATTCGTCGGCTGAGTTGTTTATGAATTCTGGTCGATCAGTTTGATCCACTGAATCGGTAGGAGTAAATAAACACTTGAATACGATGGACCGACACAGTATGGATATGTGATATATTATCATATATAGGATGTGTTGGTAGTAATTATAATCAGATAAGATTATAAAATGTGAAATGGTTATATGTAACCAATCAGAATTCATATAAGTGAAATATATGGAATCGAGATGAATTAAACCTGAAATTAAGATCAGAATTGAAATTCAAACTCTGGAAATTTGAATAAGTGTTTGTAAAAGGATTTGGATTGAATATATGTGAATTTTAAGATCCTGGGAGATTTGAAATTTGTTTACAACATTGTAAAAGGATATTTGGAATTAATTTCAAGGTGGAAATGTTTAAAAATGGGTTTTAAAAGTGCTATAGTATTGAACTCACTTCGGTAGCTGGAAAATAGATTCCGATGTTGATCATGACATCATCGGTGTTCATTTTCGAGTATGTAAGTGACGGATTACTACCAAGGATTTTGTTTTGAATTTGTTTTGGGAAACAAGTTGTGTTGAATTTCAAAAAGGAAAATTTGATTTTTGAAATAGGTAAACTGTTTAAAAACTTCCAGGAAGAAAAGGTTGTTTGAATTTAAACAAATTAAAGTAAAATTTGTAAAATCCAATAGAATTGGGATAGAATTAAAAGCCAGTAAGTTGAAATTGAATTGAAATAGATTGGTGTCAAGTAGAATTGGACTTGATTAGAGATAATCTGAAATTTATATTGGACTGGTGAGTTATGGATTGGAAGTCAAGAATAGTGCTTGAGTTTGAAATAAAATTCGACTTAGGTATAAGCGAATGGTTGTGTTAAAGATAAATTGATTTGAGATCAAGTGGGAATGACATTGGTATATGTTGAATTGGTAACAGATGCAAATGACATAGTGATATGCCCGACAAAAAGGTACAAGTTTATATTTGATATAAGAAGAGATTTATGAGTCGATTTGGCAAGCCGTTTGGCTGTTTGATTTTCTTTTGGGTTGGAGAAGGCGTAGAGAGGCGATTTGTGGTTTGACGTATATGCCGGTACAAAGGAGACGCTGGCGAAATTTTTCGGAAATTTAAAGTGTTAGAAAATTTTCAGAATTTTTGAAAATTTTAGTTAGTCAGAATGAATAAATATTTTAGTCAATATTAATTGGTTAAGTTGAAATCAGAAATAAGGGGAAACAAATCTTAGGAATTCCAATATATAGGGTCGTCCTCTAACTTAGCAATTTTGAGGACGAAATTATTTTAAGTGGGGAAGAATGTAATGACCCGCATTGGCAGAGGTATTATAATTAATTTATTGAATTATATATATCGTGAGGTAGGAAATTAAATCGTCGTTTAATTAAATTATAGTGAATATTTAATTAATTTAAATAAATTAAATAATACATTTAATTCAGAAATAATCAAAAATATTGGAAATCACAATATTCAGTGAACGGGGTCATCCCCGTGATTTAATTCAGCTTAGAGTTGAAGTATATTGATGAATATATTCAATCGACGACAGTTTGAACATAGAATTTTAATATAATTAAAATAGAGCTCGAAATGGCGCTGAAGTTCGCTATTTGGCGATTTGAACTTCAACTGAATGTACAGGATTCATTTTAAATCGGATTTCTGTGAAACAAGAAACATTAGGAGCTGGTGGAGTATATCTTTCTAGTGGAAGAGAAATATTGGGATTTCGTCGTGTAGATTTTGAGATATGTCCAAATCAAATTTTAAAATAGTCGCTATAGAATCGTTTATCGACCATAACGGTTTATTCGATATAACTAGAGATCGGGTTTGAATTTAGATAAGGTTCTTTTGGGAAATAGTGATAATTTAATTTTTAGAATTTTCCTGTAATTTTTAATTAATTAAATAAGCAACTTTTTATTTGGAGTGTTTCGCACCCTGTAATCAACCTTTTGAAGTTTCAAAAATATGAGTCCATCTACCGGTATTATTATATTTTTGGGATCGTGGTGTCCAGCTCGACACAACGGTATGGTTATTTCAGTCCATAGCGGTTCGTACGTAAATGGAATTTTACGAAATGAGGTTATTTTTATGTGGAACTTCACCGTCAAGTTTTAATTTAATAAAGATAAATAATGGGCCAAATTCACTTATATAAAACGATATTGGGAAAAACAAAATTATGCGGCCAAGAACATAAAACAAATCGACAACAGGTCGAGAGTGGCCGTGGCAGATTTGAGGAACTGCTATTTTCTTCTCGCCGTATATACACTTTAAAGTAAGGTATAAATAAACCTATTTTGCCATATATCTCAGCCGAACAAATGAGTGGTCCTCAAAGCAAAAACGTGGCCTACCCTCTTCCAAGCTTTTAAAGTATATAATAACAAAATATCTTAGATATTTTGGTTGTTATAAGTACACATGTATTCAGCCCTTAAGACGGAGAAATCGCGTTCTCTCAAACATCAAAGCCAGCCGCCGCATTTCCCTTTCTCAAACCAAAGTCGTCCCTTTCAAAAATTCACCAAAAATGAAATAAAATTCCTTAAATCATAAACTGATGTCTTTGAATTCCTACTACAAATCTCTTCAATCCTATGTATGTATTGTGGCATCCGCACTCTGTTTCTGTCGAAGCGGAGTGTTCACAACAACTAGGTTTCGGTGGTTCTACGATTTAGGGTGCATCGAACTTGAGGTTGAGGTTGCGTTCGAGTTCCTGAAGGTGAGGGGCAGCGCTAGATGATGTCGAGGGAAGATCGGAGGGCGGTGTTTGGTTGTTGGCAAGGGGGCGCACTAACGGGATGGTGTGGAGTGAGGAGTTGTGATGTTCAGAAAGGTCAGGAGGGCTTTGTTTGGAGTAGCAGGTTGCGGCATTTGAAATGATGAAGTCTGGGTTCTGCGTTGGGTCAGTGCGCAAGTAAAGAAGGAGCAAGAACGAGGGGATTTAACCGAGTTCTGTGAAAAACAGTATGAGGGGATGTAGTTGTTTTTGTGAAGAGTGGAGGGACGTTCAGTTGGAACGATAGTGGAGAGGAGAAAATTAAAGTGGTGGTTGTTGTTTGATACAGCAAAGTGATTCAAGAAGGAACGGAGAAGAAGGATGTCTCGGGTCCTATGGGTAATACTGCAGTCATGTGTGACTGGGAGTTACGGTTCTGGGTACAAAACAGTGGTCTGTTGTTTGATTTTAAGGTAATAAGAGGAGGAGCAGTTAAATAATATACAAGGAGATCGGGTCGGTGACTCTTGTTTGTGAAAGTCGGTGAAGAATTCATGGTAGGAGCGAGCAGATGGTTTCTATAGTTTGGAAAGATGAACGCAGCAATAACATAGGTGGTTGGGCCGACGTCCAAAGTAGAATTCCCCGGAACAAGGCCTGTTACAATCGTATGGACGAGGGCAATGTCATGGAACTGACTGGCAGTGAAATCGAGTTCGCTACAATTTATGGCGAAATAAATTGTCCGACTGAGTCAAATAACGCAAACCGTTATTCAACGGTTAACGCGCCAATGTGAGTAAAACTCACCAACTCTGAACAGTTATAATTTCATGTTCTATTTTAGAACTGTTAGAAATTTGTCTGTTTGACTGTGTATTGACTGATTGATTGAACTACTAGACAGTTAGTGGAAATTATATATATATGTGTATACATATATATATATAATAGTTAGATATTTAGATGTTGATTCTGTTGATTAGAATAATTCACATCGAAGTGAAATCGATGTTAATGTTATTGTTTAACATTTGTGATGCAGGGAAACTGGTTGGAGGAATCCAATTGGATTCCTCAACAGTTATTTTACTGTGATTTATATATTGTGATATATAATGTGATATATAATCTGTTGGGATTTTGTGTGTTGAACGATATTTATCGTTGTTAGATGGTGTGTCAAATACCATAAGAGATACCAGAATGTAGAAAAGGAGATTTTCAAAAGTATATTTTGAAAATATTTTATTTATATAAAATCAATGGATTTTATATTATAAAATAAAAAGGATTTTTAATAAAAGGATTTTATTTGTTAATCAAATATAAGGGAATTTATTTGTTAATCAAATACAGAAGGAATTTATTTGTTAATCAAATATATAGGAGATATATTTGAAATGAAATATATAGGAGATATATTTTTGAAATGAAATATATAGGGAATATATTTGAAATCAAATAGAAAGAAAATATATTTGAAAGCAAATATAAAAAGGAATTATTTATTTAGGGAATAAATAAAGAGATAAAAGAAATTATTTATTTAGGGAATAAATAAAGAGTTAAAAGAAATTATTTATTTAGGGAATAAATAAGGAGTTAAAAGGATTTATTTATTTGGGAAATAAATAAAAGTATAAAGGAGATATTTATTTGTTAAATAAATAAGATAAGATAATGAATTATTTATTTAAGATAAATAAATAAGAAATTTAAATGGATTATTTATTTGGTAAATAAATTAGGTATTATAAAGGGATTATTTATTTAGGAAATAAATAGAATTACAAAGGAAACTTTATTTAGAAAATAAATAGAGATGAAAAGGAAACCGTTATAAAAGGGAAACCATTTTTAAAGTGAAGAACCGTTACTAAAAAGTAAATCTTTAAAAATGAATAAACGTTGTAAAAAGGAAATCTTTATAAAGCGAATATAGGAGTCAATCGAATATGGTATTCGAAAGGAGTTAAATCGAATATGGTATTCGAAAGTTAGTCAATCGAATATGGTATTCGAAAGGAGTTAAATCGAATATGGTATTCGAAAGTTAGTCAATCGAATATGGTATTCGAAAGGAGTTAAATCGAATATAAGTTATTCGAAGGGAGTTAATCGAATATGGTATTCGAAAGTTAGTAAATCGAATATGTTATTCGAAAGGGGTTAGTGGAGTCGAGTTATTTGAATAGAGTTAATCGAATTAGTTGTTCGAATAGAGTTAAATAAATAAGAGTGATTCGAATTAGTTATTCGAACAGAGTTAAACACAAAGGAGTTATCGATTTGTTAAATCGAAAGGAGTTATCGAATTTAGTTATTCGAAAAGGAGTTATCGATTTGTTAAATCGAAAGGGAGGAGATTATCGAATATAGTTTATTCGAAGGAGTTATCGATTATTAGTTAATCGAAGTGAGTTATAGAATATTATTTAAAATCGAAGGAGTTATCGAATATAGTTTATTCGATGGAGTTAATCGAAGTAGAGTAGTCGAATATTGGTTATTCGAAGTGAGTAGTCGAATATTGGTTATTCGAAAAGGGAAGTTATCAAAATCGAATAGATTAAAAGAGTAAATCAAATAGAGTTAGAGGAGTTATCGAATATGGTTTATTCGATAGGAACTAAGTGAATTGGTTAGATTAATCAAAGTGAATTGGTTAGATTAATCAAAGTGAATTAGTTAAGTTAAACTAAGTGAATTAGTTAAGTGAATTGGTTAAGTTAACCAAAGTGAATTAGTCGAGTTAATCAAAGTGATTAGTTCAGTTAATTGAGATAAGTAAATCAAGTTAGGTTAATCGAGTTGAATTAGTCAGACGAGTTAATAAATTGAGTTAGTCAAACCAAGTAGAACCAGTTAGAGTTAATTAATTTAGGTTGACCAGTTAGAGTTGATCGGTTAGAATTAACCAGTTAAAGTTAATCAATCAGAGTTAATCAAATAGAGTTAAGTAAAATTAGAACTGACTAGAGATTAGTAAATTGAATGGTTTTCTAAGTGTCTATCTGATGTTGGTTTCGGCCTTCGGGATCTATACTTAGGGTTCTCATACTAGTTTACAGTCAGGGACTGATAGTTGGGAAGAGTAGTGATTTGTAAATAAGCAGATGGAAACGTTTTCCAGTGTTAATAACATATATTTTCTAAACCTAGAAAATGAGGGAATATATATATAGATATATATGAATGATGATTGTTCGATATAATTTCCATCTGGAAATAATATCGTTGTTTGCACACTTGTTTTTCTTTGATAGTTAACTCACAGACTATCGAAGTTTTGACCATTTTAACGTTGTTAATATGGAGAGACCGGTTGGATTATTATCCAAAGAACCACTCTGTATTGGCATAAGCGTTGTGAATCATATATGCCAAAGATAAGTGAAGACGGAGTAAAATGCAAGGGCTGTTGTATAAGTCTTAGATAACAGTGACTAAGATGGATATACTGAATAGTACCTTCGGTTTGTCCAGTCCCAGGACAACTTGTATGGACGAAGGTCTGACAGAGTATATCCAATGGATCGCGTAAGTTGATCTGTTCAAATGTATTCATGTTTGGTGGCGGAGGAATTCGTTTCTCTTAGCTGTATACCCGTGTTATTTTTGGATAAGTCAATTTGTGATTTGGCGGGTATGACGATGTGACATTTCTAAGTGAATGAAGATGGATGTCTGACATAGTATTTCCAGACGGTCACGTACATTGATTTCTTCAACTATACCAAGAGTGGAAGCGGAGAAGGAAACTTCTTTTAGCTGACACGTAATGTACTGTTGTAAACGTCAATTAGTGATTTCGATGGATTTGACAATGTAGCATTCGAAGTGAATCTGATGTAATGATAAAGCGTAGCTTCTAGCCTCATCAACCGGTAAATGACAGAAATCGGGCAGGCAGCATGGCTAAGTCGGTCGCACCGAAGTAGGGTGTATAATCACCTATCTAGAGAATATTCATTTGCTTCTTAAATCTATCAATGCTGTCCCATATATATATATATATATATATATATATATATGTATATATATATATATATATACGGGAACGGTTGCTGATCCCAACCGTTGGTGATATACATTCGATACACTCAAGCGAAATGAGTGGTCGGTCATGTGTGGCTGAGTTACAAGATGTTCTTGTTGAACTCCAGTGTATCATTCCTAGAGTACACTGATCGGAAGGTGGTTCCATACCTTGTCATAGTTGGAAATCCATTATCCAATACGTGCTTGCGGTTTTGACTGTATACCATATATGTAGAGCGTGAGATGAAAGCGTTTCTGCTAGTTGATATTTATTTGTACATGGACATTATTATAATATCAAAAGGTTTTTGATATAAAGATATTTTGGATTTTCATAAGGGAAAAACCCGTTCCGTTCTGCGGCGTGGTCTTATGAGATATCGTTTACTTGTTCATATACCTGTTTAAACTGTTTTACTCACACCAGTCCCATGACTGACCCGGAGTTTACTTTGTTGTTTTCCCTAAACTCTTGGGTGCCTAAATTTGTACGGGCAGTCAAGTAGTCTGGATTTGCAGATACATTGAAGAGCTGGAGCAGGAGGCTTCAGAATCATATAGCTATAGTTTATTTCCGCTGTGTTGTAAGTGTTGTCCTCTGATAAGTGCTATTGTATACATAACTGTTGTATTTCAAAGTTATGTTTTCTATTATATGTTATTCGTTTCGCTGTGAGATTCGTGTTACTCTGATGTTGTGTTCTTCTTCTTCTATTCTAAGTTTCTATCTTATCTTTTCTCACCCTCTATTTTCTTTCATTAATTACCGGGATTTTTCGATGTTTTGGTTATCGACGTCGAGCTTACGTTGATAACCAAAGTCGCTCAAAATCCAGGTCGTTACATATTTCAACTAGAAAATAAAACAAAAGTGAGAAGTTCTCACCTTTGGGTTCCACTACTTCATTTCTTTCTTTCTAAACTGTATGGATTCTGTTTTGATTTTCGTCGATACCATCGCTATCTTTTCCCCTGTTCACATTAAAAATCACATTTTTACAATGGCATTTCATATATCAAAAGCATATATTTTTATCGCTTCATTCTATATAAAAATTATATTTTTATATTTCTACCTCTTATATAAAGATCGAATTTTTACATAGCTAAAAATTATATTTTTAACTTCGCTATGATATTATAAAAATCACATTTTTTTACAACGCCTTTACATATATGAAAATCATATTTTACTACATATATAAAGATCAAATTTTTACTATCTATATAATATAAAAATCATATTTTTATTATCTATATAATATAAAAATCATATTTTTATACAAACAAAGGTCATATTTTTAAGCCGCTTTCTTCATGATAAAAATCCTGTTTTTCTTTGCCATCCATATAAATAAAAATCCAATTTTTATTTATAAACTAAAAACCTTATCTTATCTAAATTAAAAATCTAATTTTTACTAAATTAAAAATCTAAACTTTGTTAAATAAAAAGATCTAAACTTCATAAGCTATGCAAGTAAATAAATAAATAATAAAAACAAACTCACAGTTCAAATCGGAAGGGGGCTGCTGCTTCGTCGGAGGGGGGTCGAGGGTGTGGTGGTGCGACCTAGGGAGGCGTGCGTAGTGGTCAGGCGGAGCGGTGCGGCCTACCCTCGCTGGCGGCAGCGGCTGCATTGTGTGTCTGGGGGTTTGGGGTTTCTGGGCTAGGAAACTAGCGACAGGCAGGGAAGAGAGGAGGAGGAGAGGGCAACGGGGTGGTTGGTCGGAGGGGCAGCGCGATGGCCGGGGCGTGGTTAGCAGTCGCGATGGAGGTTTTGGGAGAGGGGTTGAAGCAGGGATCGGGTTTTTATTTCAAAAGAGGGGGAGAGTCTGAAGAATAACGATAGGGCTAAGGTTAAGAAGTTAAATATATATATTTATTTTATATTATTTTATTTTCCAAATGGTTGACTTTTTCATTCAAACATGAAATCAAACCCAACGACTGTCTCCCATAGCCAATTACCCCCATTCCAAACCCAATGGGATACCTATCGTAAGCTGATTCGATCGTTTCGAACAGTTTTCATCAAAATCAAATTATAAATCTATAAATTGAATTTGAACGTGCATTTCAATTTACCGGGGCCACATACGGACTCTAAAAATTCCCAAAAAATATTTTCTAGCTTCGTATTGACGATACGGTTCTAACAAAACTAATTTCGTCAAATTCTTAGACCGTTTGAAAAATAGCCATTTTCTGGTCGATCGAAATTGACTAAAACTGTTAAAACACGTTTTACTTCGCCACGCTCACATATTGACCCCAAAAATTATGAATTTTGGAACCTAGCAAAAACTCGACATCCTGGATCCAACAAAAGTGGTTTCGTCGAAAACAGAGGTCGTTTGCAAAATTTGCATTTTTAGGGGCCAGAATTCCATAGCGACTATTCTGAATTTTCAACTGGGCATAACTTTTTATTCCCACTATGAAATTTCAATTTTTCTGATTTATTGGAAAGATATTCTCAATTCGACTCTAATATTTTTGGTTTCGCTAAAATCCGGTTTATTTTGAATCCTGTACATTCATTTGAAATTTGAAATTTGAAATCGAATTTCCGAACTATCGCGCCATTTTCAATTCCTTTTATAATTAAAATAAAATATTTATATTCTAACAACGATCTTGTAACAACCCGTATTTTTGAATAACATGTTATAATGTAAATCAAGGCAGAATAAATTGTAAAATCTGAATCAAGGGAAACGGGCTGTGCCATTGCGTTCGTCTCGGAAAAATACGCGAAATAGAGTCCGAGTTTTCGAAAAACGGAGTCCGTATGACCAAGTTATGGCCCAATGAAGTTTTCAGAAAATTCTAAGCTCGAAAACAGTTCAAATTCGAATTCAAATTCGAATTACAACCAAGGCAGAATGGGCGGGAATTTTCCCGGCCCAAGCAGGGTCGACACAGGGGTCGACACCAGTGTCGACCCCCCCCCCCCCCAATGGGTCGACACCCATGTCGACCCTGGGGTCGACCCCCCTGGTCGGACCAATTTTTCTGGTGCACCATTTTGACATGTTGGGTCTTGTTCTGGAAGTTTTTGACGGGAGTTGATGGCTCAGATTCGATTTAGGGTTAATCCTATGGTCTAAACTACCCCTAATCTCTATAAAAAGACTCCTAGACCTAGCCTAAACCCTCATTAATCATTCCTACAACTAAATGCTGCCCAAATGTTCACTAATCATGGCCTCCACCTTCTTCATGAGAGCTTGAGTGTCTCAAATCAATCTATGTCATAAAGGAGCCATCTTTCTTAAGTAAAAGAGCCATCTTTCTTTGTCTTTGGGTTTATTCCTTCTTGTTCTCAAGTCTTGAAGTGGAATTTATCGTCTTTGGTTGCGGATTTGCTAGTATGGCTTCGTCTCAATCTTATTTTATATTTATTCTAGTCTTCATAGCATTGTAAGCCCTATACTACTCTTAGATTCTAACTATGAAGTTAAATGTGACATGTTGCAAGTTTGAGTTTGGGCCTAAGTATGATATGTGCTTTGATTCTAACATGTTATGCATAAGTTTATTCTATGCATGTTTGTAAAGCTATCACCTTAACCTTGTGGGCTAAAAGCTATAAGCTTTACGTTGAAATGTTGCATTATGCAACATGAGAACTCTCATAACCTTTATGATAACTTGCATATAATGTTATATGCGAACTTCTAGTCATCATCCTATGTCATCTAGGACCATGTATCACCTATTCGCTAAGTTTGAATGTTATGCATGTAACATGCAAGTTTAAATGAACATATTTATGCCTCATATGCCACCATGTTAAACTTGTGGCCAACCTTATTACCTTATGCCCTTTTGTCATGCTTTTGCCAAGTTCCCTCTTTTGATCTATGTTATGTTATGCGAAACGTACATGCGATGGGAATGCGTTGGGTTGGGTAATATTAATGACATGAAAACATGGTTTTAAAATATGACATGAACATTGACTTATGATTATGTTTGTAAACATAATGATGGACATGACACTTAGAAAATATGAGTGTGGCCAACTCGAGGTTGGGTTGAGTTTGTAGCATAAATCTACCCGGAACTGACCGGCTTAACTAGTGGCTACAAACAATAGGACCCAATGTGAGTAGTTGGTCATGTCGCACTTGAAACCCGAGGTTAGACTAAGTTGTGGTGTAAAGCTACCCGGACCCGCCCGACTTAACTAGTAACCACAACAAGGCCTAATGTGAGAGGTTGGGTGGATTAAATTAATTAATGCCACATGATAGGCTTAAGTCATGGACTACTTGAATACTTAACCAATTAGACACGATGGATTGGTAGGATTAAGTCATGGACTACTTGAATATACTTAACCAATTAAACTCGATGTATTGATAGGGTTAAGTCATGAACTGCTTGAATACACTTAACCAACTCAATACATGGTTAGGATAGGGTTAACCACACTTAACCCGCTTGAAACCTTAGTTACGTGGTCCTTTTCAGCAGTAACCTACTTGGAAGTATCATGGGTACCCTGGACTAGGCTAGGGTGGGGCACGATTACTGGACTGATTGTAAGAGACCAAAAGAGACGGCTGAAGGGTGCACCGGTTGTTCAGGCGGACCATGGTCGTGCACATTAAGTCCGGAGTTGAACATGGGCACCAATAGATTTAGACTGTGCGTGCTTGAATTGTGTCTGTGGTTTACACCTTAGGGCTGGATACACCCTGGGGTGGACCTAGCACAGTTAACTACATTCCACGATTAAGCCGTATGACACCGATACACGACGAGTTAGGCTTATAGGGAGCCGATCGACTAGACCGAGTAGTTGGACCTCGATTTAGGTCATCTCATGATGTGGGCCAGCTTTGGGACAAGGGATCATTTCTTGATTATACTTGACATGGATTGGAATACTAGTACACACCTGGTGCAACTTAACCTTGTATATGCGATGCCACACTTGATCTATCTTGTTAACTTTTCACCATGCCAGTTATCACCCTACATCTCATCTATGTTTTACATGTTCAGTTAACTTTATTAGTTTTTATACTAATAGTAGATAGGACTTACCAGTCTTTTTGACTGACCCATTTTCTTTCGCCTCTTTTCTTCCGTTCCCCCCCCCCTCAGGTTTATAGGGTGGGAACACTGGTACCTAGCTTGGATCTTTAGCTGCTTTTCTGGATAGCTCATGTACGGTTTGGACTTGAGCATGCTATGGCTTTATTCTACTTTGGGGATAGTTACTTTATGTTATTTCCAGTTTTCAGTTGATGTTTCTAGACTATGTTCTGTGGAAAATAATGACCAAGTACTTTGATGTAACTTGACTATGGTTTTGAAATGTTAGTTTTATCCGCTGCTTTATTTACTCTGTTTTTACTTATATATTCTGTCTTGTGATATCTGCATGCATGTTACCTCGTTTAACGCCCCTCCAAAGCTTGTGTCCTTGCAAGAGTGGCATTGGCGGAGGTGGGGTGTTACATTTGGTATCAGAGTATAAGGTTTACAAGATTTGAGCAAAAGTGTTTTTAGGAAAACTATTTTCAAAACCAATTAAGTATTTTCCAAGAAAAGTCTAGTTATTTTAAAAGGCTATTCCCCAAAAACCATTAGCACTATCCTTCGTTTCCTCGTTCTTAATCTATCTTTTCCTTTTTCAGCATGGTCGATCTTAACCTTCCCGAGGGAGTGACCATTCCCGGATGGTTCCGGAGGTACTTGGAAGCTAGGGCCAACGATGTGGGGCCAACAAACACCCCCACCGTAACTGAGGTCCCTCCTCCTACTCCTCCTCAGAATCCACAAGCAGATTTCGCTAAGGTTTGCAAAGACTTTAAGGCGATGGGTGCCAAGAATTTTATTGGGACGGAGACTTTTGTGGAGGCAAGAAATTGGTTGAAAGAAACTGAAGATCTCTTCGCCATCTTTGATGTGGAAGACCATAGAAAAGTTCTGGTGGCAGCGTGGCTATTGAAAGAAGAAGCTGCTTATTGGTGGGAGGTCACCAATGCTACTAGACCTATAGAGACTTGGGCCGACTTTTGGACGAGGTTTAGGCTTAAGTTTCTATCATCTGCTGAGGCGAATCTGCAATTGGAGAAGTTTATATCTTTGAAGCAAGGGGACATGACAGTGAGGGAGTATGTGAATAAGTTTAACCAGCTCACTCGATTCGGTTTGGACATGGTTAATACTCCCCATAAGAAGGCTTTATGCTTTGCACGAGGGTTGAATGAGCCATTACAAGGTTTAGCCCTATCTCATATACCCATGGGGGCCACTTTTGAAGGCCTAGTGGACATGGCATTGCTTCAAGGAGATGATAAGAATGGCAAGAAAGAAGTCAAGCCTAATGAGACTCAAGCCAAGAAGACAGACTTCAAGTGGGGAGGAAATCAGAGCAATCAGAACAACAAGAACAACAAAGGCAACAAGGCCAAGGCAAAGGACCCAAGAAAATGCAACTTCTGTGGGATTGTTGGGCACATAGCCAAAGATTGCAGAAAGAAGAAGAGGAAGTTGGGAGAATGCTTTCACTGTGGAGAGCCTGGACACCTTAGCAAGGATTGCCCCAAGAAGCAAGGACAAGGGCAAGGACAGACTTAGCGTGCAGGACATTCTGGAGGGCAAGTGCATGCCCTCAACACTGCTCCAGTTCAGGACCGAGATAGTATCTCTGTAGAAAGTCTTGTTTATATTTCTGACTTTCCTGTTCGCACTTTATTTGATTCTGGCGCATCGCATACCTTTATTTCGTCTGACATTGTTGAAAGTTTGCACCTAAGTACTAGTCTAGTAGAGGATCCCGTCAGTGTTTCAAATCCAATTGGGGGTTCCGCCCATCTATCTATGATTTGTGTGGATTTGAAGATTTCTATCTTGACCGTGGAATTCACGTGTAATGCTTATGTTCTCGGGTTCACGGGATACGGGTTGATTTTGGGCATGGATTGGTTGTCCAATTATGGAGCCATCCTCGATTGTGAGCATAGGGTGGTGAGGCTCATGACTCGCCTCGGTAATACACTAGAAATTTCTTGTAACCCTAGAGGTCCCATCATGTTATGTTATCTTGAATCTCTTGACTCGTCCATCGATGATCTGCAATCTGTAAGGGTGGTCCGAGACTATCCTGATGTCTTTGAAGAAGTTAAGGGGTTACCCCCTAAACGAGAGATAGATTTCCGCATTTATCTAGTCGATAATGCCAAGCCAGTATCATTTCCCGTTAGGCACATGGCCCCACGTGAAAGAAGGGAGCTCAGTAAGCAAATCAAGGAGTTGCTTGAGAAGAATTTTATTAGGCGAAGCATTTCTGAATGGGGTGCTCCTGTGGTATTCACTACTAAGGCGGATGGTTCGCTTCGTCTATGTGTTGATTATCGAGAGTTGAACAAGCTGACAAAGAAGAATAGACACCCGTTACCGAGGATTGATGATCTCTTTGACCAGCTTGTTGGTGCTTCTGTTTTCTCTCGGCTCGATCTAGCCACCGGATTCCATCAGCTTAGAGTAGCTGAGGATAGTATTGATAAGACTGCATTTAGGACTCCAGACGGATTCTTTGAATGGCTTGTCATGCCATTTGGTTTGACTAATGCACCCGCCTACTTCATAGACTTGATGAGTAGGGTGTTCATGGAGTTCCTTAACAAGTTCGTGGTTGTCTTCGTGGATGATATTCTGATCTTCTCAAAGGATGAGGAAGAACATGCCAAACATCTCAAGGAAGTGATGAATACGCTTAGAGCTCATCAGTTGAAAGCCAAGTTCTCCAAATGCCATTTCTGGAGAAGGGAAGTTCGGTTTCTTGGACATATAGTTTCTAAGCAAGGCATAGCGGTGGATCCCGCGAAAGTGGTTGCAGTTCAAGACTGGAAGACTCCCAGGAATGCAACCGAAGTAAGAAGCTTTCTCGGTCTGGCGGGCTACTATAGGAAGTTCATCAGGGACTTCGCTAAGATTTCGGCCCCTCTTACTAGGTTGACGAAGAAGAACTTAGTTTTTGCATGGGACTTAGAGTGTGAGCTTGCTTTTCAAAGGCTCAAGAGGGCCCTTACTACCGCTCCAGTTTTGGCATTACCCAATGGCGGTAAGATGTTTACCGTGTACACCGATGCATGTGGCACGGGGTTAGGTGTTGTTCTGATGCAAGAGGGAAGAGTGATATGTTATGGGAGTAGGAAACTTAAAGTTCATGAGAATAACTATCCCACTCATGATTTGGAGTTGGCGGCGATCGTCTTTTCACTCAAATCCTGGCGCCACTATATTCTAGGCGAAAGGTTTGAGTTGTATACTGATCACAAGTCACTCAAGTACCTCTTCTCGCATAAAGATCTGAATTTAAGGCAGCAAAGGTGGATGGAATTCTTTGCATCTTATGACTTCGAGATAGCTTATACCCCTGGCAAGGGTAATGTTGTGGCAGATGCACTAAGCAGAAGTAAGTTGACTTTGAGTCCCTTGTTTGTTGAGATGAGGAGCCTAGAGTTCTTGGCAACCTTTGATTTCACATCGGTTGTTGAGTCGATGACGGGTTCTTTAGCATCTCTTGAGCTTAGACCTATACTTCTTGATAAAATAGGGACTTCGCAGAAGGACGATCCGCAGATAGTCGAGATCATGGACAAGTTGATTCGTGGTGAGACGTCTAGTCACCTTGCTAGATATACTATTGATGATAAGGGTTGGCTAAGGCGTGATGGAAGGCTATGCATTCCACAAGTAGGAGACTTGGTGCATAAAGTTCTCGAAGAAGCACATCACTCAAAGATGACTATACATCCTGGAGGAGATAAGATGTATAGGGATATGAAGCGCATTTTCTTTTGGGCTGGAATGAAGAAGGATGTGGCAGAGTATGTTTCAAAGTGCATGGTGTGCCAACAAGTGAAAGCCGAGTCAAAGAAACCAGGTGGGCTATTACATCCATTGGAGGTCCCGCAATGGAAGTGAGAGAGTATTTCTATGGATTTTGTGGATGGATTGCCTAGGTCAAGGAAAGGGAACACGAGCATATGGGTCGTAGTTGATAGACTTACGAAGAGTGCTCATTTCATTCCTGTAAAGAGCAAGAGGACTGCATCATGGCTAGCATCTATTTATCTTCGGGAGATAGTGCGGTTGCATGGAGTTCCTTCTAGCATAGTTAGCGATCGTGACCCAATTTTCACTAGCCAGTTCTGGAATAGTTTGCAAGAAGCGATGGGTACGCAATTGAATCTGAGTACAGCCTATCACCCCCAGACAGATGGCCAAACCGAAAGGGTGAATAGAGTGCTAGAAGAACTTTTGAGGCTTTGTGTTCTTGACTTTGGTGGTACTTGGGAAGACCACCTTCCTCTTATAGAGTTTGCTTATAATAATAGCTATCAAGCCAGCATAGGAATGGCACCATTTGAAGCTTTGTATGGAAGGCCGTGTAGGTCACCGTCTTGTTGGTGGGAGACAACAAATAGGCTTATACTTGGACCCGATATGATACGGGACACATCCGAGAAAGTTGAATTGGTGAGAAGACGGATGAAAGCGGCCCAAGACAGACAGAAATCCTATGCTGACAAACGAAGGGTAGATTTGGAATTCGAAGTCGGAGACATGGTTTTCGTGAAGGTTTCCCCTTTGCGTAAACTGGTACGTTTTGGAGCAGTTGGGAAGCTGGCACCAAGGTTCGTAGGACCCTTCCCTATCATAGAGAGAATTGGAAAGATGGCCTATAAGGTGGAATTGCCCGAGAAGCTAGCCGGTGTAACGACCCAGATTTTTGGTTAATTTATTTTAAATATTTAATATGGTTTTAAATATTGTGTTGATAATATAAATGAATTTTAATATTGAGTTATCGATTTAATAATCGATTTCGATTTAATATCGAATATATTAAATTATCGTAAAACGAATAACAACTCAATTCAAGATTTAAAACCGAATCAAAACAGTTCAGATGATCAGTGTCAGTTCTGTTTGAATATAAAAGTGATAATATTAATTTATTATCAAGAAATTAATTGTTTTGAATTTAATTTATATTAATTTAAATTAATATCTTCTCCATATGATCGAGTTGGGCTGCGAATCATGTCCCAGTGTGTTCAAAATAGTGTTATAACACAAGAAACGCCGGTTGTTGCGCTCAAATAGGGGTTCGTAACCCCGGAATATTTTTTTTATGGATAAGGTCAATTTCAAATCAGTTAAATCAAAAATCTAATCGAAATTTATACAGTGTACTTGGCACACTGTAAACTCCTTAACGCTCAAGTTTCATCTTCTATAAAATCAAAACCGTCGTTCATTTCTCTCAGAACCAAAATCGAAACCGAACCTCTCAGATAAAAAAAAAGAATGGCCTTTCTGTTCAAATATACACCGCACCTCTCCCCTTCTTGTTCAACTCAAAGCCTTTGTTCCCTCTTCTAAAAATCGAACGCTTCCTTTTCAAGTTCTTCGGCAAAATCAATAGGGGGAAATCGTTCCATTCGATTACAAATACAGGTTCGAACTCGATTTCGAACTTAGGTCTGAACTCGAGTTTAAACTCGGAGTTTTTGGAGCGACGCGAGGATGATTTCAAAGATAGGGTTCTGGCAAGGCGAGGTGATTAGGGACATCGAGCTCACGCCCGATTTGGATGGAGCAAGACATCGAGGATGGGTGTGAAGCTGCTAACACTCGCGATTGAGTCGCGGTTCGTTCCTAAAGCTCGAGTTAGGGTTCGAGCAATACTCCTGCAGCAGAGCGATTCTGGGTTTGGGCTTACAATGATGAGGAGGTGCTGTCGCGATGTCAGGAAGGTTGAACGACACTGCAACGAGTTCCAAGACCGGGCGTTGGTTGGTCAGTAAGACTGGAGCGATGTTGATGGGTATCGATTTGTGGGAAAGGTGATCACCGCAAGTTCAGAGGGGAGAGATGTGTTAAAAATGGATCAAGGTAAATTAATTTTATTTAATTTATTTAAGGTCTTTTATTTAATTGGATTAGTTGGGTTAATTTAGTTAAACAGTTAATCTAAAATTTATAATTGTTGATCGATAATTCAAAATTAAATGATCACAGATGAACAATGGATTTATTCGAGACAAATTCATGGATGCGACAATATGGAATTTAAAACCGGGTACTCAACAAATAAAATAAAAACCACGGTGAGTAAATCTCACTCACCTTTAGAATTATTTTTATTTCATTAAAAATAATTGTTTGTTGCTTGTGCGAATGTTTTCTGGTTGTTATATATATATATATATATATTAGTTATTTAGGCTATATATATATATATTGGGTTGATTGATTGGTTGGATTCCCGCAGTCTCATTAGCGGACGCCCGCGGTACCATAGCGGATGATTACCCTATACGCCCCACGCTATGATTAGTGGATGACCTTCTACACCGCGATATTCTGCCACGAAGCAGAATGGGTATTATTTATGTGCTAACGTCTGTGGATACAGGGAAACAGGTTGGAGGAATCCAACAGGATTCCTCAAAAATATACTATCTGTTTGCTGTTTGTTGGATTTCATATATATTCATATATGATGTGTTAAAAATCAAATGAATGAAAATTGGTTGATTTGATTGTTTAAAATATCACTGGGCTTGAATATTGATTTATAAAAATATCGCAGAAGGGATATTTGAGATTTAAAAGAGAAAATTCTATTTTTCTAAAATAGAATTTGAATTTAAAATGGAATAAAAATATTTAACTTGTTTTAAAAGGAATAAAACAGGTAGTTCATTTATACACCAAGTTTTAAATGAAGTGAAAAGAATTATCATTGGACAATTCAAAAGTAAATTATAAGTGTGAATTTGTTAAGGGGAAATCTATTTTTCCAAAGTAGAAAATATTTATTTCAAAGGAAATTGGAAGCGATACTTGGTTACAAATATAAACAAGTAAAATAAAAGGGAATTTGAATAAAGAGAAATTTGAAAAGAAGTTTGAATATTTGAATTCAAATAGAATTTAAAAGAAGTTTTGAATATTTGGATTTCAAATAGAAACCCAAATGGAGTTAAATATTTAAATTCAAGTATGAATTTCAAATATAGGTATTCATAAAAAAAAAGGATTTGAATATAGAAATTAAAGTGGAATTTAAATCAAGAAAATAAAGTATGGTATTTGAATTCAACGAGATATAAATATGGTATTTAAATTCAAAAGAGTTTTAAATATGGCATTTGAATTCAAGGAAAATTTAAATATGGAATTTGAGTCCAAGGAGAATCAATATGGAATTTGAGTTAAAAGGAGTTTTAAATACTTGGAATTCAAAAAGAGTTGGAATATTTGGGAATTCAAATAAAAGTAGAAATAAGGTTTGAATAATAGAAATTGGAAGAGAAATTGAGAATTTGAATTATATAATTCAAATGGAATTTAAAACATAGAATTTGAAATAGAATTCAAATAGAATTCAAATATGGGATTTGAATATAGCAATTCAAATAGAATTTGAATAAATGAATTTGAATATAGAATTTCAAGGTAGAATTGTAATGAAATTTGAAATATCGAATTCAAGAGAATTGAATATGGTTTTGAATTTAGAATTCAAAGAAGAATTGAATATAAACTTCAAATATAATCGAAATAGAGTTTGAATATATAACTCAAATAGAATTGAATATGAAGTTTGAATAGGGATTTGAAATAGAAATTCAAGTATTGAATTTGAATATCAAATAGAAAAGGAATTGGGATTTGAAAATAGAATTCAAAAGTGAGATTTGAATTTGAATCAAGAAATTCAAATAGAGGAAAATGGAGTTTGAATATTAGAAATTCAAATGGAGTTAAAATGGAGTTGGATTCATTTTAACGAAAGTTTAAAAGTTTATATATATAAATATAAATAAAACGAACTCGCCGCAGCGCTGCAGTTCATAAATTGGCGATTCGAACTTCAATTGAGTATACAGGACTCAATTGAAGTCGGAATTCTTTGGAACAAGAAACGTCAGGACCAATTTGATAAAAGTTTTCTGTTGGAGGAGAAAAATCTGGATTTCGTCGAACAGATTTTGAGTTATGTCAAAATCAAATTTTCAGAAAAACAGCGCCAGAAACCATTTGAAAACCATAATGGTTTATTTAAATATATAAAGGGATTTTAAGCAAATAAAATCTGAATTTCCATTAGGAAAATCCCAGATTTGAGTTGTAGAATAGATACGGACTCAAACGGTGTGAATGAAATGATTTTTGGGTATAAAAATCAGATTTTGTTAAATAAGATTTACTAGTCTTGAAGAAAAATTTAGTTAAAGGAAATGGTGAAATCGAATTTGGACTTTGGGTAGTAAAAAGGGATTTGTAAATATATATTCAAAATCGAATGTGGAACCCAAGTTAGAAATGAAACTCGACGTGATTTTAAGCGAATAAAAATATATTTGACTATGACATGTTCAAATAAAACAGTGAAATAGACCAAAGAGCTAATTAACGAATGAATGAGCGATTTGAGTTGAAATGACCCGATTGGGTTGGAATAAAATGGAAATGGACGTTTATAGGTTAAGCAGGTTTGGAATGAAGTGATGAAGGTATATAATTAGTGTGCTCGACAATAAGGTACATTTTTAATTCATATATGAGATTTTATGCGCCGTATCGGCAAGCCGCTTGGCTTTTTCTTTTTCTTTTTTTGAAATGAGAAGGTACCGGGAAGCTATTTGAAATTTCCCGATGCTCCCGATACAGGGGAGGTTATGGCGAATTTTTCCTGGAATTTAATGAGTTAGAATATTTTAAGGAATTTGACAATTAGAAATATATATATCGATATATATAGAATTCGATAAGGAAACGAAATCAAAAATAGAATATTGTAAACAAAAAGGGAAATCTATAAATTAGAAATAGAAAGCGAACTTTATACATGTTTTAAATATGAACAATTGGATTGTATAGTATGTTTATTCGTGGTAAGTGGTTTTGCCGTTTTGAAGTTGAGGATGTTTTCAGTCAAGGTCTGAGAGGTAATTTTACCCCAACTTGATTGATTTCATTTTTAATGGATAAATAGCAAGATCCAGTCTCGAAGAGAAGTGTTTGAAAAAGAGTTAGTTGAATAAAATATTTTGGGTTGTTGTAACAATGTTTTACACAACATTCGTTTTAAACCCAAGTGATGGAATTTTGGAAATATAACAAGTAAATATTTCCTGAGTATAATTAAAATAGTCGGGATAGAGATAAGTGATTGGAATTGTTTCCAATTGCAAATAGAGATATTTCCTAATATATAGAAAATAAAAGGATTTGATATTGGGACATGCTTTCCAAATAGCGTAAAGGGCCAATATGGTTATTGAAAATATTTGGTTAACAAATATTGATAAGGAAATGGAGGAGAGATTTAATTAATGAAATATTAATTAAAGAGCCCAGTGATTTGTTTGATATGTTGGATGAACACTTGTTTTTATTCGATAGTTAAATCACAGACTATCGAAGTTTTGACCATCGTTGTCAATATGGAGAGACCGGTTGGATTATTATCCGAAGAACCACTCCGTATCGGCATAAGCGTTGCGAACCAAGTATGCTGGATATATTGAAGACGGAGTAAAATGCAAGGGCTTTTCTATTTATAGAAATTGTGCCTTCGGTTTCGTTCGATCCCAGAACGAACGTAAATGGACGAATGTCTGACAGAGTATTTCCAATGATCAAATGGGTTGGTCTGTATGAATATATATGGTTGCAACGGATTTATTCCCTTAGCATAACATCCAGAATATTTGTGCAAACTCAACTAGTGATTAACGGATCTGACAATGTGGCATTCAAAGTGATTGTGTTATCAATGAATGGTAAGTATTCGTAGCCTCAGGCCTCAACAACCGGGAAAGGACAAAAATCGGACAGGCAGCATGGCTATGTGGGTCGCACCCATTAGGATGTATAATCATCTATCTAGAGGTTCATTTAAATTCTTATTCTATTCGATGCTGTCCCAGTCGGGAGACGGTTGCTGATCCCAACCGTTGGTGATATACATTCGATACACTCAAGCGAAATGAGTGGTCGGTCATGTGTGGGCCGGGTTACAAGATGTTCTTGTTGAACCCAGTGTATTCCTCTCTAGAGATACACTAGCGGAAGGTGGTTCCATACCTTGTCATGTTGGAAATCCAATCTCCAATAAGCGCCATGCGGTTTGATTTTATACTTTATATGTGGAGCGTGAGATGCAAGCGTTCTGCTATTTGGTTATTTACTTGATGTAGACATTATTATAATATCACTGGATTTTCGTATCAAAGTGTTTTGGGTTATAGTAAGGTAAAAACCGTCCATGTTTATGTGTGGGTTGGTCTTACTATTATCTTTTCTTTTGAAAGAATTTTTTTAAAAAAGTTAAACAAGTGGTTGGAGTTTACTCACACTAGTCTCATGACTGACCCAGAGTTTATTTTGTTTTGTTTTCCCTAAACTCTTGGGTGCCCAAATTTGTACGGGCAGTCAAGTAGTCGGGATTTCACAGATTCAATTGGAGGAGCTGGAAGCAGGAGGCTTCACCAGTTAGCTATAGACTATCATATATTCCGCCGTGATCCATGTTTGTATCTGGAAACAGGTGTTTATAACTGTTCCAGCAATAACTGTCGTACTCTGATGATGGTATGTATATAAAGTTACTGATTTGTATTTCAAAAGTTACGTTATATGATATATTTTATTTGTTCCGCTGTGAGTTTGTGATCTTCGTTTTTCTTCTATTCTAATATTTCTTTCTTTCTATTTCTCATCCTCTAACTTCTTTCTAAAAATGATTCGTATTTCTGTGCAATTTGGGTTGGACGTGAAGTGTTTTTAGTCAACTCAGATAGCATGGATTTGCGGGTCGTTACAGCCGGAGTGCATAATGTCTTTCATGTCTCGCATCTCCGAAAGTGCATACATGAGTCTGCTGAGGTGGTTGAACCAAGCATTCTTGAAGACGTGGAGGTAGAGAAAAAGGCAACCTTGAGGAGAGCTCCGATTCATATCTTGGGAGCAGAGATCAAGAAGCTAAGGAATCGAGAACTCAAATTGGTGAAAGTTCAGTGGAGTGAAGCCGATGAAGATGCAACTTGGGAAACCGAGGAGAAGATGCGTGGGCTTTATCCATTCCTTTTTGAGGGTACATTCTCAATCTCCTTTCCTAATTAGCATATCTTTCTTTTTGCTATCCGTATTTATCTTGTTATCTCGTTAACCTTTTCATGAGAACCTTAAGTAGAGACCCTTCGGATGAAACATGTATTTGAAACATGTTATGCTTGATGGTTGCAAGTGGTTGCAAGTGGATACTCGTGGATGCATGATACACATTAGGCACTAAGATCGGCTCACACACTTTCATGTTGCATATGCATGAGTGCTTATACTTAATCATGGATGAAACTTGTTGTGCTATCACGTGGATGTTGCATATGGATGAATGTTATGTGCACTCATGTAGAGATTATAAATTATGTTAGGAATTTGCATACATATGGACTCATTTCACTAACATACTTTGCATTAAGGAGGATTACTGAATCAGTAACCGCCTGATTTTTGCATTAGATAAGTACATATACACACACCTTTTGCATATGTGCATACAGCATTTAGAATCTTTTTAAGGACAATGGTTACTTGTGGATGATGTTTCGAGTAGATGGATGATGGATGGTAGGATACGTTCTTCCTAACTTGGAGATTTCGGGGACGAAATCCTTTAAGGAGGGGAGAATGTAACAACCCGTATTTTTGAATAACATGTTATAATGTAAATCAAGGCAGAATTAAATTGTAAAATCTGAATCAAGGGAAACGGGATGTGCCATTGCGTTCGTCTCGGAAAAATACGCGAAATAGAGTCCGAGTTTTCGAAAAACGGAGTCCATATGACCAAGTTATGGCCCAATGAAGTTTTCAGAAAATTCTAAGCCCGAAAACAGTTCAAATTCGAATTCAGATTCGAATTACAACCAAGGCAAAATGGGCGGGAATTTTCCCGCCCCAGGAAGGGTCGACACAGGGGTCGACACCAGTGTCGACCCCCCCCCCCCAATGGGTCGACACCCATGTCGACCCCCCCGGTCGGACCAATTTTTCTGGTGCACCATTTTGACATGTTGGGTGTTGTTCTGGAAGTTTCTGATGGGAGTTGATGGCTCAGATTCGATTTAGGGTTAATCCTATGGCCTAAACTACCCCTAATCTCTATAAAAAGACCCCTAGACCTAGCCTAAACCCTCATTAATCATTCCTACAACTAAATGTTGCCCAAATGTTCACTAATCATGGCCTCCACCTTCTTCATGAGAGCATGAGTGTCTCAAATCAATCTATGTCATAAAGGAGCCATCTTTCTTAAGTAAAAGAGCCATCTTTCTTTGTCTTTGGGGTTATTCCTTCTTGTTCTCAAGTCTTGAAGTGGAGTTCATCGTCTTTGGTTGCGGATTTGCTAGTGTGGCTTCGTCTCAATCATATTTTATATTTATTCTAGTCTTCATAGCATTGTAAGCCCTATACTACTCTTAGATTCTAACTATGAAGTTAAATGTGACTGTTGCAAGTTTGAGTTTGGGCCTAAGTATGATATTTGCTTTGATTCTAACATGTTATGCATAAGTTTATTCTATGCATGTTTGTAAAGCTATCACCTTGACCTTGTGGGCTAAAAGCTATAAGCTTTATGTTGAAATGTTGCATTATGCAACATCAGAACTCTCATAACCTTTATGATAACTTGCATATAATGTTATATGCGAACTTCTAGTCATCATCCTATGTCATCTAGGACCATGTATCACCTATTCGCTAAGTTTGAATGTTATGCATGTAACATGCAAGTTTAAATGAACATATTTATGCCTCATATGCCACCATGTTTAACTTGTGGCCAACCTTATTACCTTATGCCCTTTTGTCATGCTTTTGCCAAGTTCCCTCTTTTGATCTATGTTATGTTATGCGAAACGTACATGCGATGGGAATGCGTTGGGTTAGGTAATATTAATGACATGAAAACATGGTTTTAAAATATGACATGAACATTGACTTATGATTATGTTTGTAAACATAATGATGGACATGACACTTAGAAAATATGAGTGTGGCTTAACTAGTAACCACAACAAGGTCTAATGTGAGAGGTTGGGTGCATTAAATTAATTAATGCCACATGATAGGGTTAAGTCATGGACTACTTGAATACTTAACCAATTAGACACGATGGATTGGTAGGGTTAAGTCATGGACTACTTGAATATACTTAACCAATTAAACTCGATGTATTGATAGGGTTAAGTCATGAACTGCTTGAATACACTTAACCAACTCAATACATGGTTAGGATAGGGTTAACCACACTTAACCCGCTTGAAACCCTAGTTACGTGGTCCTTTTCAGCAGTAACCTACTTGGAAGTATCATGGGTACCCTGGACTAGGCTAGGGTGTGGCACGATTACTGGACTGATTGTAAGAGACCAAAAGAGACGGCTGAAGGGTGCACCGGTTGTTTAGGCGGACCATGGTTGTGCACATTAAGTCCGGAGTTGAGCATGGGCACCAGTAGGTTTAGACTGTGCGTGCTTGAATTGTGTCTGTGGTTTACACCTTAGGGCTGGATACACCCTGGGGTGGACATAGCACAGTTAACTACATTCCACGATTAAGCCGTATGACACCGATACACGACGAGTTAGGCTTATAGGGAGCCGATCGACTAGACCGAGTAGTTGGACCTCGATTTAGGTCATCTCATGATGTGGGCCAGCTTTGGGCCAAGGGATCATTTCTTGATTATACTTGACATGGATTGGAATACTAGTACACACCTGGTGCAACTTAACCTTGTATATGCGATGCCACACTTGATCTATCTTGTTAACTTTTCACCATGCCAGTTATCACCCTACATCTCATCTCTGTTTTACATGTTCAGTTAACTTTATTAGTTTTTATACTAATAGTAGATAGGACTTACCAGTCTTTTTGACTGACCCTTTTTCTTTCACCTCTTTTCTTCCGTCCCCCCCCCCCCCCCCCCCGCGGGTTTATAGGGTGGGAACACTGGTACCTAGCTTGGATCTTTAGCTGCTTTTCTGGATAGCTCATGTACGGTTTGGACTTGAGCATGCTATGGCTTTATTCTACTTTTGGGATAGTTACTTTATGTTATTTCCAGTTTTCAGTTGATGTTTCTAGACCATGTTTTATGGAAAATAATGACCAAGTACTTTGATGTAACTTGACTATGGTTTTGAAATGTTAGTTTTATCCGCTGCTTTATTTACTCTGTTTTTACTTATATGTTCTGTCTTGTGATATCTGCATGCATGTTACCTCGTTTAACGCTCCTCCAAAGCTAGTGTCCTTGCAAGAGTGGCATTGGCGGAGGTGGGGTGTTACAGATCTATATAAATATATACGTTCGAATTCTATTAAAAATAAATTTCTCGTCGTTATTATTTAAAAATAATCATTTTAAATATTCAAAATTCATCAAAATTGCCAAAATAAAAATTTTAAATTGGCTCGGATTTTCGGGTTATTACAGTCCAATTCATAACACTTGTAGAAAAACAAACAAACAACAAGTGAAAACAATTCAAACAGATGGTGGTACAAAATTCAAACCATTTAAAGAATACTTTAGCAAAAAAGGAATCATTCATAGGTTAACATGTTCTCATACCTCAGTGCAGAATGGATCAGTAGAAAGAAAGCACAAGAACATAGTTGAAACTAGTCTTACCTTCTGGCTAAAGCATATATGCCCATCAAATTCTAGCCAGACTCTATTGATGTTGTTATATACCTCATCAACATGCTAATGTACTGCACAAAATTTCACTACTAAAAAAGCTAGTCAATATCAAACATGACTATATGTACTTAAGAAGTTTTTCGGATGCTTTTGGTTTCCTAACTTAAGGCCTTTCAATTAAGAGAAGCTAAATTTCAGATCTGAACCATGCACTTTCATTATATATTCTAAAAATTAGAAGGGGTACAAGTGTCTTACCAGCAAAGGAAAATCATCATCTACAGACATGTTGCATTTAATAAACCTGTCTATCCCTTTGCTAGAACTGAAGTTACAACAACTGGAAATGTATACAACACCAAACAGTCCTTACCACAAATACCCATCAACTCAGTAATGGATGAAGATGATCAAGACTCAACACCATCTCAACTCACTATAACTAGTACCGAACCAGGTCAAGATGAAAAGGAACCTCAACACAAATTGTCCAGTACTAGGTCAGGTCAAGAAAGTGACGAGACATCAAACTCCAACCAAAGGTAAACATCTGCTGAACAAAGTTCAAACACTACAGAAGAAACAACTAGCCAACGGCAACTATAGAATATAAGCAATGAACAAGAGAATATTCAATAAAATACTAGACATTATATGATCACCATATCAAAGAGGAATATCAAATCCAGAGCATACAGTGTGAAGTTATGTGAGACTGAACCCACTACATTTGAGGAAGAAGTCAAAAGTCAACACTAGAAATCAGCAATGAATGAAGAATATGATGAACAACTAAGAAATAATAATTGAAGTCTAGTTCCAAAGGCAGAGAATAAAAACATCATTGGGAGTAAATGGGCTTTTAGAATCAAAAGAAAACCAGATGGAACTATATTAAAGTACAAAGCAAGACTTGTTGCAAAGGGATACATGCAACAATATATATTTTACTTTAGAGAAACATTTTCTTCTGTAGTCAAACCTGCAACCATAAGAATCACTAAATATAACACTTTATTATAAGTGGAAAATAAAGCAGCTAGACGTCAACAACGCATTATTACATAGTGAGCTTCATAAGGAAGTGTTTATGACTCAACCTTAAGGTTATAACCAGGGAGTCAAATCAATAGTATGCAAGCTACACAAGGCAATTTATGACTTAAAACAGGCCCTAAGAGTATGGTATGAAAAACTAAAGGCTAGTCTGAATATTATTGGGTATCATGCTACCTATAACACACCGTAATTTTAACAACACTAGAGATGATAAATTAAATAATACTCAATTAAATGTTTAGAATTAAGTGAAATGGACTGCTCCATTGCATTTATCTCGAAATTCTGGTCAAAATAGAAACCTGGTTTGCATAAAACGGACACTATATGAAGAAGTTATTAAGTTTTAAAGTTTGTATATGCATAAGAAGAATATATATTATAAAATAAGCCCAGAATTCAAAACAGTTCAAAATTGACACAGAAAAGGGGAGTGGGAAAATTCCCGCCTAGGGGTGTCAACCCCATCAAGGGGATGTCGACCCCTAGGTCGACACACCAAAGGGGAGTCGACCCCCTCATGGCAGGAAGAATTCTTCTGGATGAACGTGGACTCCTTTCTTAACTTGGTTCGTTAGCTTTAGGCTAGAAATAAAACTCTATTTCCCTTGTTTCTCCACACCTAAAACAATGGAGAACTATATGCTGCCTCTGCTCAGATTAAATCAAGTCTTTTCTTCTTTAACAATCAACTAGAGTTATTCAAGTTTAGAGATATGTGATTCAACATCTGCAATCCCTCTTCTATTTCTTTGATCTAATCGCAGTGGGTCTATGTTAATTTTAGATGTAAATACTTAAAATTTAATCTTGAAATGACTATAACTTAGATCTAAGCCTATGACTATTTGAATCATATCATATCTTCTATAACCTGTGTATTTAAGTTATTCTGACATGACTATGAACTAGATCTGAGCCTATACCAGTTTATCATGTCAGATCTGTTATTGTTAGTTGATCTATTTCATTACTTAGATCTCATCGTGCCTGCTTATGATGTCCCTATTATGTTAGAATCAGTTCAACTATCATATGTTCATCAGATCTGTTCCTATATGCCTATCTTGCCATTATGCCCAACTTTGTCATTGTATGTTTATTAGTTGTTATCTGCCATTATATATCAATCTTGTTATTATGTTCATTTCTGTCCTCTTTCCTTCTTCTTTTCCCTTTTTATTTTTATAGCCAGGCTACCTTCGATCCTAGGCATGCCGATGAAATATGTGAACGCATAAAATTGGGATTGAGGGTTAAAATTGGGGGCATAACTTGTACTGGGAAATTTGGGCATAAATTGAATGTAATACACGAATGTGGATTTGGAGCGTAAACCACAATTGTGATTAAAAAACTTAATTTGGGGCATATGGTTCATTATGAACATGACTTGGGGAAGGGGCATGAAAACCTACAATGACATAGGAATAATTGGTTAATAATGAAAATGCCTAGAATTACAGTAATTAGAAACTGTAACTGCGCTTAGACACGATGTTAGATTACACTTGTGGTGGAAGTCTGCCTGAAATTTCCCGGCATATCCAGCGACCACAAGTAGTAAATCTAATGTGAGAGGTCTAAGTGCATAAACACGTGACGTGCTAAGACACGAGGTTAATTCCGACTTGTGGAAGAAGTCTTCCAGGAACCGCCTGGCATATCCAGCATCCACAAGTTGTAGACTTAATGTGGGAGATCTAGTACACTATAACCATAAATGAATATGGTAATAAACTTGAATGCTTAACCTGGTTGAATTCATAAGGATAGTATATGTTAACTTGAGTAGGGGTTAAGTAAAACTGTATGAAACAGTGGGAGGGTTAAGTATATCTTGGATTGGTGGGTAGTATTTATATATAGGACTGCAAACTTAACCTATGGGGTTATGCAATCGTTTACTCTGGTATGGCATAACCTGTAGGAAACCTAGTGGGGATGCAAGCGTGGGGGAAGCTTGTATCATCTTGTGTGTGGGACCCGTTTCAATCAGTAACCCATATATAGGTATCGAACGAGTACTCCAAAGAAGGTCGGAATCGAGGCATGCTTACTGGGCTGATTGTAAGAGATCCAAACGAAGGGGTGGTGTGGGCGGCGCATTCCGACGGAGTCATGTGCGTGCATGGGTCCGGCAGAGGAGGTTTAGACACCGTGACATCAGTAGATGTGCCTGTCATGATACTTTTACTTATTTATATGCTAAAAGTAACTGGACTCGCCAGACTTTGTGTCTGACCCATTTTGTTTCCTCTTCTTTCTCTTCCATTTCCCCCCTCCCCCAGGTTCTCAGGGTGGGAATACACAAGCTTGGTCGGGATTCTGCTTTCATCATGTTGGAGCTGCTTAGATGTACTGCTTGATTTCATATCTCTCTACTATGGCTATGTTTTGCGGATTATGCTTCTTTTATTATTGTACTTTGATGTTTTAAGTACATGACAAAAATTTAAATGGTGTACTGGGTTTTATGCATTTCGGACATATGATGTAACCATGTTTTGAACTACGATATTTTCTGCTTAATAAAATTTTAAATTCCGCTGCTATTTTATATCTGTCTTGTAATGTTTCTATTTCTGTTTACCTATAACGCTTCACGAAACTTAATGCATTCTCTTAATGAGTGACATTAACAGACGTGGGGCGTCACACTTGGTATCAGAGCTGAAGGTTACCAGATTGGATAAAAGATTTGAAAATTGTTTTCAAAAAGGTTTTAAAAGAAAGCATTTTCAAAAGAAAAATTATGTTTTGAAAAAGATTTTCCCCAAAGACATATGCAATATCTTTCGATTCTCTGTCTAAATCCCTTTTCTTTTCTTTTCAACATGTCTGGCGAACCTAATATACCTAAGGGCGTTACGATACTAGGCTGGTTCCATAGTTATCTAGAGGCCACGGCGCCTGCCGATGGTCCAACAAACGTTCCTCCTCCAACTGCACCTACTGTTCCTCATCCTCCTCCTCCGCGAGCAGATAATTTGTCAATGATCTGCAAAGATTTCTGTGCTATGAGTGGAACTCCGTTCCGAGGGACCAAAACTTTTGTAGAAATAAGGAATTGGCTTAAAGAGATGGAGGACTTGTTTGGAATTTTTAAAGTTGACGATCGTAGGAAAATTCAGTTAGCCACTTGGCTGCTGAAAGATGAGGCTTCATTCTGGTGGGAAGTGACGCAAGCAGGGCGTCCGGTGGAGACTTGGGATGATTTTCGGCAGAGGTTTGAAATGAAGTTCCTTTCTCAAGCTAAGAAAAATATGCAAATGGAAAGGTTTCTGGCACTGAAGCAAGGAGGCATGATTGTCAAAGAGTATGTTAACAAATTCAATCAATTGGCGAGGTTTGGGTTGGAGCTAGTGGATACTCCGCATAAGAAAGCTTTGCGGTTTGCTAAAGGATAGAGTGAACCCCTCTATGGGTTAGCTATGTCTCATATTCCGATGGGAGAAAATTTTAAGAGGCTAGTTGATATGGCATTAATGCATGAGGAAGACAAAGGCGACAAGAAAGAAACTAAGGTGGAGGAAACAACAAAATAAGAAAGTGTGGTCAAAGAAAGGACAACAGCAACAACAACAAAAAGGACGGAAAGAACTATAAGGCTACCATAATTGTGGACAAGAGGTACTTGGTAAAGGACTACAAAAGAAGGAAGAATGCTTGTTTCAGTTGTGGAGAGGTTGGACACTTTTCTAAGGAGTGCCCGAAGAAGCAAGGACAAGGTCAAAGGGTAGGAGCTTCTAGAGGGAAGGTACATGCTCTCGCGACCAATGCTCCAGATCGAGGTAGGAAAGTTTCCATGGAAGGTTTGATTTCTCTTTCCAATCATCCTATTAGAACTCTTTTTGATTCTGGCGCTTCGCATTCTTTATATCTGATTCTGTGGTTGAGTCTCTGCACCTTAGTTTTAGTATGGTAGTGGATCCCGTTGTTGTCTCAAACCTCATTGATGGTACGGCTCATTTATCTATGATTTTTCAAGGATTGAGAATATCTGTGTTAGGCGTCGAGTTTGAATGCGACAAATATATGCTTGGTTTCATGGGCTATGGATTGATTCTAGGGATGGATTGGCTAGCCATGTATGGTGCCATTCTGGATTGTGAGAGGAGGGTCATTAGACTTTTGACTTGCCATGGGAAGACCCTCGAGATTTCTTGTGACCCAAAGGGGTCTGTCATGCTTAGTTTCCTAGAGTCACTTGATGCATCTATCGATGATCTACGACCTGTACCCGTAGTCCGTGAGTATCCTGATGTTTTCGAGGAGGTTCGGGGCTTACCTCTGAGGCGCGAGATCGATTTTCATATATACTTGGTGGACAATGCAAAGCCAGTTGAATTGCCTGTGCACCACGTGGCTCCAAGAAAAAGAAGGGAGCTCAACAAGAAAGTAAGGGAGCTACTTGAGAAAGGGTTTATTAGGCGAAGCATATCTGAATGGTGTGCTTCGGTGGTATTCGCAACTAAGGCGGATGGTTCGCTTCGCTTGTGTGTAGACTATAGAGAGTTGAATAAACTCACCAAGAAGAACAGGCACCCACGCCCGAGGATAGATGATCTGTTTGACCTGCTTGTTGGTGCATCAGTTTTCTCTTAATTAGACTTGGACATGGGGTTTCATCTGTTAAGGGTGGCCGAGCACAGTATAGATAAGACCACTTTTAGGACTCCAGATGGTTTCTTTGAATGGCTCGTTATGCCTTTTGGGTTGATGAATGCACCCACCTATTTTGTTGATCTGATGAGTAGGGAATTTCAAGAGTTCCTAAATAAATTTGTTGTGGTCTTTGTTGATGACATCTTAATTTTCTCGAAGAGCGAGGAAGAACATGCCTTACATATAAAGGAAGTTTTGAAAACTCCCCATGCGCATCAGCTCAAGGAGAAATTCTCCAAATGCCATTTTTGGAGAAAAGAGGTGAGATTTCTAGGGCATGTTGTCTCTAAAGATGGGATAGCAGTAGATCCCACAAAGGTAGTTGCAGTTCAAGATTGGCAAATCCCAAAGAACGCAACGGAGGTGAGAATTTTTCTTGGATTGGAAAGCTATTATAGGAAGTTCATTAAGGACTTCACAAAGATATCAGCCCCACTCACCAAGCTGACAAAGAAGAATCTGATGTTTTCATGGGATATAGATTGTGATGTTGCTTTCCAACGATTGAAAAGGGCTCTGACAACAACACCAGTCTTGACCTTGCCCAATGGGAACAAAGTGTTTACAGTATACACTGATGCATATGGTACAGAGCTTGGTGTGGTTCTGATGCAAGAGGGAAGGGTAGTATGTTATGGAGGTAAATGGTTAAGGGTTCATGAGAAGAACTACCCTACCCATAACTTAGAGCTAGCTGCCATAGTATTTGCGCTTAAGACCTGGCGCCATTATTTGCTTGGAGAGAAGTTCGAGTTGTACACCGATCATAAATCTCTCAATTACTTGTTCTCGCAAAAGGATCTTAATTTAGGGCAACAAAGGTGGATAGAGTTCCTAGCATCTTATGACTTTGAGATTGTTTATACCCCTAGCAAGGGTAATGTGGTGGCAGACGCACTGAGTAGGCAGAGGATGGCCTTAAGTCCTATGTTTCTTGAGAGGAAAAGCTTGGAGTTTATATCGACTTTTGACTTTAGCCCCTCCACCGAGTTTTTGCCAAGCTTATTTGCATCACTGGAGGTGCGACCTACTCTTATGGATCAAATAGGAGCTTCGTAGCAAAACGATCCACATATTTCAGACATGTTGGATAAGCTCAGTAAAGGGGAGACTTCTAGTCACCTTAGTAGATATTCCACAAACAATAGAGGGTGGTTGCGACGATATGGAAGGCTTTGTGTTCCCCAAGTAGGGAGTTTGTTGAAGACAGTCCTAGAGGAAGCCCATCATTCTAAGATGACTATTCATTCAGGCGGTGATAAGATGTATAGAGATATGAAGAGGGTTTTATTTTGGGCTAGGATGAAGAAAGATGTGGCGGAGTTTGTTTCTCAATGTTTGATTTGCCAGCAAGTCAAAGCTGAGCAAAAGAAGCTCGGTGGTTTACTTCCTCCTTTGGAGGTCCCACAGTGGAAGTGGGAGAGCTTCTCTATGGATTTCATCGATGGTTCGCCTAGATCAAGGAAGGGAAACACTAGTATTTGGGTTGTAGTAGACAGACTTACTACGAGTGCTCATTTCATTCCAGTTAAGAGTAAGAGGATGGCAGCAATTTAGGTTCGTGAGGTAGTACGTCTTCATGGAGTACCTTCCAGTATCGTAAGTGATTGTGACCCCATTTTTACCAGTGAATTTTGGAGGAGCTTGCAAGAAGCATTAGGTACACAGTTGTGTTTGAGCACCACTTATCACCCTAAGACCGATGGACAAATGGAAATGGTGAACAGAGTTCTTGAGGATACTTTAAGACTGTGTATCCTAGACTTTGGAGGGACTTGGGAATAGCATCTTCCTTTAGTAGAGTTCGCCTACAACAGCAGTTATCAAGTTATCATTGGCACGACACCCATTGAAGCATTGTATGGGCGACCCTGTAGATCACCAATATATTGGTGTGAGTCTACATAAAAACTTCTACTTGGACTAGATATTGTTAGAGAAACTTCCAAAAAGTTTGATCTTATTAGACAGCGGATGAAGACAGCTCAGGATAGGAAGAACTCCTACGTAGACAAGAGAAAGACTGACATTGAGTTTGAGGTCGGAGACATGGTTTTCATTAAGGTATCACCCTTAAGGAATGTAGTTCGCTTTGGATTTGTAGGGAAATTGGCACCAAGATTTGTAGGGCCATTTCCCATAACAGAAAGTCAAATGGCCTATAGAGTAAAGCTACCAGAGAGACTATCCGGCATTCATGATGTTTTCCATGTTTCTCATTTGTGGAAGTGCATGCATGATATCGCATAAGTAGTTAAGCCAAGTATGCTTGAGGAAGTAGAGGTGGAACGGGAGGCGACAGTTAGATGAGTTCCTACCTATATTCTTGGATCAGAAGTTAAGAAGCTACGCAACCGAGAAGTCAAGTTGATGAAAGTTCAGTGGGGAAATAACCCAGAGGATGCAACTTGGGAGACTAAAGATAAGATTTGCGCTTCGTACCCTTTTCTTTTCGAGGGCATGTTCTTAACTTCCTTTCCAAAGCTTTTAAATGCTTGTTTCTATCGTTTAAGTATATCCTATTGATCGAATCTTCGACCTTTAGGTAGGAATCTCATGAGTGTAAACATGTGTTTGAGACATGTTATGTTTGATGGATGCAAGTGGAAGCAAGTGTTTTCTAATGGTTGCTCGTGGATGCATATACACACACATTAGGCACTAGATCGGTTCAATCACTCTCGTACTACATATGGATGTATGTGCATTTTTCTAAATTTTTATGGTTGGAAATGGATGTATCATCATATGGATGTTGCACTTGGATGAACGATTGTGCACACATATAGAACTTATATGTTATAATAGGATTATTTGCATACATGATGGATTCATGGCACTAACATACATTGCATTAAGGAGGACGACAGAATTGGTAAATCACCTGATCTTTCGCATTAGCGTAAGGACATATACACACACATTTGCATATGTTCATATAAGCATTAGAAATCTTTAAGGAGAATAGATACCTATGATTGGTGAATGAGTAGACAGATGTGTATGTTTGGATATACATTCTTCTTAACTTGGAGATTTCGGGGATGAAATCCTTTAAGTAGGGGAGAATGTAACATCCCATAATTTTAACAACACCAAAGATGATAAATTAGAGAATCAGTTCTACTATCACATGTTCATCAGATCTGTTCCAGATGCCTATTTTGTCATTATGCCCAATTTTGTCACTATATGTTTATTAGTTGCTATTTCTGCCATTATATGTCAATCTTGTTATTATGTTCATATACGTCCTCTTACCTTCTTCTTTTCCCTTTTTATTTTTATAGTCAAGCTAGTTTCGAGCCTAGGCTTGTCACTGAAATATACGAACGTATAAAATTGGGAATGAGGGAAAAACGTTAAAATTAGGGGCATAACTTGTATTAGGAAATTTGGGCATAAATTGAATGTAATACATGAATGTGGATTTTGGGAATAAACCACAATTATGATTAAAGACCTTAATTTGGGGCATATGGCTCATTATGAACATGACTTGGGAAAGGGGCATGAAAACCTATAATGACGTAGGAATAATTGGTTAATAATGAAAATGCCTAGAATTACAATAATTAGAAACTATAACTACGATTAGACATGAGGTTATATTACACTTGTGGTGGAAGTTTTCCCAGAACCGCCTAACATATCTAGCGACCACAAGTGGTGAATCTAATGTGAGAGGTCTAAGTGCATAAACACGTGACATGCTAAGACACGAGGTTTAGCCCGACATGTGGAAGAAGTCTGCCCGGAACCGTCCTGCATATCCAACATCCACTAGTTGTAGGCTTAATGTGGGAGGTCTAGTAAACTATAACCATAAAAGAATATGGTAATAAACTTGAATGCTTAACCTAGTTGAATCCATAAGGATTATATATGTTAACTTGAGTAGGGGTTTAAGTAAAACTGTATGAAACAGTGGGAGGGTTAGATATATCTTGGATTGGTGGGTAATATTTATATATAGGCACACAAACTTATTCTGTGGGATTATGCAATCTTTTACTCTAGTATAACATAACCCATGGAAAACCTAGTGGGGATGCAAGCATTGGGGGAAGCTTGTATCATCTTGTGTGTAGGACCCGTTTTAGTCCGTAACCTAGATATAGGTATCAAACAAGTACTCCAAACAAGGGAGGAGTCGGGGAAAGCTTACTGGACTGATTGTAAGAGATCCAAACGAAGGGGTGGTGTGGGCGGCACGTTCCCATGGGGTCATGTGCATGCATGGGCCCGACAGAGGAGGTTTAGACATCGTGACATCAGTAGATATGGTTGTGCACATCCTGAAAACAAAGGGTTGTCACTATAGGAAGTGATACATCATACTGTGGGGCCAACACAAGGTATCTACGGAGTAGGGAGCCAATTGATTGGGGGTAGTAATTAGAGTACATCTAGACTCTAGTATGTTTTGGAGTCCGTTAGTATCCTTAGGGGTAACTTCGATATGTTGGGCTGCCTGTTGATTGTATGGGGATAAACATCTCACTAGAAGTACGCCTAAGTCTACCATCTTATAGTTATTGGAATCATCTCATTTTGGTTATACAAGTATAGGTGCAGAGAGAGAGAGAGAGAGAGAAAATAGTAGAGAAGCACAATACATTCTATCATGTTTACCTTGTCATACCTGCCTTTTTAAGATGTTATCTCTCTTATCTACTTTATATGCCTGTCATGATACTTTTACTTATTCATAAGCTAAAAGTAACTGGACTCGCCAGACTTTATTTCTGACCCATTTTGTTTCCTATTCTTTCTCTTACGTCCCCCCTCCCCCCCCCCCCCCACCCCAAGGTTCTCAGGGTGGGAATGCTCAAGCTTGATCGGGATTCTGCTTTCATCTTGCTTGGAGCTGCTTAGATGTGCTGCTTGATTTCATATCTCTCTACTATGGCTATGTTTTGGGGATTATGCTTCTTTTATTACTGTACTCTGATGTTTTAAAGTACAAGACAGAAATTTTAATGATGTACTGGGTTTTATGCATTTCAGACATTTGATGTAACCATGTTTTGAACTACGATGTTTTCTGCTTAATAAAAATTTAAATTCCGCTGCTATTTTATATCTGACTTGTAATATTTTTGTTTTTGTTTACCTATAACGCTTCACGAAACTTAATGGATTCTCTTAATGAGTGACATTAACGGATGTGGGGTGTCAAACTACCAAATCTGACAACTCCCTGTAACACCCCACCTCCGCCAGGGTGGCTCTTGCAAGCATTCTGACTTTGGAGGGGCGTTAAAACAGGTAAACATGCATAATGATATATCAAGGCAGAACATAACATATGTATTTATGTAATCAGAGTAAATAAGATAGATAAAACAGCGGAAGATTTTAAACCATTTCAAAACAAGTCAGGTACAACAAAGTATCATCTTTCCAAATAAACAAGTATAGATAAAACATCAACTGAAAAACTGAAATATATAAGGTACTATCCCCAAAATGACGTGGTAAACCATAGCATGCTCACTGTCCAAACGTACATGAGCTCAATCCAGCAAGCAAGCAAAGCGATCCAAGCTAAGCACCAATGTTCCCACCCTGAGAACCTGAGGGGGGGGGGGAACGGAAGAAAAGAAGCGAAAGGAAAACGGGTCAGTCATAAAGACTGGTAAGCCCTATCTACTATCAGCATAAAAACTAGTAAAGTTAACTGGCATGATGAACTGAGATGAACATAAGGATAATTACATACTAGCATGGTGAATATCTAACAGATAGTTCAAAGGAGTCATCGCATAATCAAGGTGAAGTTTTTCACCACAGGTGTACCAGCATTCTAACATGTCATGTATAAACAGGAATTTATCCCTTGGCCTAAACTTGGCCCAGTATCAGGTGTTTGACTTAAATCAAGATCCAACTTCTTGGTACCAATTCTAGTATAACAGGATTAGGTGTTACCCCAATGTTTACATCAAAACAGGACGGAACAGAATGGTCCATACAGAGATAGAGTTTGGGAAAAATGGGCTTTTACCACCCTAACAGATAAAGTACAGAAACGGAATGCTAACAATAATGGGCCTTTACCACCCTAACAGAACAGAGTACAGAAACGGAATACTACAATTAGGTGTACACTAGTAGTGGGCCTTTACCACCCTAACAGACGGTACCACGCAGAAACAGACGGGTGTTACCACCCAACAAAACAGGCGTTACCAACAGAATCAGACAGAGCTAAGTGTACCCTAAATCCTACCCAAGCGATCGGCTCCCTAATACATAAATACCCTGTGTCGGCCCCACGATAGGGTGTATCACTCCCTAAAGTGGCAACCAATTGGCACATGCATATTTACAGATGTCACGGCGTCTTACATCCTCAGAGGCAGACCGGGATCCATGCACGCACATGACCCGGTTGGAACGCACCATCAACACCCATCGCCATTATCAGAATGAACCACTTATAATTAGTTCAGTAAGCGTGCCCGGACCCTACCTACAGTTGGGTCCAAGTTTTGATATCAGAAAGGGTTACTGACTAATATGGGTCCCAAACAACAAATGACACAAGTATTTCCCCTTGTGTCCCCAGACTATCAGATTCATATTTACTTATTAATAGAGTTCAGACATACAAAGTTCAGACGATCAGTTTTCAGACTAACGGATCAGATAACAGATTTGCAAACTTGCCTAACTTGGTGTGGGTCCTACAGATCCGCAAAACAGGTTCGTTTAATTTATCAATCAAGTTAGTTTATCCAGACCAGGTATCAAATTGGTTCTCAGCCTTATCAAATTACTGAGTTGGATTGGTTAAGTATAGTTTAACTTAACCCCGTTAAATTACCGAGTTCAAATTGGTTAAGTGTAGGTTAACTTAACCCCGTTAATTTACCGAGTTCAGATTGGTTAAGTGTCATAAGTCAAATTTACTTAACCTTATCATGTAGCATTAATTAATTTAATGCACCTTAACCTCTTACGTTAGACCTCGTTGTGGTTACTAGTTAAGCCGGGCGGGTCCGGGTAGCTTTACACCACAACCTAGTCTAACCTCGGGTTCAAGCACTACTTGACCAACTTCTCACATTGGGTCTTATTGCTTGTAGCCACTAGTTAAGCCGGTCGGTTCCGGGTAGATTTGTGCTACAAACTCAACCCAACCTCGAGTTGGCCACATTTATATTTTCTAAGTGTCATGTCCATTATGTTTCCAAAACATAATTACAAGTTAACATATCATGTCATGTTATAAAAACCATGTTCATGTCATAATGTTACCCAACTCCAACGTAATCCCATCGTTTACATAGTTGCAACAACGCATAAAGGATAAAATAGGGAACTTGGCATAACCATGACAAAAAGATGTTGAAGCCACAAGTTTAATATGGTGGCATATGAAATGTTCATATGTTCATATACTTGCATATTGCATTATTAGGCCTCAAAAGCATGCATAAAACCAAACTTAGCATATAAGTGATACATGGTGATAAATGACATGTAGAAATGGTCATAAGTTTGCATTTAGCCTCACATGCAAGTTATCATAAGGGATATGATAACTTATCTGTTGCCAAAATGCAACCTTTAGCATAAAGCTTGAAGCTTTAGGTTCATAAACTCAAGGTAAGCTTGCATAACATAATAACATGAGTAAAACGATCAACCCAAACTTGCATAACATACATGGCAAACTTGCATATCATAACATAGCAAACTTGCATAACATAACATGGTAAACTTGCATATCATAACATGGCAAACTTGCATAGCATAACATAGTAAACTTGCATATCATAACATGACATACTTGCATAACATAACATGGTAAACTTGCATATCATAACATGGCAAACTTGCATAACATAATATAGCAAACTTGCACAACATAACATGGCAAACTTGCATAACATAATAGCATGTAACATACTTAATGTTCAAACCCAAACTTGCAACATTCATTTAACTTCATAGTTCATATCTAAGAGTAGGAAAAGGGCTTACAATGCTATGAAGACCCAAAAATATATATAGATTGAGACGAAGCCCTTATGCAACAATAAAACCCAAATATGAAGCTCCAAATCAATAAAAACCCTTGCTTTATGATGTAAAGATTGCAACTTGACTTGAATGCAAGCTAAGAACACTCATACAAGCTTGAAAACACTTGTATGCATTGAAAATCTCTCATAGAAATAACTTAGAAATTTTATGAAGAGAGTGGAGGCCATGAGAGGAATAATTTTGCCATAGTTTAGTTGTAGAGTTGAATAATGATGATTTAGGGTTAAGTTAGGGGCTTATTTATAGAGATTAGGATTAGTTTCAACCTTAGGATTAAACCCTAATTCCAATCTCAGCCCTTAAAACCGAATCTGGCCCCAAAACCTAACCAAAACCCCAAAATGGTGCACCAGGCAAAACTGTCCGGCTGAACCAAGTCGACAGCCAAGTCGACAGGGCTGTCGACTTGGGTCCAACCAAGTCGACTGCCAAGTCGACAGGCCTGTCGACTTGGTTGGCCTGGCGGGAAATTTCCCGCCTAGCCTTCCAGGCCCGAAATTCGAAATTTGAACTTGAAATTCAAATCTGTTTTGAACTTGAAATTTTCTGAAAACTTCATTGGGCCTTAATCGGGTCATACGGACTCCGATTTTCGAAAACTCGGACTCTATTTCGCGTATTTTTCCGATACGAACGCAATGGCACAGCCCGTTTCCCTTGATTCAGATTTTTAAATTAAATTCTGCCTCGATTTACGTTATAACAGGTTATCAGAAATACGGGTTGTTACATTCTCCCCTCCTTAAAGGATTTCGTCCTCGAAATCTTCAAGTTATGAAGAACGCATCCTACCATCCATCATCCATCTACTCAAATCATCATTCATGAGCAATCATTGTCCTTAAAGATTCTAATGCGGTATGAACATATGCAAAAGGTGTGTGTATATGTTCTTATCGAATGCAAAGATCATCAATGCAATGTATGTTAGTGAAATGAATCCATTATGTATGCAAATAGTCCTAATCATATAATACTATATGTGTGCACAAACATTCGTCCATATGCAACATCCATGTGCTGAATTAACCATCTTGCAACCATAAGAATTGAAAATGTACACACGTCCATATGCAATATGAGAGTGTATTTCAAGCCGATCTAGTGCCTAGTGTGTGTTTATGCATCCACGAGCAACCACTAGCAACCACTTGCATCCACTTGCAACCATGAAACATAACATGTCTCAAACACATGTTTACATCCATAGGATTCCTATCTCAACAAGATACAGTCGAGTGATGGAAGCGAGTACAGATAAAACAAAAACTTGGTACATATACTTACAGACTACTAGTACAGATCAGATTTCCCCAAATGATTCTTAGGAAACTAAGCATGATAGAAACCCAGAATGTATTCGTCATAGTCACTCTCATGCCCAACACAGATACTCTCAAACCCCAATTTATCACAAACAGATGAGTTATAACTCTCAGGGAGTTTGAGACTATCACCAGATCAGAAGCAAGACTAGCATTAAAGTACCGAGTTTCCATTACAGAATCAAAATACCAGAAAAAGAGTTTCAAACTGAAAATCAGACAAGGAAAATTAAACATCCTACAGACAAATTATTCTAGCCCTAATCTATTCACTCGCCATGCGAGTATTCACCGTTCCTTCCGATGTAGTCCCTTTCTTCTTCGGGCAGTCCCTAGTGAAGTGTCCCATCTCTCCACAGTTAAAGCAAGTGCCCTTCCTCTTTCTGCAATCCTTGTTTAGATGAGTTGAGCTTCCACAAGTAAAGCACTTCTTTTCCTTCTTATCTTCAGACTTCTCCTCCTTCTTTTGCATTTCCTTTTTGGGCCCCGTTTTCTTGTTTTGAGACTCATTCACCTTGACCTCCTTCTTTGCACTCTTGTTCTCTTCATTGAGTAGGGCCATATCTACCAAACTCTCAAACATGGCCCCCATGGGCACATGAGACATAGCTAACTCCTGTAACGGCTCATTCAATCCTCTAGCAAAACGAAGAGCCTTCTTCTGAGTAGTACTCACCATATCCAAGCCAAAACGAGCTAACTGATTGAACTTGTTCACATATTCTTTGACAGACATGTCTCCTTGCTTCAAAGCAATAAACCTCTCCATTTGCAAATTCTCTTCAGCAGAAGACAGAAACTTAAGCCCGAATCTTGTCCTGAAATCGGCCCAAGTCTCAACGGGCCTAGTCGCAGTGGTGATCTCCCACCAATAAGCGGCTTCATCCTTCATAAGCCAGACCGCCAACAAGATCTTTCTCTGATCATCTAATCCAAAGATAGCGAATAAATCCTCGGTCTCTTTCAACCAAATCCGGGCCTCTACAAAAGTCTCGGTACCTAGAAAGTTCTTGCCACCCATTGCTTTGAAGTCCTTGCAAATCTTCGTGAACTCTACTGGAGGATGCTGAGGGGGAGGAGGAGGAACCTCAGCGACAGGAGGAGGAGGAACATTAACCACCGGAGGAGGAGTAACATTTGCAGGGCCGGCTTCGGTCGCCCTAGCCTCCATAAGTCTCCTATACCAAACAGGAACTTGCACTCCCTCTGGGATAACAAAGTTATCTGCCATACTGAAACGAAGGAAAAGATAGATTCAGAACGAGGAAACTAAGAATAGATAACTAAGGATTGTGCTAATGGCTTTTGGGGAATAGCCTTCTTTTTTAAAATACTAGACTTTTCTTTGGAAAATACTTTATACTTGATTTGAAAATAGTTTTTCAAAAGTTTTTGTTCCTTCTCGTAAACCATATGCTCTGATACCAAATGTAACACCCCACCTCCGCCAGGGTGGCTCTTGCAAGCACTCTGACTTTGGAGGGGCGTTAAAACAGGTAAACATGCATAATGATATATCAAGGCAGAACATAACATATGTATTTATGTAATCAGAGTAAATAAGATAGATAAAATAGTGGAAGATTTTAAACCATTTCAAAACAAGTCAGGTACAACAAAGTATCATCTTTCCAAATAAACAAGTCTAGATAAAACATCAACTGAAAAACTGAAATATATAAGGTACTATCCCCAAAATGACGTGGTAAACCATAGCATGCTCACTGTCCAAACGTACATGAGCTCAATCCAGCAAGCAAAGCGATCCAAGCTAAGCACCAATGTTCCCACCCTGAGAACCTGGGGGGGGGGGGGGGGAACGGAAGAAAAGAAGCGAAAGGAAAACGGGTCAGTCATAAAGACTGGTAAGCCCTATCTACTATCAGCATAAAAACTAGTAAAGTTAACTGGCATGAGGAACTGAGATGAACATAAGGATAATTACATACTAGCATGGTGAATATCTAACAGATAGTTCAAAGGAGTCATCGCATAATCAAGGTGAAGTTTTTCACCACAGGTGTACCAGCATTCTAACATGTCATGTATAAACAGGAATTTATCCCTTGGCCTAAACTTGGCCCAGTATCAGGTGTTTGACTTAAATCAAGATCCAACTTCTTAGTACCAATTCTAGTATAACAGGATTAGGTGTTACCCCAATGTTTACATCGAAACAGGACGGAACAGAATGGTCCATACAGAGATAGAGTTTGGGAAAAATGGGCTTTTACCACCCTAACAGATAAAGTACAGAAACGGAATGCTAACAATAATGGGCCTTTACCACCCTAACAGAACAGAGTACAGAAACGGAATACTACAATTAGGTGTACACTAGTAGTGGGCCTTTACCACCCTAACAGACGGTACCACGCAGAAACAGACGGGTGTTACCACCCAACAAAACAGGCGTTACCAACAGAATCAGACAGAGCTAAGTGTACCCTAAATCCTACCCAAGCGATCGGCTCCCTAATACATAAATACCCTGTGTCGGCCCCACGATAGGGTGTATCACTCCCTAAAGTGGCAACCAATTGGCACATGCATATTTACAGATGTCACGGCGTCTTACATCCTCAGAGGCAGACCGGGATCCATGCACGCACATGACCCGGTTGGAACGCACCATCAACACCCATCGCCATTATCAGAATGAACCACTTATAATTAGTTCAGTAAGCGTGCCCGGACCCTACCTACAGTTGGGTCAAAGTTTTGATACCAGAAAGGGTTACTGACTAATATGGGTCCCAAACAACAAATGACACAAGTATTCCCCCTTGTGACCCCAGACTATCAGATTCATATTAACTTATTAACAGAGTTCAGACATACAAAGTTCAGACGATCAGTTTTCAGACTAACGGATCAGATAACAGATTTACAAACTTGCCTAACTTGGTGTGGGTCCTACAGATCCGCAAAACAGGTTCGTTTAATTTATCAATCAAGTTAGTTTATCCAGACCAGGTATCAAATTGGTTCTCAGCCTTATCAAATTACTGAGTTGGATTGGTTAAGTATAGTTCAACTTAACCCCGTTAAATTACCGAGTTCAGATTGGTTAAGTGTAGGTTAACTTAACCCCGTTAATTTACCGAGTTCAGATTGGTTAAGTGTCATAAGTCAAATTTACTTAACCTTATCATGTAGCAATAATTAATTTAATGCACCTTAACCTCTTACGTTAGATCTCGTTGTGGTTACTAGTTAAGCCGGGCGGGTCCGGGTAGCTTTACACCACAACCTAGTCTAACCTCGGGTTCAAGCACTACTTGACCAACTTCTCACATTGGGTCTTATTGCTTGTAGCCACTAGTTAAGCCGGTCGGTTCCGGGTAGATTTGTGCTACAAACTCAACATAACCTCGAGTTGGCCACATTTATATTTTCTAAGTGTCATGTCCATTATGTTTCCAAAACATAATTACAAGTTAACATATCATGTCATGTTATAAAAACCATGTTCATGTCATAATGTTACCCAACCCCAACGTAATCCCATCGTTTACATAGTCGCAACAATGCATAAAGGATAAAATAGGGAACTTGGCATAACCATGACAAAAAGATGTTGAAGCCACAAGTTTAACATGGTGGCATATGAAATGTTCATATGTTCATATACTTGCATATTGCATTATTAGGCCTCAAAAGCATGCATAAAACCAAACTTAGCATATAAGTGATACATGGTGATAAATGACATGTAGAAATGGCCATAAGTTCGCATTTAGCCTCACATGCAAGTTATCATAAGGGATATGATAACTTACATGTTGCCAAAATGCAACCTTTAGCATAAAGCTTGAAGCTTTAGGTTCATAAACTCAAGGTAAGCTTGCATAACATGATAACATGAGTAAAACGATCAACCCAAACTTGCATAACATACATGGCAAACTTGCATATCATAACATAGCAAACTTGCATAACATAACATGGTAAACTTGCATATCATAACATGGCAAACTTGCATAGCATAACATAGTAAACTTGCATATCATAACATGGCATACTTGCATAACATAACATGGTAAACTTGCATATCATAACATGGCAAACTTGCATAACATAATATAGCAAACTTGCACAACATAACATGGCAAACTTGCATAACATAATAGCATGTAACATACTTAATGTTCAAACCCAAACTTGCAACATTCATTTAACTTCATAGTTCATATCTAAGAGTAGGAAAAGGGCTTACAATGCTATGAAGACCCAAAAATATTTATAGATTGAGACGAAGCCCTTATGCAACAATAAAACCCAAATATGAAGCTCCAAATCAATAAAAACCCTTGCTTTATGATGTAAAGATTGCAACTTGACTTGAATGCAAGCTAAGAACACTCATACAAGCTTGAAAACACTTGTATGCATTGAAAATCTCTCATAGAAATAACTTAGAAATTTTATGAAGAGAGTGGAGGCCATGAGAGGAATAATTTTGCCATAGTTTAGTTGTAGGGTTGAATAATGATGATTTAGGGTTAGGTTAGGGGCTTATTTATAGAGATTAGGATTAGTTTCAACCTTAGGATTAAACCCTAATTCCAATCTCAGCCCTTAAAACCGAATCTGGCCCCAAAACCTAACCAAAACCCCAAAATGGTGCACCAGGCAAAACTGCCCGGCTGAACCAAGTCGACAGCCAAGTCGACAGGGCTGTCGACTTGGGTCCAACCAAGTCGACTGCCAAGTCGACAGGCCTGTCGACTTGGTTGGCTTGGCGGGAAATTTCCCGCCTAGCCTTCCAGGCCCGAAATTCGAAATTTGAACTTGAAATTCAAATCTGTTTTGAACTTGAAATTTTCTGAAAACTTCATTGGGCCTTAATCGGGTCATACGGACTCAGATTTTCGAAAACTCGGACTCTATTTCGCGTATTTTTCCGAGATGAACGCAATGGCTTAGCCCGTTTCCCTTGATTCAGATTTTTAAATTAAATTCTGCCTCGATTTACGTTATAACAGGTTATTAGAAATATGGGTTGTTACACTCCCTGTATAATAAAGTCAGAAATGATCACATAGCGTACATCTTAGTTTATGATGATCTGATCATAACTGGAAATAATGACCATGAAATCAGTTCAATCACTCAACATCTACATAAAGCATTTTCTATCGAGGATCTAGGGGAACTCAATTACTTCCTGGGCATAAAAGCAGTAAAGAAATTAGACTCTAAAATAATATTGAGTCAAAAAAGTACATACTGGAAATTTTGAAGAGAACTAAAATGCCAACACCAATGGTCAACTATCTAAATTTATTCAAGCACAAAGGTGAGAGTTTTTCAGATGCAACCAAGTACAAAAGTATAGTTGGATCTCTACAATACACTACCATTACTAGGCCAAGATTTAGTGTAAACAAGGTAACACAGTTTATGCACAATCCAAGTGAAGAACACTGGAAGGCTGTCAAGCATATTTTAAGATATCTAAATGGCACAATTAATCAGGGGTTGCAGCTAAAAGGAAATAGAATACTAGAAATCAAGAGTTACTCTAATGCCATTGGGCCAATGATCTGGATGATCGAAGGTCCACAACTGGCTGTGTGATCTATGTAGGAGAGAATCCCATCACTTGATGTTCCAAAAAGCAGGCTACTGTGTCATGCTCTAGTACTTAGGATAAATATCGAAGCCTCGCTAGCACAACAGTAGAAGTTATATGGATTGAGGCACTGCTTAGTGAAATTGGAGTCGCTCAAAATCTCAAACCCACAATCTAGTGCGATAATCTCAACACAGTAGTGTTATCTTCCAATCCAATCCTCCAGTCACATACAAAACATATTGAAATTGATATGTATTTCGTACTTGAGAGAGTTATCAGAATGTAACTAGAAGTAAATCATGTGCCAACAACATTTCAGAAGGCAGATGTGTTAACTAAAGCCTTCTCGAAGAAAATTTTCGATAAATTTAAAACCGATTTGCAGATTCTTGAGAGTAGAAGAGAGTTGGAAGAGAAAGTATAATTTTTGGAGGCCATGGATATAACAGAAGGAAACCCTAGTAATATTTGAGGGGGCATATTATAGTAAAGCGGCTCAGCCTTCTCAGCAACAAATATATAATAAAGGTTTCCAGGGCATTACTGTTTTTTTTAGCAAAGCCGACCGGTTTGTAAGGTGACCGCAAACACCTTTTATTATAACCAATAATAAAATACATGAAGTACAAGTGATTGGGGTTAACAATCAGCTAAGGTTTTTAAGGTGGTCCTTCCACCGCTTGCATATAAAAGAGATACAGGAGCTAAGAAAATATTCCTAGACTACTAAGCGCTATCTGAGAAACTTACCGCCAATAGCATCACCTGGTGATACTTCCAGCATGGCCTCAGCAAAATGGGTAGCCAGATCAGTCACAAAAAAAGGAGAGATCTCTGAATATAGTAGACTTCTGTCCCAACCTGAGTCCTGGAGTATTTTCTCGTTGTTTTTACCATCCTCGCCATTTTTCTCTAATATAAGCCCTCCACTTTCCGCATGATACATTAACTTCCTTGTCACATCAGCCTTATCAACATGAATGTAGAATGAACCTGCACTCAACTTGTGATTCATACCTTTGTTACTGTGCGTCAGAATCCTTTCTACTTTGTTCCAATCAAAAGTTTGTCCAGTAGTTGGCACTTTATCAGTCTTATCAGCACCATCCGAATTACTAGCAGGAGGAATAACAACAGGCTTAACTCTGGGGACCCAAATCATAGGAGGGGCACGAGGTAGAGGAACTTTCTCAATCTGGATACTGTCACTTGAGGCAGTACATTTATCTTTAATATGACCAAAGGATTTGCACTTATTGCATATATCAAGTGTCCATTTGTAAGTCACATCAACAAAATAAATATGTTCTTCAATGCAAACCTTCAATTGCTTTGGAAGAGGCTTATCTGGAGTCACTTCAATCAATGCTCTCGCAAAAACAAGGATTCTCCTTGCTACCATGTTAGAGTCAAAGCGTTTTAACTTGCCGATGTGACACGTCAGCCAATTGAGGCGAATAAGAGGTTGTAGAGCTGAAGGGACGTTGTTGAATTGAGCCCACACTGGGATAGATAGGACCTGGTCACGAGCTCTATCCACAGAAGCATACCAAGGCGTGACTATAAACGGCTTGTCTCTAATTATAGCTGGAGCAACATCTAATACCCTATGCTTTTCCGCGATAGATGAGAATTTCATGTAGAACATTCCACTGACATGAGTGATCCATAGTTGCTCGTGTAGCCGCCAAGCTCCACGGCACGCTTCTCGCATATCAAAATTTGGAAATGTTGAATCTAAAAAGAAACCAACAACATGATATTTCCAAAAGTTTTTTGCTTCGTTAAGTATTTCAAATGGTAGTGCTGGACCGGAGACAGTATCAGGGATGGAGAAATGTATAGGTTCGTAAGCTCCGGCAATGTTAGGTAGTGTTTCAAAAAGTGATTTCCAGTTAGACATTATGGACTTAACATTCTGCCGACTATCTTGAGTGCAAGCTTGTGCCACATTCACCACAGCAGGAACTTCATTACATTCATCAATCTCATGGTTCTCATGCACTAGCACAGTTGACACAACATCACCTTCAACATTTATGTTCACAGCAGTGACATTATCATTCACAACAGTCTCCACTAAAACCGCAGATTCACTATCACGTTCACCCAAAACCATTTGATGAAGTGACGTACCTTGCGAAGACGGCCAAGAAGAGTTAGCTGCAGCGATCACTGAGGAGATTGCAGTTGCTTCAGATATTGGTGGAAGCTCAACCGTCAGATTGAGAGCCATAGGTATTTCATGAAGAAGAGATTCCAACGCTTCAGCAGAAGCTAGGTATTCCAGGGCATTATTGTTATTACACATAATTTACATATTACTGTTACAACATCATATATATAAGTCAGCCGCATTATACATTATAATAACTAACGAAGATTAATAAAATAATAAACACCATTACACTACTAATTTGTTTCGATCTGTTTCGATCTGCTCTGATTTGTTCTATGTTTGATTTCCATTACATACCCCGGTTACCCTAAGAGACCAAGAAATGTAGTCAACAATAATGCTATGTTAACCATGATTGAAATGCTAATCTCCTTTTGTTAGCACGTAAACAGAAGAATATTCCACTATTATAGTAAAATATTTTAACATGATAATATTGCCAGAAATACACACATATACATGTGTACATATATAGCACCCCCACGCGCGCGCGCACGCACTCACACACACACACACACACACACACACACACACACACACACACACACATATATATATATATATATGCTATGTTTTCGAGCGTATCTTATGATAATACACTTCCCTAATTGTTAAATAAGTGAATGCACACTGATTGTAACAAATTGGTTTCTAAGATATAATGGAGTCCAAGACATGCTATTGTCTACTTTGTTGCGTTTCCGAAAACAAATTAAGTCGTAGTATTCCTGAAATTGGCATTTTTCTAAAGTAGTAAGTTAGTAATCATACTACAACTATTCCAGTATGATTTTGAATGTTTAAGATAAAAATAACAAGAAGGATATAGATGGACATGGCTCAATTTGACCATAAGAAAGCCATTTAAAAATCGGATGGATATTAATCTCATAATTTCGTACTTTTGTTGAATTAACACATTTAGAAGAATGTATATACGAATTTCCAAAGAGCTGAATTTCTTCATCTTTCATTAATTTAATTGGCTGTGAATGTATATAGAGCCGTTGCTTACAAAACAAAATGTCTAATATGAACAAAATTTATTTATTTACTGATCCATTCAATTTTTACAATGTGGGGAGGGCCTTACAAATATTTCAGAAAGTCAGCCTTCTCACCTACATACATACGACCCTTAACTAGCATTAACTAAGCAGGAAGACATGCAACGTCTGGACAGATTACACCAACTTTCCTTCCATTAGCATTAAGACAATAACTTTTCAAATTACTGCCGGTAGTGGATGTAATTTTAACATCTTGCAAAGTAATTCCTTGACAACCAACTGTTGCAAAGTAATTTGAACTCCCTCGCGCTCCTATAAATGCCACATCCTTTATTTGCACGTTAGATGTCTGTGACACAAATATAAATAATCAAGCATAACAAATGACAACATGTTCATTATAAACAAAACACATAAATAATCAATTGTCCATATTAGTACCGAGTTTCGACAACCACTTCTTCCGTTACAATAGTACTGATCAATTATTATTGGTTGATCCACCGAATCAAAGGTAAAATCTTAGAAAGATATGCCTCTAGCGTAGCCAAAACCTCCCTAAATAAAAAAATTAACTTTTAAGCTTAGTGTGAATTACATTAATAAAAAATGATTCACTGTTAGTGAAATAAACCGAATACCTCCCATGTTTTGACTCTACCACCATACAGTGTATTGTAAAAATTACACTGCTGAACTCTAACGTTCTCCACTCGTGCTTCTTCTCCATCTTTTTCTAAGCTCCCAATGCTGATAGTTTACATACAACAAATATACATAAAGAGAAAACGTGTTAGTGAGCAACCAATGTATACTTTTAATAAGTAGTTTAATCTTGTTTCAGAAAGTGTAAAATTGTAGAATAACAGTAATAATTCATTTTCCTAGTTATGTTTTTAAAATTGAAAATTTTACAAATTTAGAACTTCAGATATCTTAGACATCCAACTTTCTTTAAACTTTGTTAGCAGGCAACCTATGTATAATTTTCATAAGCGGCTTAATCTTGTTTCAAGACTTCAGAAATATAAATTGAGCTTTCTTTAAACTTGTTAGCTAGAGCTTAATCCTGTTTCAAGAAATAAATGGAAAATAATTCCATTTAATGTATATTTTATTCAATTTGGATTTCAAAAGTCTTGGAATTTTGAAGTTTCAAATGTTTTTCTATCCAAACTTATGTTTTTAAAGTTTAAAATGTAAACTTTGAACTTCAAAAACGCCCCAACATTAGACCTTTTATTTTTTACATAAATAACAAAAGTAAAATGTCTCAGGATACATGGCTTGATAAATGATATACATAATGAAAAATATCCTTCATCAATACTTTTATTTAATAGATCCTCTACATTACTATAGTTAGTAATAAATGTTAATTTATTTTTCCTTTTACCAATTGTCAAAAGTTAGTAACCAATAGGAATTGTAATGGATACTTATGAACACTTCCAAAATTAGACTAAAAAGAGGAGATGGGTTACCTAATGCCATGACCAGGGCCACAATTTATATTGTTAATGTTCAGATTGGAACTACTAGAAAGTATGGCAATGCAATCATCACCTGCATTATGCAATTTAATCATCTATTAGCACTCGAGAATTTATTAATTCCATTTAAGAAGAGTTTACACCAACAATGTGTTCCTTCTTGTAAATTTTATCACACATAAAATCATAGCGTTCATTAGGCATATGATTTAAAGTACCATATATTTTTATTATTTGATATTAAGAACAATGAGTTATCTCATCTTACAAGGTAATTATATAAGGGAGTCTTTTTTGTTGGTATTTCAAATATTAATTTTCTAATATAATAAAAATAACATATTTTAATCAAAAGTGGAGTGTCATTAACAATTTCCAAAAATGATCATGCATGCAATTTATATTTGGAAACTAAAAATAGTAATAAAACATATGACACGTTTTTCCAATATTAATTTAGTACCATATTTGTTAGTTGTGTAATACACTTATATCATTTAATGTGATCAATCATTATAAAAATGAAAATTCTTTGAATTCATCCTCAACCATCATATCTTCTTCTCCAGACAGTTGAAATCAAAGAAAGGATAAATACCGGTGGCAATAGTAGAATGACCGACTTGAACATTTTGAGAATCTGAAATCAAGATTCCAGTGTTTAGACTGTCTCCAGGAGCTGTTATGTGCAAACTGTTCAGACTAACTCTGGAACATTGGTGAATAGTCAGGTGCTTAGCAGCACTGTCTACAGAATTTATGTTGTTTATTGCAACATTTTGGCAGTTCATTATATTCTATGTATTTCATTATGTAAATTTGAAACCTTATATATATAAATGAATGTGTATGTGTGTACGTGCATTTTAATCAAATGGTCTGCAGGTAAATGAATTATAATTGATTCCCTACCTGATTTATTCCACATTAATGAAGATAATATGCAAATCACTGTCTTTTTATTTAATAAATAAGCTATCATGGAATAATTTTTAACAAGATTAAACCATACTGAAAACTAACTATTTATTACACCGGTATTCAAATTCAGAATTTCCTGTAACAAACGACATTATCTGATTACATTTTTATAAAGTGAAACCCAAACAGACAATATTTTTGGGACATGTAGCATTTTAAATGCACCAGCTCTATCCTTTCTTATATATTTTATCCTTGTATTCAAATATTTTAGGCTAATTGTATTCATACACCAATAATTTCCTAACATACACCGTGATCTGAAGTAAAATAGCATACACCAAATATTTCTTTTCATAGACCATGCCTTTCCAAAAATTACGCTTTTATGTTTTCATCATCTTCCCTCTTTAACCTTAAAACCAAATTACACAAAACTAGAAATTTTTTTGTAATAAATTTACCCAAAATTCAAAAAAAAAAAAAAACTTTAATTTTTTACACTAACATCATGAATTATTTGATTGTTTTTATTTTAAAAGTAAGCTCTATTTTTGGATGATTGAACATATCGGAATAAAAATATTTAGTTGTAAAAATTTTCTTAATTGACATTTTAGGTTTTATTAACTTTATAAAATTTTATAGATTTGATCAAATAATTTTGAATTTAAAGTTCTAATTAGATGCATTATAAGAAAAAGATAGAAAATGCAATCAAAGGCAAGGATAGCATAATCATAATTTTTCATATTAAAACAAGGATATATGTTAAGGATTTATGGGTGTATGAATAGAATTTCCCAATATTTTATTGGCGGGTTAATATTATATTCCTATTATTGGTTTTTTTTTAATATTAATAAAAGTTCAATAACAATTACTTTCTTTTAGTGAATAAGGTAAAACCATGTGAAGAAAGGTCAATTTATTGGCACAAAATAAAATTTCAAGATATAGTGTACATGAATGGTACTATGTAAATGCATTTTAATAAAACAAAATGGGAATAAATAAACTATTTTATTGTAATATCATAGATTATGGATTGTTCTCGATGAAACCAAAATAGAATTTGAAGCTAAAAGAGAAGTGGCATAGAAAAGAAGTGAAAGGAAGATGACTATTTATTTTATTAGAGAACATTATTTGTACTTTCTAAATTATATATTTATTTAAAATCATTTTGTTAACCAAACTTGACTAAAATTAATATGATGAAAATTACTGCTAATTACCAATTATATTAATATATTTTTTAGGGATTTGGACATCTTATAAGGGATTTTTAGGCACAAAGACAAAGTCAACAAAAAATTTAGCCATAAGGACAAAAGGCTAAAAATTTAGCCTTAAGAACAATTTTTAGTGAAAAGTGAAGAATTCAGGGGTCCACAATTTTCCTTCACACTATTTCTTTACAGTATTTTCCTGATCTTATAATTGGTCTCCTTTATATTTATGTTGTAAATCGCAAGTCTTTACACATTGGGGTTTTTAGGCACAAGGACAAAATTAGAGAAAAATTTATACACAAGGACAAAAGGCCAAAACTTTCGTCACAATGTCACTTTTTTGTGCAAATCAAGAAATACAGCGGTCCACCATTATTTTCTATTTTGCACTAAAAAGTGTCCTTGTCTAAATTTTTAGCCTTTTGCCTTTGTGTCTAAATTTTCTCTAATTTTGTCATTCACGCTATTTTCCAAAATGCAGACATCCAGAACTCCAACTTTTCAAAAATTCAAAATTATTATGTATAAATAGTGCGTGACCGGTTGGTCTTTCCAGTAAAAACATATGATTCAATACTTTTAACTACATCTATCAAAATTAGTTTAACCTTAAAAGGCAACAAAATATCACGTGTGTGTGTCTGTCTCTATACCACCCCCTCGCATCCCACATATACAATCTTAACTACTTATCATAGATAAAACTACAATTACAGATGTTGTTTTACCTTCTATTGGAGAAAATGAAATAAACCGATGTGGTAGTATTATGTATCTCCCTTTTCTTTTGAAAATGCACCTCCCTTCTATTTGTTATGCATCTTTGTATACATGGGTATTCAGCTGAAGTCCACTTATGTAATTTTAAATACGACAGCCGTGTATCAAAGAAAATAGTTAATACAAAGTTTACTCTGTCACTTTTTACATTTCTGCTATCTGTTTTTTTTTTCACGGTATCAGAGCCACTTTGCCTCACAGCGTGTGCCTCACCATAGGAGATCGTCAGCAAAGCTTCATCATTCGATCACTCAGGATGAACTGGTGGTCTCATCAGAGTTTTTTCATCGTTTGAGAGACGAGAACACGGTCATTGCTATGCTTATTAATTATCACTTTTTTCAAGCAACAGTGATCTCTTCATCCAATCGAGCCCAATCTAAGACCAAGATTAACATCTTGTCGATTGTGTCTTGACTATCAGAAAACTGTGCATGTTTTCTTGCTTTTCAGCCATTTCTATACATCCCTTTCCTATCAGTTCTTGTTTCTTAATTATTAACAATGGCTGGAGATAGGCAATCGCCAACATCTAGTGAAAGATATGCACCAACACAAAGCTCTATTGGTCAAGAAGTACAAAAGGCTATTATCAAGCCACAAAGTCAGATTGTTACAACACTGCTAGATGAAATAAACTATTTGATATGGAAATTTCAAATTGACACTGCGATTAAAGTTTACGACCTGGAAGTGTATGTGTTTGGTACTGCTCCAACGCTACCAGGATGTGTCACTGACGGTGATGGAAAACTGGTGAGCAACAATGAATATACAACATATCAATGGCAAGATAACCTCATCAGTTCCTAGCTTCTATCATCTGTGGGTCCAAATATTTTACCATAGTTGATAGGATGCAAATCCACACATGAAATTTGGCAAACAATTAAATAAGGTTCAGTTCTCAATCTACAAAAAAGATAATGAGCTACATAAAGCGATTGCAAAATATCAAGAAAGAGGACTTTTGCATTCCAGATTATACACTAAAAGTGAAAACCCTATGTGATTAACTCGCTACATCAGGGCATAAGATCATAGACTATGAGAAAATTCTATACTTACTTAATGGCCTAGATGACGACTATGAAGCCATCGTTGTGATTTTATCTTCCAAAGAAAATTTTCCATATCTACAGTTCGTTCAATCTGCACCACTATCTCATGAACCAAGTTTAGAATAGAATAAGGCAACCACCAACTACACATTTAATTACATTGGAATCAGAAAGAACAAAGGTCAAGAAAGAAACAATAGTAACATAAATCAACCCAGTAGTAGTCAAAAAGGTGGTTTCAGATAAAGAGGAAGAGGAGGTAGGTGGAACGGTAAAAACAACAACAGATCCAAATGTCATATTTGTGAAAGAGTTGGTCATGCAGCCAATAAGTGCTATTTCAGATTTGACATTAACTATAATACATCATAGCAAGGCAATAGTTCAAGAAACCTTAGTGTAAGTATTGTTGACTCACAACAGGACAGTAAAGAAATGCATATAGAAAAGGAAATGATACTACTAAAATAAAGGACTTACTTGACAAAGGCTGATATCCAGACTCAGGTGCCACCAATCACGTGACAAACAATCTTGCTAATCTGCATGTTGGAAACATGAAATGCAAATGTAACAAATCTTTAGTAGTTGGCAATGCAAATCTGTAAAAATAACACAGACTGGAAATGTAATGATTAATGGTACCACGAAATTGTACTTAAACAACCTACTTTGTGTGCCATTAATTAGAAAAAAAATCTCTTAAGTGTTTCTCTATTTTCCTAGAACAATAGAGTTTATTTCAAATTTTTTCCCAAATATTGCCTTGTAAAAGATTTACTAAAGATACTTTATTGCAAGGTAGAGATTATAAGGAAATTTACAAATTTGATATTGTCAACCCAAGAAGTACCTGTTCTAAGGAAGATAATTGTAACCAGTATCAAATTAGTCATGTTGAATGCACTAGTAACTTTGATATATGGCATAGTAAACTAGGTCATCCCAGTATGAATATGGTCAAAAGATTTTTTACGAGCAATAATATTGTTGGTCACGATATTCTTCTAACTCATGTATGTACATACTGCCAAATTAGAAAAAGTAATAAACTTTCATTTCCATATTTTAAAAGAAAATACACCAAACCACTTGAGTTAATTGCTACAGATTTGTGGGGACTAGCCCTAAATTATGTCGATTATGCCACATAAGTATACATATCATTCATAAATGTGTACTCTAGACATGCATGGACATATTCTTCTTAAAGCTAAATCAGATACCCATAATGCAGTATTGCAATCTATCATAACAGAAATTGGCACCAAGATTTGTATGTTCATTTCCCATAACAAAAAGGACCGGTCAAATGGTCTATAGAGTAAAGCTACCAGAGAAACTATCTGGTGTTCATGATGTTTTCCACGTTTCTCATTTGTGGAAGTGCATGCATGATATCGCATAAGTAGTTGAGCCAAGTATGCTTGAGGAAGTAGAGGTGGAACGGGAGAAGACAGTTAGACGAGTTCCTACCTGTATTCTTGGATCAGAAGATAAGAAGCTACGCAACCGAGAAGTCAAGTTGATGAAAGTTCAGTGGGGAGATAACCCAGAGGATGCAACTTGGGAGACTGAAGACAAGATTCGCGCTTTGTACCCTTTTCTTTTCGAGGGTATGTTCTTAACTTCCTTTCCAAAGCTTTTATTCATGCTTGTTTCTATCATTTAAGTATATCGCGTCGATCGAATCTTCGACCTTTAGGTAGGAATCCCGTGAGTGTAAACATGTGTTTGAGACATGTTATGTTGGATGGATACAAGTGGATGCAAGTGTTTTCTTATGGTTGCTCGTGGATGCATATACACACACATTAGGCACTAGATCGGCTCAATCACTCTCATACTACATATGGATGTGTGTGCATTTTTCTTCTTTTTTATGGATGAAAATGGATGTATCATCATTTGGATGTTGCATTTGGATGAATGATTGTGCACACAGATAGAACTGACATGTTATAATAGGATTATTTGCATACATGATGGATTCATGGCACTAACATACATTGCATTAAGGAGGTCGACTGAATCAGTAAATCGCCTGATCTTTCGCATTAGTGTAGGCACATATGCACACACCTTTGCATATGTTCATATAAGCATTAGAAATCTTTAAGGACAATGGATACCTGTGACTAGTGAATGAGTAGACGGTTGTGTATGTAAGGATATACATTCTTCTTAACTTGGAGATTTCGGGGACGAAATCCTTTAAGTAGGGGAGAATGTAACATCCAATAATTTTAACAACACTAAAAATAATAAATTAGATAATACTTAACTAAATATTCAGAATTAAGTGAAATAAACTGCGCCATTGTGTTCGTCTCGGAATTCTGGTCAAAAAAGACACCTGGTTTGCGTAAAACGGACAACATATGAAGAAGTTGTTAAGGTTTAAAGTTTTTATACGCATAAGAAGAACATATATGAATAAAATTAGCCCAGAATTCAAAACAGTACAAAATTCACACAAAAAAGGGGAGCGGGAAAATTCCCGCCCAGGGGTGTCGACCCCTAGGTCGACACACCAAGGGGGGTCGACCCCCTCATGGCAGATTTGGGTAGAATTCTTCTGGGTGAATGTGGACTCCTTTCTTGACTTGGTTCGTTGGCTTTAGGCTATAAATAAGACCCCATTTCTCTTGTTTCTCCACACCTAAAACAATGGAGAACTAGATGCTGCCTCTGCCCATATTAAATCAAGTCTTTTCTTCTTCAACAATCAACTAGAGTTATTCAAGTTTAGAGATCTGTGATTCAACATCTGCAATCCCTCTTCTATTTCTTAGATCCAATCATAGAAGTCTATGTTAATTTTAGATCTAAATACTTAAAAGTTAATTTTTACATGACTATAACTTGGATCTAAGCCTGTGACTATTTGAATCATATCAGATCTGCTATAAACTGTGTATTCAAGTTATTCTGACATGACTATGAACTACATATAAGCCTATACTTGTTTATCATATCAGATATGTCATTGTCAGTTAACCTAATTCGTTACTTAGATCTCATCATGCCTGTTTATGATGTCCCTTTTATGTTAGAATCGGTTCTGCTATCACATGTTCATCGGATGTAACGTCCCGCATTTTTATCGGTTTGTATTTGAATATTTAAATCAGTTTAAATATTGAATTCGTAATATAAGCGGGTTTGTATATTGATTAAAACGAAGTTGAACGTATAAAAATATATATTAAATATAATCGAGCTCGTAATATCACGGTAGTTCGTAATTTAACATTCTGAACTTCAACTGAGTGTATAGGATTCGTTATAAATCGGATTTCTTCGAAACAAGAAACGTTGGAATCTGTTGAACTGTATTTTTCTAACAGAAGTGAAAAATAAAGATTTTGTGTTATAAATTGTGACTTATGTCCAAATCAAATTTCCAAATAGTCGCTATAAAATCATTTATCGACCGTAACAGTTTATTTGATATAACTGGATACCGGTTGCAAAATTTGGACAAGATTCTTTTGAGACGTAGTGATAATTTAATTTTTAGAATTTTATTGTAATTTTTAATTAATTAAATACGCAAATTTTTATTTGGAGTATTTTGCACCCTATATCAATATTGTGGGGTTTCACAATATGGGTTAACCTACCGATATTATTATATTTTTGGGATCGTGGCACGTTACGTGACACGAAGGTATTTTTATTTTTGTCTATAGCGGTCCATAAATGCATGGTTAGGGATATTACTTCATGTGTAAGTCTAGTATATATAGATTATAAATCAAAATCCTTTTCCCCCCAAGCAACGTCTGCAAACCCGATCTAATCAACTAAAATTCACACAAAGTAGGAACTGCAAGCCTATGTCTTGTCATATCAGTCTGAAAAGCATAACAAAGAAGTCACTCGTGTATAAATAATATTCAGTCACGTCTACACAGTAGCACCTTTTCCCGCATATGCCTATACTTCCATTATTGAAGTGTACCTCCTCCCTTAGAAATTAAGTAAACTGAGTATATACTATATTGTTTCTCGTTTCTTCGTTGCTAAGTTAAGCAATGCCTCGTACCTATCCTACTACCTTCACGTCAATAGGAAAACATAGTGTATGATCAAATCTTGAAGGAGAAAGAATGGGAAAGGCTGACATATCATATTAATTTATTTCGTTAATTCGCAAATAGCTATAGTGTAAAAAGGAGAGAGACTTGTCTTCATTTACCTGCATGCGTATAAAACATACTTGCTCGTTCAGTTGAAACCAACAGTAAATAATAAAAAAGACGAAGCCCTCTTCCCTCGTCCCAAACTATAATAGTAATAAATACATATCTAAGAATATAGGTAGTCCTTTTACCTTGCCTAGGAAGTAATTTCACAGCCCACCCTTTGATGCAAACACCTATATCAAGGCAGCCTACTCTAAACCAAAAGTTGTCCTAAGGTAATGCACATGACACTTACAGGCTATTCCATCTCAAAGCTTCATGCTTAGGAAATAGACTGACCATCCTATAACCTACTACGTGCGAGACAAGGAATTCATACGTTATAAATACTCAGCACTGCTCTTCCTTCTCGCAAGAAAAATGAAGAACACTGTAAACCATAATGGTTACCGGTCTTTAAAATTTCATTCCAAACAAAATACTTTAATAAGAGTAACGACTGAGATACTTTACCATATATTCATTTTATTTGCTTTAGGCATGTACATGGGCTCAGCCCATTTCTGTTTTCTCTTCCGCTATATAATGTACTTGTATTACATTATTACAATACAACTGTTCTGTTTACACATTTTATCTTTAAAGAAATATTCTTTCAACATTAGTCTGCAAATCTCAACTTGGTATCAGAGCTAAGACAGTGTGCTTAACAGCATCATTGTTGATTCTCAGACAAGGTTTTTCTGAGATCATATTTGTCCATCAGAGAGGTTTCATCATTTGGACGCCTCCCATCAAAGATTTGCATCTTATCACCTGAGAGTTGTTGCTCAAACAAGAAGAACTGTGCCTTGCCTACTTCATATACTAGCTGCATTAGTTCTCCCTGTTCATGTTTGGAGATAAAATCTGAATAATCAGATAATCGATCAAGATTTTAAAGAAACCATTGCATTTGGTCAAAAAAACATCCAGAAGAACTTATCAGAGTTATTAGTATCTGTTCATCAGAAATTCATCAGAAATTCATTCAAGAAAACTCATCATTGAAGTTCTTAAGGTGCTATAGTGATCAAATATAGCATTTCTTTAAAATCTCAATTCAAAGACTATCCAATTCATATTTCATTATCTGTTTTTGCTTCTTTCTCATCTGAATTCAACCATGACTAGTCCTCCTAATCAAGGTGATGAATCCAGTATTAATGTTTCCAGCAATAGGGCTTCTGTCTCTCAAAATCAGTCGGATCCAGTTCAAGATCTGATGAAAGCCATCATTAAACCTCAAAGCCAATTTATCTCAGTACATCTTGATGAATCAAATTACCTGTTGTGGAAATTACAAATAGAAATAGCTGTCAGAGGTTATGGACTTGAAGATTACATATTTGGAACAAAGATTGTTCCATCTAAATTTGTTCGTGACAGCGAAGAAAAACTCATTCAAAATCCAGAGTTCTTGGCATATCAAAGACAAGATAGTCTTGTCTGCTCATGGATGATGTCATCCATTGGAGCAACAATTCTGCCTCAACTTATTGGAGTTAAATCGGCTCAAGATGTTTGGTCAACGATTGAGAGAAATTTTTCTGCTCAATCTTCTGCTCGTATTATGCATTATAAAAGACAACTTCATAGCATAAGAAAGGGTGATTCATCCATGAATGAATATCTACTGAAGGTAAAGAATATATGTGATCAGTTAAACTCAGCAGGTCAACAAATTCCAGAATCTGAGCATGTGCTATCAATTGTCAGTGGGTTGGATGATGATTATGAAGCAGTTTCAGCAATTATTTTGTCAATGGATCCTACACCCACACTACAGTATGTGTATTCAACACTATTGGCTCATGAGGGAAGAATAGATCACAAGAAAACTATTAATTCTGATCTATCTATCAATTATACTTCATATGGTATAGGAAAGAATCAAGGTAACACTTCAAGAAATCAACCAAATATGCAAAGACGTGGTCAAACTAATCGAGGCAGAGGTAGAGGCAGAAATAACAACAGTAGAGTTAGGTGTCAGATTTGTGACAAGTTGTTCATAGTGCTAACAAGTGCTATTTTAGATATAATTCAAATTTTAATCCGTCACAAACTGGCAACAACTCTAGTGTTAATTTGGTTAATGTGCAGAAAGATAATAGCAAAAGTAAAGCTGAAAGTGTTAATGCTGATTCTACAGCAACTATTGACGATATTAATGATGATAGCTGGTATCCTGATACAGGGGCAACCAATCACGTGACTAACAACCTAAACAATCTGAATATGGGGAATAAAGAGTACCAAGGTATGCAGAATTTACTTGTAGGAAATGGTAAAACTGTGCACATTACACATACTGGAAATGCAAGTTTAGATGGGCCAAAACAATTAATTCTAAAAAAATCTTTTAAGGGTTTCATCTATCAAGAAAAACTTAATGAGTGTTTCCCAATTTGCAAAGGACAACAATGTGTTCTTTGAATTTTATCCTAATGCTTGCATTGTTAAGGATATTCTAACACAGGAAATTATTTTGCAGGGTAATGAATATAAGGGACTGTACAGATTTAATGTTTCTAGTCCTAGGTCATCTATGTTAGATAGAAAAACATGTATGCTGACAGTCAAGAATGATTCTAATGAATATAAAGAGTTTAGTTTGTGGCATAGTAAACTAGGTCACCCTAGTTTAAAAACTGTCAAGCATGTTATGTGTAATAATGATTTTTCTATGTGTAAAATTCCTCTTTTCATATATGTGTACCTTTTGCCAAATGGGAAAGAGTCATAAACTTGCATTTCCAGATTCTCAAACCAGTTACACTAGACCTCTTCAATTAATTGCTACTGATTTGTGGGGTCTTGCACCTATAGGTTCTGATTATGGTTATAAGTATTATATTTCCTTTATTGATGCTTATTCTAGATATTTTTGGGTATATATGCTAAAATCAAAGGCAGACACCTGCAGTACAGTTATTCAGTTTATCAATAAGATTGAAAACTTGATTGGTAATCATGTAAGTATTTTTCAGACTGATGGTGGAAAGGAATTTTTACCTTTGAAAGCATTCTTTGACAAAAAGGGTATAAGTCATAGAACTACTTGTCCTTATACATCAGAACAAAATGGCACTATTGAAAGAAAACATAGACATGTTGTAGAAACTGGTTTAACCTTGCTTGCACAAGCCTCTATGCCATTAAAATTTTGGCCAGAGGCATTTAATACAGCAGTACATTTAATTAATTTACTTCCTACAAAAGTACTTGAATTCAAATCCCCACATGAAGTGTTATACAAGGTTAAACCGGACTATAAATATTTAAAAGTCTTTGGTTTTCAATGCTTTCCTAACTTAAGGCCTTACAACACTCATAAATTAGATTTTAGATCTACTCCTTGCACATTTTTGCAGTATTGTAATAATCAAAAAGGTTATAAATGTTTAGATAGCAAGGGTAGAATATATGTGTCAAGGCATGTTAGATTCAATGAAGAAGTGTACCTATTCATTCAAACTAATATTAAAACTACTGCAAAAGTCATAAATCCAAGGCTATATATACCTGACATACCAGAGGAGATAGAAATGTTGTGTCATCTTCTCAAAAGAAGAATGACAACAACATTCACTCTCAACACACAGTGCCCATCAATGATGGACCAGGTCAAGAGAATTTTGATATGCCAGATATTGGAAGCAATCTGCAGGAACATTCACAAAGAAGTAATAGTGATAGTGATAATGATACTGGTAACAACAATCGTGAATTAGAAGAAGTAGAGTCTTCAGGAAACAACAATCAAAGTCAACCAGTTAGAGACAATGTCAATATGCATCCTATGATGACTAGAGCCAAGTGTGGTATTTTTAAACCAAAAACCTTAAATACTGTAAGTACGCAAGATGAACCAATTTCTTATACAGATGCTAATCAGGTAGATGAATGGAAAACAGCTATGTCTGAAGAGTATAATGCTCTTATTAAAAATAAAACTTGGACTCTTGTTGAATAACCCAATAATAAAAATATTATTGGATGTAAATGGGTTTTTAAACTCAAAAAGAATGCTGATGGTTCAATTTCAAAATATATAGCAAGATTAGTTGCTAAGGGGTATTCACAACAGTATGATTTTGATTTTTCAGAAACCTTTTCACCTGTTGTAAAGCCCTCTTCAGTCAGAATTATTTTAACTATTGTTTTATATAGAAATTGGAGCATCAAGCAATTGGATGTGCATAATGCTTTTTTGAATGGTATTTTACAGGAAGAAGTATATATGGAACAACCTCAAGGGTTTATTAAAAATGATGGCAGAAATTTAGTATGCAAGTTGAACAAAGCTATTTATGGACTCAAACAAGCTTCAAGGGTTTGGTTTGACAAGTTGAAAGAAACACTTGTCAAATATGGATACAGGCCAACAAAATCTGATAACTCAATTTTCACTAAGTTTACTGCTACTACTACTACATATATACTTATTTATGTTGACGATTTTATCATTACAGGTAACTGTGTAGCTGAAATCAAAAATATAACAGACATACTTAATTCAGAATTTTCTATCAAAGATCTGGGCAATTTGGATTACTTTTTGGGTATAGAAGTTAAAAGAACAAGTGTTTCAGAAATGCATCTCAACCAAAGAAAATACATTTCAGAAATTTTGTTCAGGGCTAACATGGATAAAGCTAATTCTTTATCTACTCCAATGGTGTCCAGCAGTCAATTGTCTAAATATCAATGTGAAGACATTCAGAATGAAAAGTTATATAGAAGCATAGTTGGAGCCTTGCAGTATGCTACCATTACAAGACCAGACATTGCTTATAGTGTTAACAAAGTGAGTCAGTATATGCAAAGACCTTTAGACAGTCACTGGAAAGTTGTTAAGAGGACTCTTAGATATTTGAAAGGGACTATTAATCATGGGCTCATTCTAAAGTCTAGCAAAAATCTTAATGTCAACGCTTATGCAGATGCTGATTGGGGTACTGATCATGATGACAGAAAATCTACTTCTGGTTACTGTATATTTTTGGAAAACAATCCTGTATCTTGGAGTGCAAATAAACAAAATACTGTGTCAAGGTCCAGCACTGAAGCAGAATTCAGATGTGTTGCAAACACAGCAGCAGAAATTATGTGGATTGAATCCTTACTCAGTGAACTCAAAGTTAAACCTAACAAAGTTGCTACATTTTGGTGTGATAATGTGAGCGCAATTTCACTTACGTCAAATCCTGTTTTACACTCTAAAACTAAGCACATAGAACTGGATTTATACTTTATCAGAGAGCAGGTGATAAATGGTAAATTAAAGGTTGGATACATGTCATCGTTTTACCAAAAAGCAGACATACTTACTAAACCTCTGTCCAAGGTGAATTTCTGTCGGCTCCGAGATGAATTGAACGTCGATGAAGCTGATTCGAGTAAAAGAACACAGAGGTAGGTATATATTCCTGATTAATTCCTTCTTATTGTTCGTAGATGAGTTGAAGAACATCCACAAATAGCTGATTCTTCAGATCCGTTGTGAAACTTGAATCGCGCCATAATAGAAGACGGATTACTTTCTCGCTTTGATTATAGTAGTGCTGAAGAACGTCTGCAAGTAATTGATTCTTCGATTCATCATCTGATCTGTTGATTTTGCCTGAATCGCCATGATGGAGGCCGTTATTCTTACTTTGTGACAAACCCTAACCCTCGTAGGGTTTGAAGGGGGGTAATAAGAGTAACGGCTGAGATACTTTACCATATATTCATTTTATTTGCTTTGGGCCTGTACATGGGCTCAGCCCATTTCTGTTTTCTCTTCCGCTGTGTAATGTACCTGTATTACATTATTACAATACAACTTACAATACAACTGTTCTGTTTACACATTTTATCTTCAAAGAAATATTCTTTCAACATTAGTCTGCAAATCTCAACTTACTTCATGATTAATCAGAGTGTATATATTTTTGGGTTGCTTAAGAGGTGCTTTTCATCTTAGTCTAAGCTTTGCCGTACTTGGCAATAAAGTAAGGTATAGGGATGGCCATCGAGACTTGAAGAGGAGGCCAGGGATCGTTTTGAAGGCATAGATGAGTGCATGAGGAGCTAAATGACGCGGAAGAAAGGGTGAAAACAAGTTAAAGCAAATGGCGCATGAGGGGAAGGCCAAATTCAAAGCAGTAGGGTAGGAAAAGTGATGGATGTGAGGACTACTACAACACAGTGAGGGAATTCGCAAGTTAAGGGGTGCGTAAGGAGGTGCAGACTGTTTTATGGAGTTGGCCGAAGTCTTTGAAGTGAAACATGAACGGACTGAGGACTGGAGAGGGAGCAAATTTGAGGAGCTCGGTGTATGCTAGGCGCGTAATGATGTCCCTTGTTTCGGTTACAAGCATGCAGGAGGGTAGTACATGAATTGGTGAGTAGGCGTATGGTCTTAGCATTGGAATAGGGTGTACCCACGCATGAGGCTTGTGAAGTTCGGAAGATGATGAGCTGTTGGTACGAGGAATGAAAAGTGTTGGAGCGGCATTTGTGTGTACCGCAGTTTCCATTCGGAAAGGAAGTGTTGAAGCTGGAAGTATACATGGTGCTTATACGTGAGAGTTTTGCAGAAGTCTGGAGCCGCGCCATGCATGGAAGCAGTGGCGTGGACTGGGTGAGCTCGTTTTAACGGTGGAGGTGGCGTATGAATTTGTTTTATTGAAGTATTGAGTTTGGGAAGGGAGTTCGCAGTTGGCAAAATTAGGGATGGCTAAAAAATCCGTATCCGCGGTTATCCGTGGGTAAAATCCGTCATGTATATGAAACGGATAGTTAAATGGGTATCCATGAGTAAAATAAACGGGTATTTTTATTATCCATTAATTAATGAGGCGGGTACGGATAGTAAGATATCCATATCCGCGGGTACCCGTGCCCGCATTGAATGTGATTTATTTTCAATAGTTAATACAAAAAATATTGTTGTTGGTTGTTTGGTATTTGTGTGCATGCTTTTACTCAACAATTTATAACTGACTGTTGATATTTTGATGGATACTTCTGTTGTTATCTCTTCTTTTTTGGATGTTGGTTTAAATATGTATTGGTATTTTGAGGTTAGCTTATAATCATTGGTCTAATTTGTTTTTTTAACCAAATGTAATTTTGAATAATTTCAATAAATGGCTAAAAAATAAATTGAATAAATATAATGGATACCCACGAATACCCGCCATTACCCGCAACCTGTTTAAAACCCGTTTAATGGATACCCATGCGGGTATGGAGCGGGCACGGGGCAAAAAATCACCCAACGGGGCGGGTGACGGGTTGGTACTACCCGCGTCCGCCCCACCCCATTGCCATCCCTAGGCAAAATACCAGTTTTTGCGTGTGAAAGGAGAGGAGATGCTTTCTGGAGTAGTTTTTGCTGGTTTATGAAAGAAGAAGAATGCGGGTATGGGTCTGTTTTGTATAAGGTTGAAACATGCGTATATGATGCAAGTGGATTCAAAAGGTGAGGGAAAAGCTTGTCTTGAGGTTCACTGTAGCATGCTAACAAGGTAATGAAGATGAGGATGGGGGTAAGACATGCAAAAATGATGTGTATTAGGGCTGTCAACAGATACCCGAAAAATCCGATATCCGTCCGCATCCGTATCCAAAAATACGAAAAATATCTGTTATCCGAGATGCGGATACGGATACCCGATATCCGAAAATCATTTCGGATACGGATATGGTTATAGTGGTATCCGTATCCGAAAAATATCCGTCAGATTTTCTGATACGTGTATGTAGTACATATATTATACAATTTTTAATTTATATTTAAGATTAAATTAATATATAAATTTCCTTAAAATAGTTAAGCTAAACTCAACTATTTAATTATAAAGGAAAGTTGTATTTTGTATTATGCAACATTTTAAATCATGTACTCATTTTATTTTGTGGTATGGTTATAATTAAAACATAATTGTGTATGTGCTTCTATGATTTATATTTTGTTTTATTTTAGTCTTAGGGTTGTGTATTTCATATTTTGAACACTTTATGTCTTAAAATATTTGTTGTAAGAAAATTATTTGATTGATGTCCTGCTTGTAATTTTTAATTAGATGTATTCACATTTTCAAAAAATATATTTTATGAGCCAAATTTGTATGTGAGTGATTTATTTGTAAACTTTTACTGTTTCATTTTCGGATATTTTTTCGGATGTTTTTGGATATTTTTCGGATATTTTCGGATATACACATCCAATGTACAGTTTTAAGTTTCAGATACGGATATTTCGGATATTTTCGGATATCCGTATTCGCTAATGCGGATACGGATATTTTCGGATATCCGAAAATATCCGCGGATACGGATACAGATATTTTTAACTGGTATCCGCGGATATCGGATACGGATTCGGATACGGATTTTCATTTTCGGATACGGATTCGGATACGACACTATCCGTATCCGACTGCATCCGTTTACAACCCTAATATGTATAATATTACGTAGAGGGGACAGTTGCGGCCATTTTGTTCTAGCGTGAAGTATACAGGAGCCTGTGCCAACGTGCGGATTACATGATGCCGACATGATTCATGTGCGGATGAAGTGCGGAAATGGGATGGATTTGGGCCGAGTCGAATGAGAAAGCCCAAAGTGTTATGAATAATTAAACGTTAGGGAAAAAAAGGGGAGTTTAGAAGATGAGGATGCACGAGATGGTGAGGTAGCTACTGTGCTGATTTGTTATTTATCAGGGAGATGTAGATTGCAAGCGCATGTCGGGATGAAGAACGTGAAAAGGAGCAGTGGTTGGACTGGGATTAGAGAAATCAAATCGGCAGGGTTAAATTAAAGACAAAAACAATCGGACGAAACCGATGACGTTGAAATCATAGCGGCGAGGTCTTCATTATAAAACCGACACAAATCATTATTTAATGGTTAATGCGCCAAGGTGAGTAAATTCACTAACTCTGATCTATTTTAAAATATTATAATTATATTTAAATATTGGTTGAATGCTGTGTGATGGTCGTTTAGGTAGATTACAATTAACATTGGTTGAAACATATATATCGTTGCATATGTACACATCATCGTCCGGATACTGATTCCATCAATTATAATATTTCCTAGTCTGGAATCAGTGGTAATTGTTGACTAACATCTGTGGATGCGGAAACCGGTTGGAGGAATCCAACCGGATTCCTCAAATATTTATATGTGCTGTTTGTTTTATATTATTCATATATGCACTGTTTGAACCCAAATGACATTAAAATCCTGTGTGGATATTGATGATTGAATGGAAATTCAATGTTATTTGGATTAAATCAATAGTCGATATCGATTAAGAAAGCGCCAGCAGACGACCGTAAATTCATCTTTTTGTTAAGACGTCGAATTGTCGCCAGACGAATCAACGAAGTTAAATTATAAAAATTATATTTTTATAATTAAAGCAAGGTTAAAATTATAATAGAAGTTCTATTATAAACATTCTGTAATTAGTTTTTACAAAGTAAATATAAACGATTATTTGACATTTCAAATAAGTTATTAAGCTGAAATAATCCTACGAGTGAATAATTTGGATAATTATTTTAAAACAAACAGTTAAGAAATATTTTTAGATTAATTATATTAATCTAATGGTAAGAAGTAATTAAAATCAGTGAACGAATTAACTGATGGTTTGAAGTTGATTAAATCAACTGTTATTTGAAATTGATTTTTTTATTAATTGGTCTTCAATTAATCTAATGGAAATAGTTTAGGAATAAATTAATCAAAGTTAATAAGATTTAATTACCTTTTTAATGAATGAAGTTTAAATAATTATTTGAACTAGTATAATTAGTATTGTTCATTAATAATGAAGTAAATTGTTTTACTTCGGCAAATGATCAAGTTAATCACTATTTAATGAATCTCATGGTAGTGAGTTTATGATGAGATGTTTACCGGAATTGGGTATAATAATTCGAATAAAAAGGAAATGGTCACAAGACGAAGAACATTATTGATGTATGATAAGAGAAGTTTAAATGGATTTGTATAAGGAAGATGAAGCGAAGAGTTAATGACTAATGTAAACAATTATAAACAACAGAATTTTCAAAATAAGGATATAGCATCATAAAACCATATTTAAAATAAAACAAGAAATACGGTTTAATTGATATTATTAGTAATAAGGAGTTTAGAGTTACAGACTTATATTTTTTCTAAGGTAAGAACGTTGTCGATCAAGGTCTGAGAGGTAAATAAAATACCCCAACTTGAACGACTCCACTAGTATCGAGGGATGATATTAGTTTGTAACAGACAGAGACCCAGTTTCTCAGGGTGGGAGTACTCAAGCTCGATCGGGATTCTTCTTTCATCCTGCTTGAAGCTGCTTAGATGTACTGCTTGATTTCATCTCTCTCTACTATGGCTGTGTTTTGGGGATTATGCTTTTTTATTATTGTACTCTGATGTTTTAAAGTACAAGACAGAAATTTTAATGATGTACTGGGTTTTATGCATTTCATACATATGATGTAACCTTGTTTTGAACTATGATGTTTTCTGTTCAATAAAATTTTAAATTCCGCTGGTATTTTATATCTGACTTGTAATGTTTCTGTTTTTATTTACCTATAACACTTCACGAAACTTAATGGATTCTCTTAATGAGTGACATTAACGGACGTGGGGTGTCACACTACCAAATCCGACAACTCCCTGTATTTTAAAGTCAGAAATGATCACATAACGTACATATTAGTTTATGATGATCTGATCATAACAAGAAATAATGTCCATGAAATCAGTTCAATTATTCAACATCTACATAAAGCATTTTCTATCGAGGATCTAGGAGAACTCAATTACTTCCTAGGCACAAAAGCAGTAAAGAAATTAGACTCTAAAATAATATTGTGTCAAAAAAGTGCATACTAGAAATTTTGAAGAGAACTAAAATGCCAATCCTATTCCAACATTAATGGTCAATAATCTAAATTTATTCAAACACAAAGGTGAAAGTTTTTCAGATGCAACCAAGTACAAAAGTATAGTTGGATCTCTACAATACGATGCCATTACTAGGCCAGATATAAGATTTAGTGTAAACAAGGTAACACTGTTTATGCACAATCCAAGTGAAGAACACTGGAAGGTTGTCAAGCGTATTTTAAGATATCTAAATGGCACAATTAATTAGGGGATGCAACTAAAAGGAAATAGAAAACTAGAAATCAAGAGTTACTCTAATGCCATTGGGCCTATGATCTGGATGATCGAAGGTGCACAACTGGCTTTGTGATCTATGTAGGAGAGAATCCCATCTCTTGATGTTCCAAAAAGCAGGCTACTGTGTCATGCTCTAGTACTGAGGATGAATATCGAAGCCTCGCTAGCACAACAACAGAAATTATCTGGATTGAGGCACTGCTTATGAAATTGGAGTCGCTCAAAATCTCAAACCCACAATCCAGTGCGATAATCTCAACACAGTATTGTTATTTTCCAACCCAATCCTCCAGTCTCGTACGAAACATATTGAAATTGATATTTATTTCGTACTTGAGAGAGTTATCAGCACGTAATTGGAAGTAAATCATGTGCCAACGACATTTCAGAAGGCAGACGTGTTAAATAAAGCCTTCTCGAAGAAAATTTTCGATAAATTTAAAACCGATTTGAAGATTCTTGAAAGTAGAAGAGACTTGGAAGAGAAAGTAAATTTTTGGAGGCCATGGATATAACAGAACCCTAGTAATATTTGAGGGGGCATATTATAGTAAAGCGACTCAACCTTCTCAGCAACAAATATATAATAAGGGTTTTCAGGGCATTATTGTCATTACTCATAATTTGCATATTACTGTTACAACATCATGTATATAAGTCAGCTGCATTATACATTATAAACACTAACGAAGATTAATAAAATAATAAACACCATTGCACTACTTATTTGTTTCAATCTGTTCTGATCTGCTCTGATTTGTTCTGTGTTTGATTTCCATTACATTCCCCAGTTACCCTAAGAGACCAGGAAATTTAGTCAACAATAATACTATATTAACAATGATTGAAATGTTAATGTCCTTTTGTTAGCACGTAAACAGTAGAATATTCCACTATTATATTAAAATATTTTAACATGAAAATATTGCCAAAAAAGCACACATATGCATGTGTGTATATATATAGCGCCCCTAGGCGCGCACACACACTCAAACACACAAACACACACACGCACGCACGCACACACACACGCACACAGATATATATATATATATATATATATATATATATATATATATATATATATATCTGTGTGTGTGTGTGTGTGTGTGTGTAGGGAGGGGCTATAGGAACACAAAATTATGTACACAAAATCTGGACCATAAGATTTGTTTTGTCTTTATGTATGAGGTGAAATTCAAGGGAAGATCCAATGGCTCAGATTTTGTATGTTTAATTTTGTGTCAATATTTTGTCTTCATTTAGACTTTCCAATATACATACATACATAAATACATATATATATATATATATATATATATATATATATATATATATATGCTATGTTTTCGAGCGTATTTTATGATAGTACACTTCCCTAATTGTTAAATAAGTGAATGCACATTGATTTGTAATAAATTAGTTTCTAAGATAAAAATTAAGTCGTAGTATTCTTGAAATTGGCATTTTATTAAAGTATAAGTTGGTAATCATACTACTACTATTCCAATATAATTTTGAAGGTTTAAGATAAAAATAACATGAAGGATATATATGGACAAGGCTCAATTTGACCATAAGAAAGCCATTTAAAAATCCGGATGGATATTAATCCCATAATTTTGTACCTTTGTTGAATTAACACATTTAGAAGAATGCATATACGAATTTCCAAAGAGCTGAATTTCTTCAGCTTTCATTAATTTAATTGGCTATGAATGTCTATAGAACCATTGCTTATAAAACAAAATGTCTAATTTGAACAAAATTGTTTTATTTATTGATCCATTCAATTTTTACAATGTGGGGAGGGCCTTACAAATATTTCAGAAAATCAGCCTTCTCACCTACATATATACGACCCTTAACTAGCATTAACTAAGCAGGAAGACATGCAACGTCTGGATAGACTACACCAACTTTCCTTCCATTAGCATTAAGACAATAACTTTTCAAATTACTGCCAGTAGTGGATGTAATTTTAACATCTTGCAAAGTAATTCCTTGACAACCAACTGATGCACTACATGCAATTTCAATGGCTGAGACATCCCCCTTCGCATTTGAACTCCCTCGCGCTCCTATAAATGCCACATCCTTTATTTGCACGTTAGATGACTGTGATACAAATATAAATAATCAAGCATAACAAATGACAACATGTTCATTATAAACAAAACACATAAATAATCAATTGTCCATATTAGTACCGAGTTTCGACAACCACTTCTTCCGTTACAATAGTACTGATCAATTATTATTGGTTGATCCACCGAATCAAAGGTAATATCTTGGAAAGATATGCCTCTAGCGTAGCCAGAACCTCCCTAAATAAAAAAATTTAACTCTAAAGCTTAGTGTGAATTACATTAATAAAATATGATTTAGTGTTAGTGAAATAAACCGAATACCTCCCACGTTTTGACTCTACAACCATACAGTGTATTGTAAAAATTACACTGCTGAACTCTAATGTTCTCCACTCGTGCTTCTTCTCCATCTTTTCCTAAGCTCCCAATGCTGATAGTTTACATACAACAACAAATATACAGAAAGGGAAAAATGCATTAGTGAGCAACTAATGTATACTTTTAATAAGTAGTTTAATCTTGTTTCAGAAAGTGTAAAATTGTAGAATAACAGTATTAATTCATTTTCCTAGTTATGTTTTTAAAACTGAAAAATTTACAAATTTAGAACTTCAGATATCTTAGACATCCAACTTTCTTTAAACTTTGTTAGCAGGCAACCTATGTATAATTTTCATAAGCGGCGTAATCTTGTTTCAAGAACTCAGAAATATACATTGAAATTTCTTTAAACTTGTTAGCTAGAGCTTAATCCTGTTTCAAGAAATAAATGGAAAATAATTCCTTTTAATGTATATTTTATTTGATTTTGGATTTCAAAAGTCTTGGCATTTTGAAGTTTCAAATGTTTTTCTATCCAAACTTATGTTTTTAAAGTTTGAAATGTCAACTTTGAATTTCAGAAACCTCCGACATTGGACCTTTTTATTGTTTACATAAATAACAAAAGTAAAATGTCTCAAGATACATGGCTTGATAAATGATATACATAATGGAAATTGTCCTTCATGAATACTTTTATTTAATAGATCCTCTACATTACTATAGTCAGTAATAAATGTTAATTTATTTTACCTTTTACCAATTGTCAAAAGTCGGTAACCCATAGGAATTGTAATGGATACTTATGAACACTTCCAAAATTAGACTAAAAAAAGGAGATGGGTTACCTAATGCCATGACCAGGGCCACAATTTATATTGCTAATGTTCAGATTGGAACTACCAGAAAGTATGGCAATGCAATCATCACCTGCATTATGCAATTTAATCATCTATTAGCACTTAAGAATTTATTAATTCCGTTTAAGAAGAGTTCACACCAATAATGTGTTCCTTCATGTAAATTTTATCACACATAAAATCATAGCGTTCATTAGGCATATGATTTAAAGTACCATATATTTTTATTATTTGATATTAAGAACAATGAGTTATCTCATCTTACAGGGTAATTATATAAGGGAGTCTTTTTTGTTGGTATTTCAAATATTAATTTTCTAATATAATAAAAAGAACATATTTTAATCAAAAGTGTAGTGTCATTAACAATTTTCAAAAATGATCATGCATGCAATTTATATTTGGAAGCTAAAAATAGTAATAAAACACATGACACATTTTTCCAATTTTAATTTAGTACCATATTTGTTAGTAATTGATGTGTAATACACTTATATCATTTAATGTGGTCAATCATTATAAAAATGAAAATTCTTTGAATTCATCCTCAACCATCATATCTTCTTCTCCAAACAGTTGAACTCAAAGAAATTAAGGATAAATACCGGTGGCAATAATAGAATGAGCAACTTGAACATTTTGAGAATCAGAAATCAAGATTCCATCAGTGTTTGGACTGTCTCCAGGAGCTGTTATGTGCAAACTGTTTAGACTAACTCTGGAACATTGGTGAATAGTCAGGTGCTTAGCAGCACTGTCTACAGAATTTATGTTGTTTATTGCAACATTTTGGCAGTTCATTATATTCAACGACTGTATGATATAATAGAAATAATGTCAGTCTCCAACCTGATTGACAGTGAAGCAATAATTCAAAAGAGGCCAATACTTACATATGGAGCATTATCACATCCCTACATTTATAGTAAAAAATGTTAGATGTAATCATACAAACAAAAGGAGAGAGAGAAGTGTCTATAATGCATGTTGCTAAACAAAGGAGGCTGCTATTCCGATCTTAAATCAATGAACTTACCCCTTTTTTCTTGCAGTCCCACCATGGTTGACCTTGTCCATTAATAGTTCCATTACCATCAATTAAAAGACCGTTTACACCATGTATTGAGATCCAGTGAAGATTAGAGTTTGACGATACACCATCATATGCAATCAGTGTTCCGGCAAGCTAGAATTGAAATGTATGTTATTATTGTATTTTAATCTTATATTTTCTAATAAAATTTTGTAAGAAGATTGGATATATTACCTGAAAATGTAAATTTGATTTGCATGGACCTTGGAAATTGATCTTGTTCAACAAAAATGTCTTTAGGGATGGAACCAAAAACGTAGGATTGTTCCCATCAGCACATGCTGCTCCCCATGCTTTCAGAAATGCCTTCAATATACATAAATTAGCATTACTAGTCAAATATAGTTGGATATAATTTATATAGTAAACCGAAACATTGATAAAATATCATTTATTTCTAAGTGTGAATACATACTTGGCTATCATCTGATTTAGCATCTCCTTTAGCTCCAAAGTTTGCAACATTGTATATTGCACCATTTGCACCAAATATGGTACTCGTCATACAAAGAAGAATAATCATGCCAGTAATAAAATCCTGAAGAATATATATAACATAAAATAAAACATTTAGCTAATAAAACATAGCTAGTGTAGGATTATATACAAAGGCTTTGACAATTTGTAGTACATCTCACCAAATCCATTGTTGAATTAATCTTCAAGAGAGAATATTATCAAACAATAAAATCTATGCGGTTTGGACTTTAGCCACCACAATTTATAAGCAGTGTTATGTTGATTACACTGTACATTCCTACCATGTTTGAACATACCGCAATTTAAAAAAAATAGCCAGATTTGTTCTTTAACAAACAAGGTATCTTGGGATATTTCTGAATAAATTAAAACCATATTAAGGTATCTATTTAGTATTTTGTAGTATGCAAATTTGGAACCTTCTAAATACAAATGAAATAACAAAAGTGCATTTCAATCAAGTGAACTGCTAATATATGCATTATACTATTGTGACATCAAAAAAAAAAAAAAAAAAAATAATTGATTCCCTACCGATTTGTTCAACATTAACAAAAGTAATATGCAAATCACTTTTTTTATCTATGTACAAAGTATCATGGAATAATTTCTGAATAGGGCATCTTGGAATAATTTTGAAAAAAAAAATCAAAAACATTTAAATCAAATATCTATGTATTGCATCATGTAAATTTGAAACCTTCTATATATAAATGAATGTGTATGTGTGTACGTGCATTTTAATCAAATGGTCTGCAGGTAAATGAATTATAATTGATTCCCTACCTGATTTGTTCCACATTAACAAAAGTAATATGCAAATCACTGTCTTTTTATTTAATAAATAAGCTATCATGGAATAATTTTTAACAAGATAAAACCATACTGAAAACTAACTATTTATTACATCAGTATTCAAATTCAGAATTTCCTGTTATAAACGACATTATCTGATTACATTTTTATAAAGTGAAACCCTAACAGACAATATTTTTGGGACATGTAGCGTTTTAAATGCACCAGCTCTATCCTTTCTTATATGTTTTATCTTTATATTCAAATATTTTAGGCTAATTCTATTCATACACCAATAATTTCCTAACATACACCGTGATCTAAAATAAAATAGCATACACCAAATATTTCTTTTCATAGACCATGCCTTTCCAAAAATTACGCTTTTATATTTTCATCATCTTCCCTCTTTAACCTTAAAACCAAGTTACACAAAACTAGAAATTTTTTTGTAATAAATTTACCCAAAATTCAAAAAAAGAAAAAAAAAAAATTTCACTAACATCATAAATTATTCGATTGTTCTAATTTTAAAAGTGAGCTCTATTTTTGGATGATTGAACATATCGGAATTAAAATATTTAGTTGTAAAAATTTTCATCATTGACATTTTAGGTTTTATTAACTTTATAAAATTTTATAGATTTGATCAAATATTTTTGAATTTAAAGTTCTAATTAGATGCATTATAAGAAAAAGACTGAAAATGAAATCAAAGGCAAGGATAGCATAATCATAATTTTTCATATTAAAACAAGGATATGTGTTAAGGATTTATGGGTGTATGAATAGAATTTCCTAATATTTTATTGGCGGGTTAATATTATGTTCCTAATATTTGTTGTAATACATATAATTGAATATGCGTATGTTGTAATACATATAAGTGAATATGCGTTTATCATGTTATATTTAGTTCCACATTTTGGGAGTAAGGCTAAAATCAGCTCCAAAACCAATATATAAGAAAGTCAATGTAATAGAAATATGTACACTGAATCAAGAGAAATAAAAAGGTCTCTCCCTTATCTCTTATGTTCTTTCTAATGTCTTCTCTTTTATTATCTGTTCTTTATTATTTTACAACACATTATCAGCACGAGATTCTATTATAGTTTTTTTTCTTTTTTTGTTGAAATCTTCTAGATCTACAATTATGAATTTGTCATGTAAGTACTTTTTATTTGAGAATGTCAATTCGTGGATCCCTATATTTGTTCTATAATTTTTTCTGTTGGAGAATATCTGATATATGGATCTATATTTTTTTTTGTAGATCTAGATTATGTTCCAGTGGATCTAACTTTTAGATCTAATTATTTTTAACTTAGTGGTTTTTAGATATCCACCTATTCATATTTGATTTGATATTATGGTATACCAAATATTTTTTTAGGAAGATCCATTCATTTTCTTCTTATAATATTATATATGCATCTTTTACCCCATACGCCATACATAAATAATCTTCATTTGCTACTTTATCTCTTCAATAACAGAGAAGCCATTGATAATAGGTATGCATATATGTAAACTGCAGGATGCTTCTTATTTAATCTAATGCTTGTTGTACAGCTTCAACTTTGTAATAATAGACTACCTATTCTTTTTTTTTTATGCTTCATCTCGCAAGATGAGATGCTTTAAATATTTAGAATTACATTTCCATGTATAGCTTACTTTTATATGTTTTTCATCTCCCAATACAAGCAAGTTGCTTGTTAGCCAACATATGTATTACTGTGGCCATTATTTTTGTTATGTAACATGGTGTATGGCTCCTTAACGATTGGTATTGTTTTCCTTATTGTAATAAGTTCATTGTAAATGTACAGAGAAAGACTTGCAAATTCGGATATTATTTTTGTGATTCCGTGTCGTAATATATTCAATTTATTACATGCATGTCTACGGTCCTATTGTATTTTACGAGATCTGCATTTTTTTTGAAATAATAGTACTATAGTTTCATTGTTTTGTCTATTCGTTAATTTGTTAATTCGTTTTGATAATTATAGAACATGTATACTGATATGTGAATTTTATTTAATTAAGCATCTACAATTTTTTTTGTGTAGTTCGCAAAATGTCAAACATTGCTAAACTTGAATTTAAAGCATTGGAGATTTCTGGAGACAATTATTTGTTATGGATACTGGATGCCGAGATCCACTTGCAATCTCAATGTTTAGAGAATACCATTAAAGATGGTAATAATATGTCCCAGCAGGACAAAGCAAAGGCTCTAATATTTTTAAGACGCCACATCCACGATGATCTAAAATCAGAATATTTAACTGAAAAAGACCCTCTCCACTTATGGAACTCCCTGAAGGAGCGTTATGACCACCAAAAGACAGTCATACTTCCAAATACAAGGCAAGAATGGTTAAACTTGAGGTTTCAAGATTTTAAAACCGTAAGGGAATACTATTCCGCTATGTTTAGAATTACTTCTAAACTAAAACTATGTGGAGAAAAGGTAGATGATGCGCAAATGTTGGAAAAGACCTTCTCAACATTTCATGCCTCGAATGTGCTCCTGCAGCAGCAATATCGAGAGCGTCATTTTACAAAATATTCTGAACTCATTGAATGTTTGTTGATTGTTGAACAAAACAATGAATTACTTCTTAAAAATCACTCCTCAAGGCCAACTGGTTCAGCTGCATTACCAGAAGTTAATGCTAATTTCGCTCATTCCGGAAGAGGTCGTGGCAGAGACAGAAGTAGAGGACGTAGTCGTGAACGTGGACGTGGATACAATCCCAGCAGAGGTGGTTACAGTGGTTTTGAGGACAACAAAACTACTGATTTCAAAAGGCAGCGAAAGAAAAATGAGCCTTAAAACAATAACAATTCAGCTGTTGAAAATAAAAAGTATTATGAGGAAATTTGCTATAGATGTGGGCACACTAGTCATTGGTCACGTACTTACAGATCATCAAAGAAAATAGTATAAGAATATCATAAATCAAAAAATATCAAGACAAACAATACCGAGGGATTGTCCGATAATGCTAACCTGAAGTTAAATGATTTCTTTGAAGATTATGATGGAAATTTATTCAGCGATGAAAATTTGAATGCAATATTCGAAGATATGACCGAACCAACCAATAAGTAGCCTGAAGCTCACTATGTGATTTTTATTTTGTTTCACTTCCTTTCTACATGTGTTAGTTTGAAACTTTTTTTTATTTCCCTTTCTTTTCAGTTTATGGAATTGCTGAAATAATATGTAATATTGGACATGATAAGTAGTTTATTCCCATGGACATTTATCTGTACTTATAAATTATTTGTGTTATTAACTAGTTGTATTGTTTTTTTATTCTAAAGGTATGGATCGACAGTGTTTAAGTGATGGTATATGTCTGGTAGATAGTGGAATTACTCATACGATATTGAAAAACCCGAAGTTTTTCTTAGAATTATCTGAAAATGTTTCATATAAAGTTTCAACTATAGTTGGTTCAGCCAATATAATTGAAGGGTCCAGAAGAGCACATATAGTGTTACCAAATGGTACACATATATTCATTCAAAATGCACTATATTCAAGCAATTCTAAAAGAAATTTGCTTAGCTTCAAAGATATAAGAATGAATGGATATCATATTGAAACTATAAATGAAAATAATAAAGAATACCTTTGTGTTATTTCTAAAATTGAAAGCCAGAAGCTTATTTTAGAAAAATTTGGTACAATTTCAACTGGATTATACTTTATCAAAATTGGCATAGTTGAATCTCATTTTGTAAACATGAGCCAGAAGCTCACAGATACAAAGAAATCAATTCTTTGGCATGATCGTTTAGGTCATCCTGGATCAACTATGATGCGTAAAATTGCTAATAACTCAAATGGGCATGATTTACCAAATCAGTTGAATTTACCAAATGATTACATGTGTACATCATGTACACAAGGAAAATTAATTACTCGACCTTCATAAAGTAAGATCACCTCTGAATCTCTGGCATTTTGCAAAGAATTCAAGGTGATATATGTGGTCCGATTCATCCCGCTTGCCGGCCATTTAGATACTTTATGGTGTTAGTTGATGCATCAACTCGTTGGTCACATGTATGTTCGCTATCTACTAGAAACATGGCATTTTCCAAATTACTTGCTCAAATAATTAAATTAAGAGCACATTTCCCCGATCATCAAATCAATACGACTAGATAATGCAGGAGAATTCACTTCTCAAGTATTTGATGATTATTGTTTATTACTGGGAATTGAAGTTGAACATCCAGTAGCTCATGTTTATACTCAAAATGGTCTGGCAGAATCATTAATTAAGTGTATGCAACTTATTGTAAGACCTTTACCTATGCAAACAAAGTTGCCTGTCGCAGCTTGGGGACATGCAATTTTGCATGCGTCCAAATTGATTAAAATTAGACCAACGTCTTATCATCAATTTTCACCATCATAACTTTTAACTGGATCCCAACCAAATATTTCACACCTACGAAAATAGTCCCCCACTTCGTACTAAAATGGGTCCTCAAAGAAGGTTGGGAATTTATGTGGGATTTGACTCACCTTCGATAATTCGTTATCTTGAACCTCTTACGGGTGATGTCTTTACTGCAAGATTTGCAGATTGCAAATTTGATGAGTCAAATTCCCCGCCGTTAGGGGGAGAAAAGACCGTTCTAGTAGAACGGTATGAAATTTCATGGAATAATCTGAAGCGACCCGAACTTCCCCGGTCTCCGAAGAGATGAGAAAGAACGAATTACAGTGAGAACAGGACAGATCAGAACAAAAACAGAAGAACATTTCATTGCTATTACAACAATTCCATCAGATACAAGAATATACAGAGTATAAATGAAAAAATTACCTTCGATAAATATCAGAGATTACAATAAATTACATAGCAGCGGAAAATAATACAAAGCACAACTGAAGGTGATATACGGATACAGAGCTTTCCGGATATCATTCCAGCTGTAAACCAGGATCCTGTGAATATAAATCTGCAAAACCAAAACTACTAGCTGCCCGTGTCGAAAATAAGGGCACCCAGAGTTTAGGTTAAAACAATAAACTCCAGGTCAGTCATGTGACTGGTGTGAGAACTAAAACAGTTATTTAAAACTTTACTTTAAAAGAAAGTAATTCAAGGGACTGATATACACGTAAATGTGTATATTTTATCCGCATATTTATCTTATTTTATCTTTTAAATAATTGATATTGTGTATTTATAGCTGTGTTTTCAGATTGTTGACAAGCAGCATGGTTTAGAGCATTTGATGGATAAAGCATGAAGAATTTGCTTAAAAAGAGTGAAGTTTAAAATTGCTAAAGCTTGAAGAGTCTAAAGCTTGAAGAACGGTTGCAATTATATTTCAGTTAAGAAGATTTGGCTCAATAAAGACTCAAACTGCATTCACATTAGCTCATTTGGAAGGCCTCTTACTCATGTTGCGTTCACACTAGCCTATTTGCTAGACCACTCACTCTAAAGATGCGTTCACACTGGCTTATGTGTTATTTGGGTTATTTCTTTAGTCCCACATTATGTAATTAGCTAGCTAGCCTTTGTTATATCAGCTATAAATACATTGTATCTTAGTCTTGTAAAAAATACATTAGGTTTTATTCTGTAATTCTCTTCTTGGAATAAAATCATTCTCTCCCTTTCTTTTTACTTTTTGTTTATTTTATTTATGTTCATGTTATTTGTTTTCTTTTTCTCTTCTTCTTTAGCTATGTCTAGCTAATCCCCTTTGATTAGGGGGTGATGACGCTGATAGTATGATTCAATATGAATCACATAGCCAAAGGATGAGGAATTCATGTACATAGATCTAGATCTGAACCTAGGGTTAGATCTGAACCTTAATATCCTGTGTCGTTTAAGAGCTATGCTCCTTCACAGGGTATATTCGTGTTCGGTCTAACAATTATCAGATCTAGATCTAAATTTAGGGTTTTAGAAATAAAATAGTGAATCTATCCTGATAGCCTATGGTTGTAGAGCTGAGCTCCTGCATAGGCTATGCTTGTCGTTATTTACATATTTGTTTCTAAAAACCTATTATCGTTGATTCATGTTTGTGACAGAAACATGTATTAGATCTGGTTAATCTTTTGGCTATTGATGATTATGAATCTGATCTATGTCATTATCCCCTAATTGCTTTCACTTATTGTTAAAACTCTCTTTTATTTAATTTCTGCTATTTTCTTTGTTTTCCACCAATCAAAAGTTAGGGATAACTTGATTGGATTTATTAATAAAATAACTTGGTCCCAGAGTTCGACACCCTCTGCAACAATCCTTATTGTTTAGGAAAGACGAACACAGTTGTTTACAATTGTCTAATTTGTTTACAGTTGAGTCGCGCTAGCGCGTTCACACCCCACTTGGTGTGCAACCGCTCGAACACTGAATAGTCCGCTGCTTTTTATTGTTGTCGCCTCCTATTATTTGCTTAACTGCGCTGCGGCACGGGTTCGGGCTAGGAGTCCAAAAAAAAAATTTTTAAGGCCTTTTTCTAATTTCCACTGTACCTGCTTCGAAAAAATTTCTCCCCTTTTTTTTTTAAAGAAAAGTAAAAAAAAATTCGCTTCTCAAATTTGTTTTTTTTTCTCATCTTCCCTTATTCTTCTCGCTAGTGCATGCGTCATTGGACTCGTGATCCTTCGGATAATCGTTTAGTTCGAGCAAACATTTCTTTAACCATGGCCGAAGAAAATCCCCCTCGATCTCTTATGGATAGATACTTCCCCGATCGGGTTTCTATTCCTTCTTGTATCATATTGCCCGCCCCAACGGGTAACCACTTTGAAATTCATTCAAATCACATAAATACTCTTCCAAAGTTCGGCAATCTAGAATGTGATGATCCTTATATTTTCCTGACCAAATTTGAACAAGTTTGTGCAACAATGAAATTTCAACAATTAAGTGACGATGGAATCAAACTTAGGTTAATTCCATTTGCACTTACCGATTATGCTGAGAAATGGTTGTATAGCTTGCCTTCAAATACGATTGGAACTTGGGGTGAATTTGTAAACATTTTTCTAAAGAAATTTTACCCTCTAGAAAAAACATCTAAAATTCGAAATGAAATCGTCAATTTTCGTCAATTTGGGGGTGAATCCTTTGCAAAATATTTTGAAAGATTTAAAGAACTTCTAGTCAAATGTCCACATCACAATTTCGAAAAATGGACTCTTTGTCAAATTTTATACGATGGACTTGAAAATAACTCTCGAACTATGCTCGAATCGATGTGCCAAGGAAATTTTCTAGCCCAAGATCATAATGCCGCTTGGCAATTTCTCAAAAATTTGGCCGAAAAATCAGCTCAATGGGAAAGATCTAACGAGAAATCGATTTATTCCCGATCTAACGCCCATTCGGTAGGATCATCAGTTGCCTTAGAAGCAAAAATAGACGCGATAATATCCAAATTCGATAATATCCTTTCATCAACGCAAATAAATCAAGCTCAAGCGTCTCAGATCTCATGTTACAAATGTAACGATCCTAACCACATAGCTGATCAATGCCCACATTCATTGGAACAACTCAACGCATTTAACAAAGTTAGGAACGACCCATTCTCCCCAACATACAATCCAGGTTGGAGAAACCATCCTAACTTCTCTTGGACCCAAAACAATGCAAATTCGAATGTGGTTCGACCTCCTTTTCAATCATTTTCGAATAATCCTTCGAAACCTCCCTTTCAACAAACTCAATTCCAAAACCCTGCGCCACCGTCTCAAAATCAAGCGCAACAATCTTTTGTTCCCCAAGATGATAAACGATTGACATCACTTGAGAAAACTCTCGAAGAATTGACTAAAGCGACGACCCAAAATCTCACTCGAATACCAATCTTCAAAATTTATTGACTTCGCACATGCAAAACACGAGTCAATCGATTGCTAAACTTGAAATGCAAATGAGTCAGTTAGCCACTTCAGTAAGCGAACGGGAAAGAGGCACTTTCCCGAGTCAACCCATTCCAAACCCCAACCGTCAAAATCCTAACTCCAACCAAATTCACATCATTCAAGATTCAAACGTTAGTCACTTGAATGCGGTCACGACTCTTAGATCCGGCAAAAAGATTGACAACCATGTAGTCAACCCAAATGCTTTACCGGACGATCTTCCAAACCCTATCGAAAATTCGACCAACTCAGATCAAAACATTGAGCCAATTTCTGACAAGGACCATCCTCAAACTCAAGTAGCCCAACCTACTGAGTTGTCTGCTCCATTTCCTCATAGACTCCGACCTAGGAAAAAGACGGACCAGCTAGAAAAAATCCTTGAAATATTTAAGCAAGTTAAAGTGAACATTCCTCTTTTAGATATTATACAACAAGTTCCACAATACGAAAAATTTCTAAAAGATATGTGCACTCAAAAACGTCATACACATGTACCTAAGAAAGTGTTTCTAGCAGCAACTCTAAGCGAAGTCTTGTCCCAATCGATGCCAGTGAAATACAAAGATCCTGGCTGTCCCACAATATCATGTACTATTGGGGACAAGAAAATCGATAGATGCCTGCTAGACTTAGGTGCTAGTGTTAACTTGCTTCCATATTCCGTCTATCGCCAATTAGGGCTAGGAGAATTGAAACCCACCAAGGTTATCCTTCAGCTTGCTGACCGATCAATTAAGAAACCTGTGGGAGAAATCGAGGATGTGTTGATCAAAATTGGCGAATTCATCTTTCCAGTTGATTTCATTGTCTTAGAAGCTCAATAGGTTAGCAATCCTACAAACCAGATCCCTTTGATTCTAGGATGACCCTTCTTAGCAACCTCTAATGCTCTCATCAACTGTAGAAATGGGTCTATGAAACTTTCTTTTGGTAACATGACTGTCGAGCTAAACATCCTCAGAACTGAAAACTCTCCTAACTCTTATGTGGACCAGTTTTCTGAAATCCATGCTGTCCACGATAATGAATCTGAGCTCGACCATCTGAATAACGAAATTGAATCGAATTACGAAACCTTATTTCAAGATATTCCCGAAAATGTCTCTGATTCGATTCCTGTCGAGCCTCTCACAAATGAGTCTATCCCTCAACCAATTTCTTCGATTGAGTCGCCCCCAAAATCTGACCTCAAAGTGTTGCCCAGTCATCTTAGTTACGCTTACTTAGGAGACAATGAAACTTTTCCTGTCATTATCGCTTCTGACCTTACTTTAGAGCAGGAACAATTGCTCCTTCCCATCCTTAAGAAAAATAAGGAAGCAATTGGTTGGTCCATGGCTGATATTAAGGGGATTAGTCCTTCGATAGTCCAACATCGAATCCACCTTATAGATGATGCCAAACCCACTCGTGACCCCCAACGTCGACTAAACCCTATCATGAAAGAAGCAGTTCGTGCTGAAATCCTTAAATGCCTTGACAATGGAATAATCTACCCGATTTCTGACAGTCAATGGGTTAGTCCGATTCATGTCGTACCTAAGAAATCAGGGATTACCGTGATCCAAAATGAAGCTAACGAGCTTATCCCAACCCACACCCAGACTGGTTGGCGTGTTTGCATTGACTATAGGAAACTTAACACTGCAACACGTAAGGATCATTTCCCTCTGCCATTTATCGATCAAATGTTATAACGACTAGCTGGTCATGAGTACTACTGTTTCCTTGATGGGTACTCGGGCTATAATCAAATCCCTATCGCTCCTGAGGACCAAGAGAAAACAACTTTCACTTGTCCGTTTGGTACATTTGCGTACCGACGTATGCCTTTTGGTCTCTGTAATGCACCAGCAACCTTTCAGAGGTGCATGATTAGCATTTTTTCTGATATGATCGAGCGATTTTTGGAAGTGTTCATGGATGATTTTTCCATATTTGGTGATTCTTACTCTGAGTGTTTACATCATCTCGATCTTATTCTTAATCGCTGTAAAGAGAAACACTTAACGCTTAATTGGGAAAAGTGTCACTTCATGGTTAAACATGGCATTGTTTTGGGACATGTCATCTCTAACAAAGGAATTGAAGTAGACAAATCCAAAATCGAAGTTATTTCAAATCTTCCCATTCCCAAATCAGTTAAGGACATCCGATCCTTTTTAGGTCATGCTGGTTTTTACCGTCGCTTTATAAAAGATTTTAGCAAAATCACTCGACCTTTGACCAATCTTCTTGGTAAGGATGTTCCTTTCGACTTCAATTCTGAATGCATTTCATCTTTCGAGCGTCTTAAAAATGAACTTGTCTCTGCCCCGATCATTTGCTCTCCTAATTGGAAGCTGCCTTTTGAAATCATGTGTGATGCCTCGAATTTTGCTGTTGGCGCTGTCCTAGGACAACGTATCGATAAGATTCTTCACGTCATTTACTATGCGAGTAAGACTTTGAATGATGCCCAAATTAATTATACGACCACTGAAAAAGAACTTTTGGCTGTCGTTTTCGCTCTAGAAAAATTCAGGCCTTATCTAGTTGGCTCACACATTACGGTTTATACCGATCATTCCGCACTTAGGTACCTTTTCTCTAAAAAGGATGCTAAGGCTCGTCTCATTCGTTGGATCCTTCTACTTCAAGAATTTGACCTTACCATTAAGGATAAAAAAGGATCCGACAACGTTATTGCGGACCACTTGTCTCGTCTTCCAAATGCCCCGTCTTCTTCTCTTCCGATCAACGAGAATTTCCCCGATGAACAGCTGTTTTCTCTATCCACTGATCCTTGGTTTGCTGACATTGTCAACTACTTAGTCACCAAGCAGATCCCTTCTTTTTGGTCTAAGCAGGATAAACACAAATTCTTTTCCCAAGTGAAACATTTTTATTGGGACGACCCCTATCTTTTCAAGTATTGTCCCGATCAAATCATTCGAAGGTGTGTTCCCGACACTGAAACTCACAGTGTCCTCTCTTTCTGTCATGACCAAGCATGCGGTGGTCACTTCGATCCCAAAAAGACAGCCGAAAAGGTTCTCCAATCGGGTTTCTACTGGCCCACCCTTTTCAAAGACGCATACGAATTTTGCAAAACTTGTGATCGATGTCAATTCTTAGGGAAAATTTCTAAACGGAATATGATGCCCCTAAACCCCATTCTAGAGGTCGAAATTTTTGATGTGTGGGGTATAGACTTCATGGGACCCTTCCCTAATTCTTTTGGGAACATTTACATTCTCTTGGCTGTTGACTATGTTTCTAAATGGGTCGAAGCTATTCCATGTAAAACGAACGACAATAAGGTTGTTGTGCGCTTCTTAAAGGAAAACATCTTTTCTAGGTTTGGCACACCTCGCACAATAATCAGCGACAACGGGACACATTTCTGTAATCGTTCTTTTGAAGCCCTCATGAGAAAGTATTCGATAACCCACAAGTTATCCACTCCTTACCATCGTCAAACTTGTGGGCAGGTTGAAGTATCGAATAGGCAGATTAAACAAATCCTTGAGAAAACTGTGAATCGAAATCGTAAAGATTGGTCCCAAAAGTTAACCGATGCTCTTTGGGCTTACCGCACTGCTTTTAAAACAAACTTAGGTATGTCCCCTTATCGGTTGATTTTTGGTAAACCATGTCACTTGCCAGTTGAACTAGAACATAGGGCGTTATGGGCAATAAAAACTTTGAATCTTGATCTAGAGCAAGCAGGAGAACATAGGAAGCTTCAACTTAATGAACTTGATGAAATTCGAAATGATGCCTATGAAAATGAACGAATTTACAAGGAAAGAACAAAAGTTTTTCATGATAAATCAATTTTACGTAAAACTTTCATGCCAGGTCAAAAAGTTCTGTTGTATGACTCAAAACTGCATCTATTTCCAGGTAAACTAAAATCTAGATGGACAGGACCTTACACTGTACGGACTGTTTTTCCGTATGGTGCGGTAGAAATTGAGAATCCAACTGACGGATCATCCTTTAAGGTCAATGGTCAACGCCTTAAACCTTACTTGGAACCAATACCCAACCAAGAGGAAGAGCTCATGGTCCTCCATGAGCCACATTACATTCGGTAAGACGCACTAACCCTCTTTTGTACATATGTAAATATTCTCTTGTTTGTTTTTCCCTTTCACTAAGATATGTCTGATTAAGACTATGCGGACACAGTCACACTCAAGTGTGGGGGGGGGGGGAATTTACATTACATCAGCAATCAAATTTTATGAAGTAGGTCATTCATTGAACAAGGATTAACTTAAATTCATAAATAACACCTTGGTTCTTGTTTGATAAGTTGAATTTTTGGGTGATGGGAATGAACATTATTTATTCATTGAATTGTAATGTGTCTTTTTAAGATGCTAGCTTGAGACTGTGCAGACATTAGTCGTGTTCTGGAGTAAGCGTGTCAACCTTTGTTATACATGTTAGAATGTGCAAGTAAAAATAAGCAAAAAATAATAATAATAATAAAAAAAAAATCATGAAATAAAAGGATTTTGCACCTACATTTGTTGGATTTTCTGAGTTCGTTTTCATGCATAATATTTTCCTTTCCACTCAAAATTTCAAAATCGTAAGTTCTAAAATCCATTTGGCCCAATTAAGAAGAAATGACTCATTGTAGCGTTCTTCTTCGATACCCCACATTATTCAAACCCAAGTTTTAGTCGATTTACATCCATGTGTCGACAAGTTTATCTTATATTGGTATACTCAAGAACCTTTGTTTAAAGGTCAAAAACGTCACTTTTTATATACCAATATTACACTACCCATTCCGTACTTGTTTTAAGGTAGGATAACCATATACCACATCTTATTTTATATGGGTTATCTATCTTACGGAACTTTGTTTATCATTCCATTCATCTTTTTGTATAACATCAATCCAGACTTGTGTGTTGAATTAAGGTTATAGAAATAGAGTAACTAGGGCACAAAACTTTCCTCTCATGAAGTGTTGGTAGTAGAGGAGGAATCAAATGAAATCAAGTACGTCATCATTCCATCTCCATTCATCATTCATCATGCAAAAGGAAAAAAAAAGAAGAAGAAAAAAAGAATAGAAAAAAAAAGGAAAAAAAAGAAAAAGAAAAAAGAAATAAAGAGAGAGTCTCTCTGAATAAAATAGTCTTCATCATTCTTGACTATGAAGCATCCATTTCCATTCCATCCACATCCATCATACCGTACTTAGAAGCAATGATTGTAGTTGAGGAGATGGAAGGAAACAAAATGTCCATTTGTGCCTTAGTATTACTTTATCTTTTGTAGCTTGAAATTCAACTAATACACTTGCCCTCTTATCTAGAATATTTTTAGAACTTACAAAATTTTCCTTCATCTATGCATAACTCATATCCAATACATTACAGTTACACTGGTGCAAAATTATTCAAAAAAAAAAGGTTGAATAAATGATTGGGTGCACATTGTCGATGTGTAGAACTTTGGTTGACACCACGCTCTTAACCTTCAAGACAATTACAGTGTTATCAAGGAATTACGATTCAGCTTGAAAAATTTTGTTCATTTTTGCACTAATTATGGAATGGACAATTTGGGGCTAAATCGTTATTATTGAAGTTAGGTGAAATCCTTGGAATGTGAAAGACCTTAAATATATTGTTTGATTAATCTGCGTACATAAGACGCTTTGGATTTTGTGGGTAGTATCCGCTGAAAAACCTCACGAGACAACACTCGTCCTACTGGGGACACCCAGAGGTTTAACGGCTTGTTGCATACGCTAAATGCAATCGTGTTTCCTACGAAAGTGTGACATATCTTAGTTTAGTTTATTCGAGGACGAATAAAAAGATAAGTGTGGGGGTATTTGATATACACGTAAATGTGTATATTTTATCCGCATATTTATCTTATTTTATCTTTTAAATAATTGATATTGTGTATTTATAGCTGTGTTTTCAGATTGTTGGCAAGCAGCATGGTTTAGAGCATTTGATGGATACAGCATGAAGAATTTGCTTAAAAAGAGTGAAGTTTAAAATTGCTAAAGCTTGAAGAGTCTAAAGCTTGAAGAACGGTTGCAATTATATTTCAGTTAAGAAGATTTGGCTCAATAAAGACTCAAACTGCATTCACATTAGCTCATTTGGAAGGCCTCTTACTCATGTTGCGTTCACACTAGCCTATTTGCTAGACCACTCACTCTAAAGCTGCGTTCACACTGGCTTATGTGTTATTTCTTTAGTCCCACATTATGTAATTAGCTAGCTAGCCTTTGTTATATCAGCTATAAATACATTGTATCTTAGTCTTGTAAAAAATACATTAGGTTTTATTCTGTAATTCTCTTCTTGGAATAAAATCATTCTCTCCCTTTCTTTTTACTTTTTGTTTATTTTATTTATGTTCATGTTATTTATTTTCTTTTTCTCTTCTTCTTTAGCTATGTCTAGCTAATCCCCTTTGATTAGGGGGTGATGACGCTGATAGTATGATTCAATATGAATCACATAGCCAAAGGATGAGGAATTCATGTACATAGATCTAGATCTGAACCTAGGGTTAGATCTGAACCTTAATATCCTGTGTCGTTTAAGAGCTATGCTCCTTCACAGGGTATATTCGTGTTCGGTCTAACAATTATCAGATCTAGATCTAAATTTAGGGTTTTAGAAATAAAATAGTGAATCTGTCCTGATAGCCTATGGTTGTAGAGCTGAGCTCCTGCATAGGTTATGCTTGTCGTTATTTACATATTTGTTTCTAAAAACCTATTATCGTTGATTCATGTTTGTGACAGAAACATGTATTAGATCTGGTTAATCTTTTGGCTATTGATGATTATGAATCTGATCTATGTCATTATCCCCTAATTGCTTTCACTTATTGTTAAAACTCTCTTTTATTTAATTTCTGCTATTTTCTTTGTTTTCCACCAATCAAAAGTTAGGGATAACTTGATTGGATTTATTAATAAAATAACTTGGTCCCAGAGTTCGACACCCTCTGCAACAATCCTTGTTGTTTAGGAAAGACGAACGAATTTTACAGTTGTTTACAATTGTCTAATTTGTTCGCAAACAGGGACCACGCCGTATAAAACGGAACGGGTTTCCTTCCAAGAATACCAGTGCATAGAATAAACAACGCAATGCTTTTTCGAAAAATGAAGCTATTATAAGACCCAGGTCCCATCACACAATGCAACGCAAGCCGGAGGATAGGGTTTTCCCTTATAATAGCCAAACATGCTTGGTACGTTTAAAACAAATCATTTGATACTATAATAAGTGTAAAGTGTCAAAACAATTTCAATCATAAATATAAATCATAGACGGCATAGCATCCCATGCTACTATGTCGCCATACTAGGCTCTACAAATAAAGCCGCAATACATGTATTGGAAATTAGATTTCCGTCATGAGTCGAGGCAAGGGGCAAACTTCTCTCCGCTTCGAGACATTCTAGCAAATGCTCAGGACTACACACTCTGGGCAGCCACTTGGATCGGTTGGGCCGGTCCTCTCTTACATTTGAGGATTAATTATGCCTGAACACACGTTTCCCGGTCCTTACAGACCTAATATCGAGGCACCTCATTCCAACAACCACAAAGGTGAAAAGTATATAAATGTCAGGGCTGGTAAGTCACTGACACCACCAAAGCTAGAAAGAAACGTCGTGCTCTCCCAATGGTCCGTATCCCGTTTTTGACTCATACCGAGGTCTGAGGCTCGCGAATCCACGCTATACACAAAGCTGCCACGTAGGTCGTGCTTTGATCATCAACCACAAGACTTTGCTTTTCAACAGAAGCCTTGATCCATGCAACTCAGCATGCCACACAGGCAATTCATGCCATGCGATTGATATCTATCGGTATATAACCTCTAAGCTCGTACGTCTCAGAGAAGGGCGTTAAGCAAGAGAATAAATTCTCCGCCGCCGAACAGATATATATTTAACAGAAATCAATCAACACAGAATAAAATCCAATGTCAGACACACAATCCATTTACAAGTTCATTCTGGGTCTGAACTAAACCGGAGGCACTTTCCTCGCATATCCATCGATCTCCAAGTACGTCTGGACGACCACCAACTATTTCCATCCTCTTGGGTGTACAGCCCAATCAGGATCATCAGTAATTATCCAAACGATGTGAAGACCTCCGGTCTTCAACAACCGTCTTCATCTTCGACATATCGTCGAATCGGTTATTCAGAATGGGTATAAACCCGGCCTTTCCGAAACACCCGCGTATATTAAAACAAATGTTACACAAACACAACATACGCCTCATTCCAATTCATTAGCCACTAACCGTAAATCAGTAAGAGAGCAATTCCACAAATATTAACCCCGAAGGCCGAAACCAACATCAGATCAATACCCAGGAAACCATTCTTCTTAACTAACCTACAGCTAGTTTCTAAATCTCAATTCTTAGGGAAAGGTTCCCATTAATTTTATCCAAGATAAATTCTTTAAAATTTATCCTTTAATCTTCCTTTGGATATCATTTCAAACCAAATTATGGTTTTCCAAACTAGTCGAGATTAGCGAACCACACTGAAGTAATTATTTATTTTATTTTCCAATCCCAACCTATTCATCCCATGAAGCAAAACTGGTAATACTCCATATCTAACACCGTGGTGTTATCGGTAAAATTAATTACCATTTCACGTTCAAATCTAATTAAAATTTAACTATCGCTTGGAGCAAAACTGGTGATACTCCATTCTCGCTCATTTGACAAATTTGATAATTTAGATTATCAATTCACGTTTCAATCTAATTGCAGATTCATTAAAACTCCTTTTACTGGGTTAAAGAACTAATGTCTTTTAAAATACAGTTCAAGACAAACCCAAATCACATTCTATTTATTTATCGGGTTAAAGAACAAGTGTCATGTAAAACACAGTTCACGATAAACCCATGAATCAATTCTATTTAAACCCATTTCAAATCCAATTTATTTATTTAAAAATAAATGAGTTTAATTTTAGTTCAAAACTAGTTCATTTCGATAAAAATCTATTTTTATCTTTTCAAATATGGAGTTTTTCATCCCAATTTTTCCCAAATCATTTCTTATGATTTTACAAAAATTATTACTATTTTTAATAATTTTATCAAGGTCCGTACAGTTGATTTCCAACAACGCCATCGAACTGCACTTACAGCCACCTTTTCCAAAGTTGATTTGGACGTATCTCCAAATCCAACCGTTAGATTTCAAATTCCTAATATTCGTTAGAAATCTCTTTTCGATACGAACCCAACGGTTCCGGTTTTAGGAGAATCCGACGGTCGGATCTCCCGTAATGTCCGTTCGAAGTTAATGGTCGAAATTCGCGAACTACCGCGGCGCGGCGCGTTCTATTCAGGCCATTATATTATATATATATATAATATATATTTCGTCGATTTCTATTTAGAAAGAATTTTATAATTCATTTTAAATTCGTTTCAAAAACAATTTCAACCTTTATTTCAAATTCAAATCAAAATTGAATTTTCTATTATAAATTCTTTTTACTTTCATTACTATTTGATTTCAATTCAAATCGATTTTAATTCGATTCGAATTCATTTTCTTTTCAATTCAATTCAATTCAATTAGAATTCGTTATATATTCACTTCAAATTCAATTTCTTTTCTATTCAAATCAAATTCAATTTCTTTTCAATTCAAATCAAATTCATTTTCTTTTCTAATCAAATCAAGTTCAATTCGTTTTCTAATCAAATCAAATTCAATCAAATTCAATTTCATTTCAAAATATTCGATTTCGAAATCACTTTTCAATATTCATTTTATAATAAATAAAATCGATATAAATATCGTTCACGTCAAAATGACATCAATCTAATCAACACGGCTTCATATATTTCTATTTTCAAATATTCTATTTCAAATATTCCTTTTTCAAATATTTCCTTTTCAAATATTTCTATTTCAAATATTTCTTTCAACATATGACTAATCTCAACGGATGAGTACTATCAACACATGAACCTTTATTTTATATTGATAAAGATGTAAATTTTATTATTAAAATATTTCTTTCAACACATGACTAATCTCAACGGATGAGTGCGGTCAACACATGAACCTTTATTTTATAATATTCTTTAATTTCTAAATTGGAATGAGGCCCAATCAATTACCATATAAAGTTAATTATATGGATTCCATACAAAACATGTATATAATAGCAACGGTAAATAATCAACCATCATCCAAAGTGCACTACACTGTATAAGCATCAAATGTAGATATCTAACGCTTATAACAGCCTGTCAATCAATCGATCGACATACAACTAATTATTGGGATTAGTGTATGCTGTATTTTATCCCAACACCCGTGTGGGGTTTCAAACAATCAAACACATATTTTATTTGTGCAGTTGGGCGATGTGTAAAATTTATCGACCCAATAAATATCAGTCAAATCAGTGTATATAAACAAATCGGCCGATTTGTTTATAATTATTTATTTATTCACTTTCACGTTAAAAATTATATTTTTAACGATAATTAATTTATTTCAACACTTCTACTTTTTATTATCGATTTCACATCAACAACACAAACAAATTTTACAACACATCAATTAAACAAACAAGTCATCCATGGTCTGTGGATGACGGGTGTCGGGTGCTACTAAACACCGTCTGCATTATAGTATATATATATATATAACTAGAAAAAGAAATTGAAGAGTGAGAAATTCTCACCGACAGCTATTCCAACTCCACGACACTTCTAATGTAGGAATCTTCGTCGTTCTCGCCCTTTTTGTCACTTTCGTTGCCCGTAGCCACTATATATATAAAAATCACATTTTTATTGCTATTCAATATATAAAAATCGAATTTTTACTTTGCTATTCAATATATAAAAATCGAAATTTTACTTTGCTATTCAATATATAAAAATCGAATTTTTACTTTGTTATTCAATATATAAAAATCAAATTTTTACTTCGTTACTCTATAGATAAAAATTCCGCCCGTTCAAATATACAGAATTCGCCTTTAACTTCTACTCCTAATATAAAGATTGAATTTTTATTCACTACATATATAAAGGTGATATTTTTACTATCTTACCTATATAAAAATTATATTTTTAATACTTTATTAATATAAAAATCACATTTTTAATATCTGTATAATATAAAAATCAAATCTTTATATTCGCTACTATATAAAAATTATATCTTTAACATTTCTATTTTATGTAAAAGAAAACTGATTTTGTTTAACACTAATTATATAGAAACTAAATGAATGAATTAAATAAAAACAAAATAGAAAAACTTATTGTGTTCACGAAGGAGGGAGGGCTTGGGCATTAGAGTTAATCAGGGGGGCGCTGGGTGTTAACAGGGGACGGCGCAGGAGGAAGAAGAAGGAGAGGGAGGAGGTGTGCATCGCGAGGGCGGAGGTCAGGCGAGGGGGGGCTGATGCGACGGCTTAGGGTTTAGAGGGGCGGCGGGGGTTCGACGAGGGTGCGATGGAGGTTGAACGTGAAATGGGGGAAGGAGGAGAGGAGGAGGTCGGGGAAGAAGAAGAGGGGGCGGCGGCGGCTCATCGACGGTGGGAGGGGGGGGGGGGGGGGGGTCGGCGCTGCCGCGCTGCGGCTTTCTTTTCTTTTTTTTTCTTATTTTTTCGAAATCGATTTTGAAGCGGGGGGGGGGGGGGGGACCAGATAGTATATAAGGGGAGAAGAGGGTTTTATTTTATTTTAAATTTATATTATTCTAATTCTAAAAGTAACTTTTTCATTCGACTTCGAAACAAGGCCCACCGCCTATCGTCCATAGCTAATAACCCCCATTCCGAACGCAATGGGATATGTATCGTAAGCTGATTCGATCAGTTTTCGTCAAATTCAACATATAACTCTATATATTGATTTTGAACGCGCATTTCAATTTACCGGGGTCACATACTAACTCGAAAAATTCCAAAAAAATATTTTCTAGCTTCGTATTGACGATACGGTCCTAATAAAACTAGTTTCGTCAAATTCTGAGACCGTTGGAAAAATGACCATTTTTCAGTCGATTAAAATCAACTAAAACCGGTCAAACGCGTTTTCCTTTGCCACGCTCACATATTGATTCGAAAAATTATGAAATTTGGAATCTAGCAATAACTTGACATCACGGACCCAACAAAAATGGTTTCGTTGAAATCCGAGGTCGTTTGCAAAATGTCCATTTTTAAGGGCCTGAATTCCATAGCGACTATTCAGAATCTTCAACTGGACATATCTTTTGATTCCCGCTATGAAATTTCGATTTTTCGGATTCATTGGAAAGATATTATCAATTAGATCCTAATGTTTTTGGTTTCGCTAAAATCCGGATTGTTTTGCACCTGGTATGTTCAATTGAAGTTTGAAATCGAATTATCGAACTACCGCGCCATTTTCAATTCCTTTTATAATTATATATAATTATTTATATTCTAACGACGACGTATATAACATATACGTTCTTAATATATTCAAAATAAATTTCTCGTCAATATTATTTAAAATAATCTATTTTAAATGTTCAAAATTCGCTAAAATTGGCAAAATAAAAATTTTAAACTGGCCCAGATTTTCGGGTTATTACATAATCCCTCTATGTTTCATTTGGATCCGCGTACCAAACAACGTCAATACAAGGTACAAAGAATTTTGCATACTCAAAATATCGCAAATCAAATGCCAGATGCATTTAATGATGCTGCGAAAATAACTAAATCTCATATTCCAGTAGCAAATACACCAGCTACAATTGAAGTCTCCAGAGGACCAATAGCAGCAAATGAATCTAAAGCTAGACAAAAACATGGAAGACCGACAGGTTCAAAAGACTTGGCGCCTAGAAAAAGAAAGTCTAATGAAAAATCATCAATTAGCAAACCTCCCGAAGAGGTTATAAATGATCCAAAGGATAACTCAAAAGAAAATTCCAATTCTCCAAAAATTAGTGAAGGAACTATTATCCCAGAAGAAAAATAGAAGCTTCCGAAAACAAAATGGTACCTAATAATAATGAGATCTCAATATTCTATACGAATTATGGAGAAATGTGGGATCGAAGTAAAATAACAGTTGATGATGTATTCTCATTCGTAGTAGCTACTGAAATAACTGAAAGTCATGACTATAATGAGAATAATGATAATGAACCAACTAGCATAAATGAATGTCGAAAAAGACAAGATTGGCCAAAATGGAAAGATGTTATTCAGGTTGAGTTAGATTCACTTCAAAAACATGGTGTATTTGGACCAACAGAGAACACACGAGAAGGTGTTAAACCAGTCGGTTACAAATGGGTATTCGTTAGAAAACGAAATGATAAAAATGAAGTTGTGAGATACAAAGCAAGGCTTGTTACACAAGGTTTCCTGCAGAGACAAGGTTTTGACTTCAAGGAAACATATTCTCATGTTATGAATGTCATAACATTTCGATATTTAATAAGCCTTGTAGTTTCTGAGAAGCTTGAAATAAGATTGACTGATGTTGTAACAGCTTATCTATACGGTGAATTAGATACAGATATTTACATGAAAATCCCAAACGGATATAAATTGCCTGAAGCAAAATCAAAGTCGATGTATTCATTATAATTGAGACGATCACTATACGGTTTGAAACAATTTGGAAGAATGTGGTATAACCGTCTTAGTGAATATTTAGTAAAAGCTGGGTACAAAAACAATCTAATTGTCCATGTGTCTTTATAAAGAAATCGGTAAAGGGATTTACTATCTTAGCGCTATACGATGATGATATAAATCTGATTGGAACTCCAGAAGAGATCAATGAAACAATGGATTACCTAAAACAGGAATTTGAAATGAAAGATCTTGGCAAAACCAAATACTGCCTTGGTCTATAGATTGAGCACAGTAAAAATGGCATATTAATCCATCAGTCAAATTACATTGAGAAAATCCTAAAGCGTTTTCAAATGGATAAAGCATATCTACTTAGTACGCCTATGGTTGTCAGATCATTAGATATCAAAAAGGACCCTTACCGACCAAAAGAAGATGATGAAGATGTACTTGGTCCATAACACTACAACAAAAACACCATATTACAACTTTAATTTTACAACTGTGCGTAAAGCACAGTTGTAATAAATGTTTTTTTAAAACTGTGCAAAACGCACTGTTGTAATAAATGTTTTTTACAACTGTGAAAAAATCACTGTTGTAATAAACATATATATCACAACTTTTCATTTTATTGGTTGTAATAGAGATGCCTAGTACAAACTTCATGTTTATAATATCTATATTTAATAGCTAATTATATTGATATTTAATAATAATAATTAATAATAAACTTGGGAATCAATAATATTTATCAATTATTACTAAATAATTAATAGTTAATTAGTTAACAGTTATAATAAATTTAAACCCTAACCTTATCTGCTCGTCGTTCGTCTCCATTTTGCATCGCTCACCTCCGGCCTCCGTTTCTCGGCTCCCATCTCCATTTTGCGCCTCTTGCTGGTAATTTTTCTTACTCAGTAGGTTGCTTGGTATTTGTTGGCAATTATGTTTGTTAGATTATGGAGCTAGGTTAATTCATGAATGAAGCGCATAATATCTTTAATTAGATAAAATACTAAAAGCATCAAATATATTCAGCGATACTTTAAATTAGCGTTGGTTTCTTTACCTCAATTGATGAGTACGATTTTTTTTTCCTTTATCTCTGTAACAAAACAATCGCCTAGTTGAATGTTGATCCACTAATCATTAGTCTGATTTTTCCTTTCTTATTTGTTAGTCTAAAACAGTGTTTGAGACTAAAGATTATATTAAGCTGCTACATCATTGAGAAGCTGTCAGTACTCAGGTAATTACAAAGAAATGACAGCTACAGTCTTCGACAAATATACTAGTAAATCTACTAAAAAAATAAATGAGTAAACTTGTAACAGTAAATTTACTGGTCACTAACATGTTTTCTTATCGTATACATAATATTAGTTCGTATACTCAAACAGTTAATATGAAATTATAACATCACTTATATGTTATGTTATATGAATGTAATTATAGACGAGCCCCATACCAGATTCAATTGATGAGGTTTATATCCATTACATATACTTGATAATATATTTTTCTTTGGTTGATCCAAACATAAAAGTAACGAACTAGTTGGAGTCTTTACTAGAAGAACATGCTATAATCTCCATACCCATTAACTGCATGAAATAATATGACCTTTAGCACACAATATATAGGCAGTGGCTTTTTAATGAGTTAGGCAATGACAACTCATATGATTTTCTTTCCACTTAGATATAAATGTTCCGAATAAGCTTTGCTTGATGTTCAAAAAAAGCGAAGAAGTTTAATTTCATAATATAAGACGTGATTGGTTGTGCCGAACGGTGGAATGACGGGCTTGGCGAATACCGGCGTCGACCATTATTTTGGAGGCAGCAAAACTGCTGCCAACACAGCAATTGTGTGCTGCTGTAAACACAGCAGCAACAAATGTTGTTGTTTCTTGGGTATCAATATCCATGGCTATCAATGGTTAGAAAAAAAAATTGTTAGATTAATTTACAAATTGGGAGATCAAGAAGGCCGATACAATATCCATGGTTATCAATCTAAATTTCCGATGATTTTCATTATTTGCATGTAAGAAGACTATTGGAGGACTCCACGTAATTAAACATAGAATCGATACAAAATTGACAGTTACAAAATTAGCATACAAAAAAGTATTTCTAAAGGGAATCATGTTCCATTATATGGAACAAAATATGATGTTGTATCATTTAAAAGTTACGTAGAAAATTATCAATTATACATTATAAGAATAAAGGAACTTGCCAAATATATATTGTAATGATAAAAGACTATGCCAATCGTATTACAAAGTACTTTTCCAAATTTGAAATGTTATGGTACATAGCATTAAATTTATCCAATTGGGGTGACTGCACATATTAGTCATTGGTTATCAATTGGATATTAAGATTTAAGGAACTAAAACATTCAAATTAAAAAGAAAGATAACAAAATGTTAAACTACCACAGAAAAATTATTTTAATTCCCTACAAAATAGAGTTACTAAAATCAATTCAATATACTAATAAAATCTGCCAATAATATAATTAAAAATATTTACTTGTTTAGTCAGCTGAACGCAGATGCCCAAATTACATAGCAAGATTGGGAAGGAATGCAAAACATGGCATAATATTTTATGTGCATCATAAAGGAAAATCTCTCTATAATTATTCTTACAATTAGTGAGATAAAAATAGCATGTAAACAATAAGAAGAATCCAAATTTGAAATGTTAACCAAATCAATTTATGATGTTCCTATGTCAAGCATGCTCACAATATAATTTAGAGTAAATACACCTGTAATAGATGAATCTATTATATGGTATCATGATTTTCCATTTAGAAGTTTTTCCCCTTACTACTCCATTGCAACTATACTATTATTCTTAGAATTAATGAGCTAAGGAATAACAAGGAAACAATTAAAAGAATCCAAATTTGAAAGGTTAACCAAATCAGTTTATGATATTCTTATGTAAAGCATGCTCGCAATATAATTTATAATAAATACATCTTTAATAGATGAAACTAATATATGTTAGCATGATTTTCCATTTCGGTTTTATTTTACTGTATTCTATTACAAGGTGGAATATAGCAAATAATATACTAGAGAAGTTGATGGAAGGTAGGTTACTATGGAAAACCAAAGAGATGCACACTTTTTTTGTTTGAAATGAGAATCTGCCACTAATGATCCTTATTTTGTTTACCGCTTATTTTGCATAATTACTAAACATTGCTACTTCTTTTGCAGTGTAATTGAGTGTGCAATAATGGAAGATTCCAAAATAGCATATCCTCAGTAATGATCAATAAAAAAACATTACCACTTCTTTTGCAGTCTCTCTCCTTTTATTGATCACCGCGGTAATGATCCTTATTTTGTTTATGTAATTATGCACGTAGCTATATATTGAAATTTTGACTAATTTTATAATGAAATCGTGAGTGCTGTCCTCATTAAATGATTTCTTTTCATAAAAAAATAGCGTATCCTTTGAAATCGTCAGAATTACCATAAGTAAACCATTTCCGCTCTTCTTTGATGCATATCTGCTCCTGCTTTAACTTCACCAATGGTTTCGTTTACATGTAAGAGAAACCATGTGTTTTAGTAAGAAATCTTGTTTATACTTACAGAAAACAAATAGTGTCAGACTTTCAGTATTTGTTAAATATGATTAACATTGAAAAAATAATAAACTATAAACGGAAAAATATGGAAAATATAAAATAACCTTTTTTTAACAAATACTAATTTATGTCCATGTGATAATATCATACATTTATGTGCATTTATACTTCTTCAACATCCTGACTTATAGCGAGTCTTCTAAATGCATTTATTATATTATCTTCGAAGGAAAACATATACAACTATGTGTTTGTTCATATTCATTATTTTCTTATGGTTTTAATGTAGTGGTTGGTTTAGCCTCGTATGCGTAGAACATTTATTTTTGATCGGCCTGTTTTTGGCAAAACATTTAATTTCATTTCCTTGTAACTTCTAACATTCCCATGTTTTTTTTTTCATTTACCGCATGTAAATTTGTTTTGTATCAGGTATGGTTGAATGCATTTATCTTGGAGATCTATCTATATAAATTATGGAATTGGATAATCTTCATATTAGAGGAGAGATTTTGTGATTATCCCTTATGAATTTGACACCTAACTTCCTAAAAGATGATTAAATTATATAGTTTTAGCATAGCTAAGTGCTTGAAAATTTATTTCTATTCTCTTTTATAGCCTGTCTTAATCTATATTATTAAAAAGAAATTTTGTATAGTTGTTATTTTGCAGATAGTCAGTTTGTCCACTTTGAATCTATATGCTTTGTTTTAATATTGTCCATTATTCACACAATTTTGGAATTTCCTGATATATTGGTACCCATGCTTGGTCTGGTTCTCGAGACTACAAAGTATCAACCAAGTTTCTTGTGTGCTTGATTGTATCTTAAAGCCATTTGATTCTACACATATAAAAATATTAGAGTAAGGATTCCTTTAAATTGCTATACATATCTGTGTCTTCCTGTATTTGATTATATAAATAAGATTCAATTTTGTATGAGAGTGTTTTAAATGATGCATATGCTATCAAGGATTTAATTAGTATCATTAGGTTGATTCAGTTACTATAGAAAATCCATCTCTCTGCATTGCTGTAAGTATATTTTGTAATTCTACAACAAAAGTAATGTCAGTGTTTTAATGCATGGCAATTAAACTAGTAGATTCGGGTTGATTAGCCATGAATTCAATGAACTTGTTTCACAGTAGATGCAGATTTGCTGATAAGCAAGTAATGAAATTACAAGAGACTCTAGATGAGATACCTAATGGAGGTACTCCTCACACTATCAATGTTTTAATGCATTGAAAACTAGCAGATTCTAGGAACTAGAGGATAGAGTTGAGGTTATTGGAGATTACCAAGCTGAGTGCTAGAGTTGGTCAAACAAAGAGAACTGTCAAGTCTTTGTTCAAGGTCTGCTTAATACTACAGTTGTCAATTCCTTTAAACAAGACAGCATGATAGCATATGACATTAGCGTTGCATGTTTGTTTTGTAGATTTTAGATCTTGTCCCTATCCTCGCTCATGAGTATTTCCAAGAAAAATTTCCTATCACATTATCTCCTGTTCAGACTTTAATATTATTGTGCATGGCGGAATCGGGATATTGCTTACATGAAGGTCAGTTCATTGTCCTTCTGCAATATCAAATGTCGTTAAGACTCATGGACTTAAATTGTTTGCATCAATTTAGTTATTTATTTTCAGAAAGCAATGAAATTGGAAGGGGAGCAGTTAATGTCATATTTTAGGAAAGTGATGACGAAACTGTACAACTATGTGAATAGAATTGCAGCTGACCAAATTGAGTTGTCACTTCCACGTCTAAGAGAAGTTAATATGCTGCCTCTCAGTGTTTCATTAGACGAGGATCTCAGTCAAGCAGCCAAAGAAGTTATGGTAAGTATTGCAAGTTCAAAATATGTTTGGCGGTTACATTTAAATAGTTAAATCAACTTATGAGTTACTTATGACTACTTGTACGTTTGCCACTAAAGTGTGAAACAAGTTGCTTAGAGGTTGAATTAAGGCACGAGCAATGACTGACTTCAACGTGTTCAACTAATTTTTGTTGCAATTTCTATGTTTATAATATGAACACTTCTCTTTTAATCTCTCAAGGCATGTTTGTCATTGCATTTAAATAGTCAAAACAGCTAATATGTTTGCCAGTAATTTACAAGAAGGTAAAATAAGTTGCTTATTGCAATTTTAGTTTCTACGATCTAGTTAGAACTACTTGTTAAAAACTGTGGAGTTTCCTATTTTTGATATGTTTGTAAGAGAGGTTCACTTAACAATGATTTTATGAATCAGGCCTCGTCTTTTGTGAAATAGGAACTGCAAACTAGCAACTGATAGAAAGTGCAAGTTGCATTTTTTTGGAAGGTTTTCACAGTTGAAAAAAAAAGGAATTTCTTTATTAAAAAGTAATTGTAATAGTTACATAAATAAATTTTTTATTAAATAACTGCATTTTTTTCATCATTGTCGAAATTTATTGAAATTTTCGGAAAGTGCAAGTCAACCTGCATTTTTAATCAGAAAAGTGCCAGTTACACTGCAATTTCTGTTTCAGAAAATAAGTTCCGGAAATGTTTGCAAAATAGGTTCTAAAAATGTTCCTTTGTTTGGGTCTATGTTCCTGTACTGAGTTTTTTGGTGCAGACTCATTTTTCAGTTTTTTGGGTCTATGTTCCTGTACTGTTCTGAAATTTTTTATACCAAGCATCAGTTTCTTGTTCTACTGAACTTATTAAAATTAAATTTTTTTTCTGCAGTCCCACCATGAACCGCAAGGTTGGAAAGTTTAGATTGATGTGGCGGTGGATCCAGAAGCTTTCTTGTGGAAGCTGAATTCCGAAATGACTACCATTGGAGAAGCTGTTGGAGAAGTTGTTGGATCAACTATGGCTTGGAATAAAAATTACGTTGCCTTCAGCTAGAGTGCTTTCGTAGGGTATGCTTATGTATCTTTTGTGGACAATACTTCTATATTTCTTATGTATATTTTGTGTTAGATCGATGTATTTATTTTAAAACGGTTATGTTTTTTGTGACGGGTTTAGTTGGTGATGTACTATGTGTATGTTGATTAAATGTTATGTTAATTAATATATATGAATGACTCTGCATAGTTATATTTGTTGCATTGAAATATAAATCATATTATTATTAATATATATGAATTCTTTATATTAGTAAGGTGCATATAAGTTACAACAACAAAAAAGTTGTAATAAATCATTTTACAACGGTGTGAAGGATTTGTAGTATTCTGGAATTCACAATGGTAATCACCAGTTGTCATACTGAGGATCTTACGATATTTAAATGTCTACAACAACGGGGAATAAAAGTTGTTGTAAAATTTATTACAACTGTGAGTAAAAGTTGTTAAATATCCTATTTAACAACTGTGTTGCAACCGTGCAGAAAAGTTATAAAAGATATAAGTATATTACAACTTCTTAATACACGACGGTGGCTTCACCGTTGTAAAAACTTTTTACATCTTTTTTGCACCGTTGTAATATGGTATATTTTTTGTAGTGTAAGTATCATATCTCAGTGCAATTGGTGCATTATTATATTTAGCGCAATGCACGAGACCAGATATTGCATTTTCAGTTAATCTTCTAACAAGATATAGTTCTGCACCAACTAAAAGCACTGGAATGGTATAAAACATATCATGAGATATTTGCGAGGAACCACAGATTTAGGCTTGTTTTATTCTAATATAGGCAATAATTCGAATCTAATTGGTTATGTTGATGCAGATTGCCTCTCTGATCCGCATAAAGCAAAATCACAAACTGGATATGTTTTTACAAACAGCAATGCTGCTATTTCATGGAGATCTACAAAACAAACATTGGTAGCAACATCATCCAATCATTCTGAAATTCTAGCGCTACGCGAAGCAAGTCGAGAATGTGTTTGGTTAAGGTCATTAATTGAACATATTCGAAGCACATGTCAACTTCCCACAACTACAGAAAGATCAACTATTATTTTTGAAGACAATGCAGCATGCATAGCTCAGATTCAAGCAGGATATATCAAGGGTGATAGGACAAAACATATTTCTCCTAAATTCTTTTTCACACATGAGCTTTAAAAGAACAATAAGATAGAAGCGAAGCAAATCCAATCTCAAGAAAATCCAGCAGATCTATTCACGAAGGCACTTCCAAAATTAACATTGCAGAAGATGATATATAAAATTGGTATGCGCCGCTTGCATCACCAAACTATTTGAATAATGTCGTACGAATAAGGGGGAGCATATATTATGCTGGAATATATGCGCCGCTTGCATCACCAAACTATTTGAATAATGTCGTACGAATAAGGGGGAGCATATATTATGCTGGAATGCACTCTTTTCCTTCACTAATATTTTTCCCACTGGGTTTTTATTAGTAAGGTTTTAATAAGGCATTACTTTGATCTAGAAGTACCAACCCTCAGTGGAACATTGTCAATACGTTTCCTGGAGATGAAATAAGAATTGTACTCTTTACCTTGTTTTTTATTTTTCCCACAGGGTTTTTCATAAAAAGGTTTTTAATGAGACAATTAATCTTATCATCTTTACATACGCATATTCAAGGGGGAGTGTTGTAATACATATAAGTGAATATGTGTATGTTGTAATACATATAAGTGAATATGCGTTTATCATATTATATTTAGTCCCACATTTTGGGAGTAAGGCTAACATCAGCTCCAAAACTAATATATAAGGGAGCAAATGTAATAGAAATATGTACACTGAATCAAGAGAAATAAAAAGGTCTCTCCCTTATCTCTTATGTTCTTTCTAATGTCTTCGCTTTTATTATACGTTCTGTATTATTTTACAACAATATTGGTTTTTTTTTCAATATTAATAGAAGTTCAATAACAATTACTTTCTTTTAGTGAATAAGGTAAAACCATGTGAACAAAAGTCTATTTATTGCTACAAAATAAAAATTCAAGATATAGTGTACATGAATGGTACTATGTAAATGCATTTTAATAAAACAAAATGGGAATAAATAAACTATTTTATTGTAATATCATAGATCATGGATTGTTCTCGACGAAACCAAAATAGAATTTGAAGCTGAAAGAGAAGTGGTATAGAAAAGAAGTGAAAGGAAGATGACTATTTATTTTATTAGAGAACATTATTTGTACTTTTTAAATTATATATTTATTCAAAATCATTTTGTTAACCGAACTAACTAAAATTAATACGATGAAAATTACTGGTAATTACCAATTATATTAATATTTTTTTAGGGATTTGGACATCTTATAAGGGATTTTTAGGCACAAGGACAAAGTCAACAAAAAATTTAGCTATAATGACAAAACGCTAAAAATTTAGCCTTAAGGACAATTTTTAGTGAAAAGTGAAGAATTCAGGGGTCCACAATTTTCCTTCACACTATTTCCTTTACAGTATTTTCCTGATCTTATAATTGATCTCCTTTATATTTATGTTGTAAATCATAAGTCTTTACACATTGGGATTTTTAGTTACAAGGACAAAATTAGAGAAAAATTTATATACAAGGACAAAAGGCCAAAAATTTAGTCACAATATGTAACGACCCGCATTCTACACATCAGGGGATCATAGAATATTTATTTCTTTAACATACGAATTTGTATGGTTATGTAACTATGGGAGATGACTATTGGGGTCATTTCCCATGTTCATGATTTTTGCCGATTTTTAAATGACCGTTTTGTCCCTAGCTGATCTTGTTTTGGCCATAACTTTTTATTGGTAAGGAGTTTTAACCTGAAACCACTTTCATTAGATCCGGATGATGGTTTAGCTTTCCGTAGAGTGGTCACATTAGCCAAACGGACTCACCGTTTGGGAGATATGGCTGAAACAAGGTTTAAAAGATGAAAAACAGCTTAACCGGACCTAATTAGGGTGATTAGCAAGAGGGCCCATAACCCATTTCGGGATTAGGGTTATGGGGAGGCTGATAACAGTGGGAAAACGAATTTTATTTCATTTTTCAGCCGCCTAAAACAATTCTCTAACCCCCAACAATGGCCTCCATCACCCAAATCACCTTCTAATCACCATTCAATCAAGTTTTAGCTTAATCTACATCAAATCAAGGCAAATTAGCATCAAATTAGGAATAGAGCTGCTGGAACACACAGAGATTCAACCTATATCAGAGAATATTTCAGATCTATAGTTTGATTGTGGCTAAGGTGAGTGATTTGCATTGTTTTCACTAATTACGGCTAATTAGGGGTGATTAGTGATAATTAGCGAAATCATAGCTCAGAAAAATCTGGAAAAATTTGTAAAATTCTAAAATATTATTTTAGGGATCTGAAAGAAATTTGGGCTAATTTGGATAAGTTTTGCTAACTGTATGCTTAAACATGATTAAGGGGGATTAAGGGAAAAGCATGGGTTTTTGGGTATGTTTGATCCGTATAAACATGTTAAATTATTGTTTTGATGTTTGTGGATGATTATATATGTTGCTATGACTGTATGATATGCTTTATGATTGATTATAAAAGTTAGAATGGTCAGAAATGCCGTCGTTTGGCGTAAAACAGTCGCTGGAAAAGTTGCTGGAAATGCTATAGGGATCCGGATCGGATCGGATGAGGGGATCGGGTCGGTTAGCCGAACCGAACCAAGGTGATGGCATCTTCAGCACCGTAAAATGGCAAGGGCAATAAAGAAGGCCCGGACCAGATCGAATTAGGGTGAAACAAGTAGGATCGGAGTGAAGGGGAATTGGGGATTTCGAAGCGAACCGAGGGAGCTTGAAGGACCTGAACCGAACCGCCTTAGGAGTATCGAATCGATCCAGATGGGGAGCACCGAACCAAACTACACCATGGAGTTTCATGACCGAACCAAGGCAATGGCAAAGGACCCGAACCGAACCGAGGAGGTGACCCAGTGATGATCCGTACTGAACAAGGGCGACAAGTCGAACTGAACCGGATGTGCATTTCTGCTTATACGCGACGATTCACCTAAAGACCAACTCCAATTCGACCGAAACCCGAGATGCAAAGGTATTCCAAATGAGAGGTTGTAACTCAGGATCCAGTTGGGAACCAATGAGTTAACTTCATGAGTGGGCTTTGCTGCGGGACGTGTGCAAAGGGGTTATCGACGTCCATAGCTTTGATTCACCACTGAGAGACGGACATTGGCTATGGATCAGTGAAGTCATTATGACTTCATGGGGTAGAGTGATCGTAGCAAGGCTATGAGCCAGTGCAGTGGAGTTGTTATGACTTTATGGGGCAGAGTGGACATAGCAAGGACTAGTGGCTACAGATCAGTGCAGTGGAGTCGCCATGACTCCATGGGGCAGAGTGATCGTAGCAAGGATTTGGGTGATCAAAGCGATGGATATCGTAAGCTTTACGCACTGAGTGAGAGATGTGAGGATGGTTGCTATGCTTGATTGTTTGACATCACTATGACATGCACACCTCCACCCCGTATCTTTACACCATATGTTAGTGTCACCTTAGAGTATTGTACATCCTGTTGTGCTAACTCTTTGGTTGCATGTCCAGGTTCAGGTATGGTTTAATATACCTATTATTGTTCTGTTTTGCTGCTTATTGCTCATACCAGACTTTTGTCTGGCCCAAAGTTTTATGTCTCTTCTTATTACTCTGGGTGCTCTTAAACGGGCAGACTAGAGACAGGTTAGGTAGTATGCACGAGTAGCTGTACCGGAGACGAGCAGGAGGCTTCCACGTATTATATATATAGATATTCTCCTTGTGTTGTTGCTGGTCACTACTTTGGGCATTAGTAGTGCACCTTTTTCTTTTGCTTTAGAGACAGTATTTTAAGTGTTGTAATAATGATGGTTATGGATCATAAGCTGTATTTTGGATTTCCGCTGCTATGATGGTTTAGTTCTCAGCTTATGCACTGTCTCACCTGTTTTATGTCAAAGATATGTTTTTATTATATTTCATTTCCATGCGTTGTGAGACATTCTACAGGTTCCTTGTTAGTTCAAATTCCTTCACTTTTCTTTCTTTAGCGACCTTCCCGTGCTAGTCAGGCATTGGCAGAGCGCACTTTCATTGGAAATGTCGGCCGGTGCGGGGCGGACCGTCACACAATGTCACTTTTTAGTGTAAATCAAGAAATCCAGCGGTCCACCATCATTTTCTATTTTGCACTAAAAAGTGTCCTTGTCTAGATTTTTAGCCTTTTGTCTTTGTGACTAAATTTACTCTAATTTTGTCATTCACACTATGTCCTCTTCTTTCTCTTACGTTCCCTCCCCCCCCCCCCCAGGTTCTCAGGGTGGGAATATTGAAGCTTGATCGGGATTATTCTTTAATCCTGCTTGGAGCTGCTTAGATGTACTGCTTGATTTCATCTCTCTCTACTATGGCTATGTTTTGGGGATTATGCTTCTTTTATTATTGTACTCTGATGTTTTTAAATACAAGACATAAATTTTAATGATGTACTGGGTTTTATGCATTTCATACTTGTAACACCCCACCTCCGCTAGGGTCACTCTTTCTGGGGCACTAGCTTCTGGGGGGCGCTAGAACTGGGTAAGCATGCATAATGATATATCAAGGCAGAACAGGAACATAAATATATATGTAAAACAGAGTAAGTGAGAATAAAACAGCGGAATATCTCAAACCATCTCAAAACAAGTCTAGTACATCATAAAGTCATCTGCCAAAATAAATATGTCTAGTACAACATAAACAGAAATACTGAAATACATAGTGCTATCCCCAAAAATAAAAGTGATAAACCATAGCGAGCTCAATGTCCAGACATACATGAGCTATCCAGCGAACAAGCAAGCGATCCAAGCTAAGCACCACTGTTCCCTCCCTGAGAACCTGGGGGGGGGGGGGAACGGAAGAAAAGAAACGAAAGAAAACAGGTCAGTCAAAAAGACTGGTAAGCCCTACTACGATCAGTCTATAAACTAATAAAGCTAACATCATGATGGAAACTGAGATGAATATACTGGCAATAGATAAAGGTGTCATCACATAGAGAAGATTAAGCTTTGCACCACAGTGTACTAGCAAACTAACATAACAGGTATTGATCCCTCAGCCCAAACTTTGGCCCAATAGCATGAGGTGACCTTAATACAAGGTCCAGCCCAACGGTCTAATCGATCGACTCCCTATAAACCTAACACGTCAAGTGTTGGTGTCCATACGGCCCACATATGGTTGTAGTCAGACTGCGCTGGGTCCACCTTCGGGTGTATCAAGCCCTCGGGTGTCAACCCCAGACACCTAAGCAATAATGCACAGTCTAAACCTACTGGTACCCGTGCCTCGAGTTTGTCCAACACCGAACTACGTGCACGTCCGTAGCCCGCCTGGACCCGCACCGCTGTACCACTCAGCCGTCGCTTTGGTCGCTTACATCAGTCCAGTAATCGTGCCCCGCCCTAGCCTAGCCTCTAGGGTTGTGAATGATACCAAACTGGGATTACTGCTGGAACAGACCACGTTGTTAGGGTTTTCTAAGAGGGTTAAGTGTGGTTTAACCCCTCACTAATCATGGATTAAATTAGTTAAGTGTAACCAACAGTTCACCACTTAACCCCATTCAATCCCTCGTATCCCCAAAATTGGTTAAGTATTAGTGGGCCATGACTTAACCCTAATCATGAGGCATTAATTTAATTGTACCTTAACCTCTCACATTAGACTTTGTTGCGGTTACTAGTTAAGCCGGGCGGGTCCGGGTAGCTTTACACCACAACTTGGTCTAACCTCGGGTCCCAGGTACTCATGACCAACTTCTCACATTGGGTCCTATTGTTTGTAGCAACTAGTTAAGCCGGTCGGTTCCGGGTAGGTTTACGCTACAAACTCAACCCAACCTCGAGTTGGCCACACATGTTTTCTAAGTGTCATGTCCACTTTAATTTCAAACCATAATTACAAGTTTAACTTGGGTAGACCTAACTTAATAGGTAAATTCCCAAGGGGTAGACCTAACTTAATAGGTAAATTCCCAATCTTATATTTTCATGTATTTTAAGTTTTACCCAAAACCCCCCAACGTCATTCTATCGCTTACATATTCGTCATAACGCATAAAGGATAGAAAGAGGGAACTTGGCACAACATACATGATGAATCTTGCATATCATAATAAGCATGTATAACATGTTGGACTTGCATAACTTAGCATAGTGAACTTGCATAACTTGTTAAACTTGCAAATCATGGCATAGTGAACTTGCATAAACATGCATAACTTGTTAAACTTGCAAATCATGGCATAGTGAACATGCATAAACATGCATAACTTGTTAAACTTGCAAATCATGGCATAGTGAACTTGCATAAGCATGCATAACTTGTTAAACATGTGTAACATAGCATAGTAAACTCGCATAAGCATGCATAACTTAATAAACATGCATAACATAGCATAGTAAACTCGCATAAGCATGCATAACTTAATAAACATGCATAACATAGCATAGTGAACTCGCATAAGCATGCATAACTTAATAAACATGCATAACATAGCATAGTGAACTCGCATAAGCATGCATAACTTAATAAACATGCATAAATCCCAACTTTCATCACATATTAACTTTAGAGTTTCTAAAATGAAGGTAAGAGGGCTTACAAATATTATGAAGACACAAATCCACTAATAAAGGTTGAAAAGCCCTTTATGCAAGCATATAAAAACCCAAAACAAAGCTCCAATTAACAAAAATCCCAAAACTCTAGCTTTAGCAATTAAAGCTTGCAACTTGATGATGTATGCAAGCTAATGATCATTCATACAACTTAGAAATGCTTGTATGAACATCAAAATCTTCTTAGAATTGATTTTTGAAGAGGGTGGAGGCTAGGGTTCTTAGGTGGAGGCCATTTGAGAATTCAATTTGACATAGTTTGGTTGCTAGATTGAATAATGAGGCTTTAGGGTAGGATTAGGGGCTTATTTATAGAAGATTAGAGTGTTTTTAGCACTAGGATTAACCCTAGGTTAGTTTAGGCCCGTCAGATTTAGGAATTCTCTAGAACCAAGCCACAAGACTAAGCCCAAATCAAAATGGTGCGCCAGGCAAAACTGCCTGGCCACCCCGTGTCGACAGGGCAGTCGACACCCTAAGACCCCTGTCGACATGGGGGCCCTGGCGGGAATTTTCCCGCCTGACACCAATTAGCCCTAATCCTTGTTTTTAATTTGAAATTTAAATCTGTTTTTAGCCTAGAAATTTCTGAAAACTTCAATGGGCCTTAATTGGGTCATACGGACTCCGATTTTCGAAAACTCGGACTCTATTTCGCGTATTTTTCCGCGACGAACGCAATGGCATAGCCCGTTTCCCTTGATTCATATTTTTGAATTAAATTCTGCCTCGATTTATGTTATAACAGGTTATTGAAAATACGGGTTGTTACAATACTTATGATGTAACCATGTTTTGAACTACGATGTTTTCTGCTTAATAAAATTTTAAATTCTGCTGTTATTTTATATCTGACTTGTAATGTTTCTGTTTTTGTTTACCTATAACGCTTCACGAAACTTAATGGATTCTCTTAATGAGTGACATTAACGGACGTGGGGTATCACACTACCAAATCTGACAACTCCCTGTATATTAAAGTCAGAAATGATCACATAACGTACATCTTAGTTTAAGATGTTCTGATCATAACTGGAAATAATGACCATGAAATCAGTTCAATCATTCAACATCTACATAAAACATTTTCTATCGAGGATCTAGGAGAACTCAATTACTTCCTGGGCATAAAAGTAGTAAGGAAATTAGACTCTAAAATAATATTGTGTCAAAAAAGTACATACTGGAAATTTTGAAGAGAACTAAAATGCCAATCCTGTGCCAACACCAATGGTCAACAATCTAAATTTATTCAAGCACAAAGGTGAAAGTTTTTCAGATGCAACCAAGTACAAAAGTATAGTTGGATCATACACTACCATTACTAGGCCAGATATAAGATTTAGTGTAAACAAGGTAACATAGTTTATGCATAATCCAAGTGAAGAACACTGGAAGGCTATCAAGCATATTTTAAGATATCTAAATGGCACAATTAATCAAGGGATGCAACTAAAAGGAAATAGAAAACTAGAAATCAAGAGTTACTCTAATGCTATTAGGCCTATGATCTGGATGATCGAAGGTCCACAATCGGCTGTGTGATCTATGTAAGAGAGAATCCCATCTCTTGATGTTCCAAAAAGCAGGCTACTGTGTCACGCTCTAGTACTTAGGATGAATATCGAAGCCTCGCTAGCACAACTGTAGAAGTTATCTTGATTGAGGCACTGCTTAGTGAAATTGGAGTATCCCAAAATCTCAAACCGACAATCTAGTGTGATAATCTCAACACAGTAGTGTTATCTTCCAACCCAATCCTCCAGTCTCGTACGAAACATATTGAAAATGATATGTATTTCGTACTTGAGAGAGTTATCAGCACGTAATTGGAAGTAAATCATGTGCCAACAACATTTCGGAAGGCAGATGTGTTAACTAAAGCCTTCTCGAAGAAAATTTTTGATAAATTTAAAACCGATTTGAAGATTCTTGAGAGCAGAAGAGAGTTGGAAGAGAAAGTAAAATTTTTGGAGGCTATGGATATAACAGAAGGTAACCCTAGTAATATTTGAGGGGGCATATTATAGTAAAGCGGCTCAGCCTTCTCAGCAACAAATATATAATAAGGGTTTTCGGGGCATTATTGTCATTACACATAATTTGCATATTACTGTTACAACATCATGTATATAAGTCAGCCGCATTATACATTATAAACACTAACGAAGATTAATAAAATAATAAACACCATTACACTACTAATTTGTTTCAATCTGTTCTGATCTACTCTGATTTGTTCTGTGTTTGATTTCCATTACATTCCCTAGTTACCGTAAGAGACCAGGAAATGTAGTCAACAATAATGCTATGTTAACCATGATTGAAATGTTAATCTCCTTTTGTTAGCACGTAAACAGAAGAATATTCCACTATTATAGTAAAATATTTTAACATGATAATATTGCCAGAAATACACACATATGCATGTGTATATATAGCGCCTCCTACCCCCCCCCCCCCCCCCCCGCGCGCACTCATACACGCACGCACCCACATATACATATATACATATATATATATATATATATATATGTGTGTGTGTGTGTGTGTGTAGGGAGGGGCTATAGGGACACAAAATTATGTATACAAAATCTGGACCACAAGATTTGTTTGTCTTTACGTATGAGGTGAAATTCAAGGGAAGATCCAATGGCTCAGATTTTGTATGTTTAATTTTGTGTTCATTTAGACTTTCCCATATACATACAAATATATATATATATATATATATATATATATATATATATATATATATATATATATATATATGTTATGTTTTCGAGCGTATCTTATGATAATACACTTCCCTAATTGTTAAATAAGTGAATGCACATTGATTTGTAACAAATTAGTTTCTAAGATATAATGGAGTCCAAGACATGCTTTTGTCTACTCCGTTGCGTTTCCGGAAACAAATTAAGTCGTAGTATTCCTGAAATTGGCATTTTATTAAAGTAGTAAGTTGGTAATCATACTACTACTATTCCAGTATAATTCTGAATGTTTAAGGTAAAAATGACATGAAGAATAGAGATGGACGGGCTCAATTTGACCATAAGAAAGCCATTTAAAAATCCGAATGGATATTAATCTCATAATTTTGTACCTTTGTTGAATTAACACATTTAGAAGAATGCATATACAAATATCCAAAGAGCTGAATTTCTTCAGCTTTCATTAATTTAATTGGCTATGAATGTATATAGTTACATTGCTTACAAAACAAAATGTGTAATTTGAACAAAATTTATTTATTTACTGATCCATTCAACATTTAGAAGAATGCATATACAAATATCCAAAGAGCTGAATTTCTTCAGCTTTCATTAATTTAATTGGCTATGAATGTATATAGTTACATTGCTTACAAAACAAAATGTGTAATTTGAACAAAATTTATTTATTTACTGATCCATTCAACATTTACAATGTGGGGAGGGCCTTACAAATATTTCAAAAAGTCAGCCTTCTCACCTACATACATACGACCCTTAACTAGCAGCTAAGCCGGAAGGCATGCAACGTCTGGATAGACTACACCAACTTTCCTTCCATTAGCATGAAGACAATAAATTTTCAAATTACTGCCAGTAGTGGATATAATCTTAACATCTTGCAAAGTAATTCCTTGACAACCAATTGTTGCACTACATACAATTTCAATGGCTGAGACATCCCCTTTCGCATTCGAACTCCTTTGCGCTCCTATAAATGCCACATCCTTAATTTGCACGTTAGATGTCTGTGACACAAATATAAATAATCAAGCATAACAAATTACAACATGTTCATTATAAAAAAAACACATAAATAATCAATTGTTCATATTAGTACCGAGTTTCGACAACCACTTCTTCCGTTACAATAGTACTGATCAATCATTATTGGTTGATCCACCGAATCAAAGGTAATATCTTGGAAAGATATGCCTCTAGCGTAGCCAGAACCTCCCTAAATAAAAAAAATTAAATTTTAAGCTTAGTGTGAATTAGATTAATAAAAAATGATTTAGTGTTAGTGAAATAAACCGAATACCCCCACTTTTTGACTCTACCACCATACAGTGTATTGTAAAAATTACACTGCTGAACTCTAATGTTCTCCACTCGTGCTTCTTCTCCATCTTTTCCTAAGCTCCCAATGTTGATGGTTTACATACAGCAACAAATATACAGAAAGAGAAAAACGTGTTAGTGAGCAACCAATGTATACTTTTAATAAGTAGTTTAATCTTGTTTCAAAAAGTGTAAAATTGTAGAATAACATTAATAATTCATTTTCCAAGTTATGTTTTTAAAACTGAAAATTTTACAAACTTAGAACTTCAGATATCTTAGACATCCAACTTTCTTTAAACTTTGTTAGCAGGCAACCTATGTATAATTTTCATAAGCCGCTTAATCTTATTTCAAGACTTCAGAAATATGCATTGATCTTTCTTTAAACTTGTTAGCTAGAGCTTACTCCTGTTTCAAGAAATAAATGGAAAATAATCCTTTTAATGTATATTTTATTCGATTTTGGATTTCAAAAGTCCTGGAATTTTGAAGTTTCAAATGTTTTTCTGTCCAAACTTATGTTTTTAAAGTTTGAAATGTCAACTTTGAACTTTAGAAACCTCCGACATTGGACCTTTTTATTGTTTACATAAATAACAAAAGTAAAATGTCTTAGGATACATGGCTTGATAAATGATATACATGATGGAAATTGTCCTTCATCAATACTTTTATTTAACAGATCCTCTACATTACTATAGTTAGTAATAAATGTTAATTTATTTTTCCTTTTACCAATTGTCAAAAGTTAGTAACCCATAGGAATTGTAATGGATACTTATGAACACTTCCAAAATTAGACTAAAAAGAGGAGATGGGTTACCTAATGCCATGACCAGGGCCACAATTTATATTCATAATGTTCAGATTAGAACTACCAGAAAGTATGGCAATGCAATCATCACCTGCGTTATGCAATTTAATCATCTATTAGCACTAGAGAATTTATTAATTCCGTTTAAGAAGAGTTTACACCAATAATGTGTTCCTTCATGTAAATTTTATCATACATAAAATCATAGCGTTCACTGGGCATATGATTTAAAGTACTACATATTTTTATTATTTGATATTAAGAACAATGAGTTATCTCATCTTACAAGGTAATTATATAAGGGAGTCTTTTTTATTGGTATTTCTAATATTAATTTTCTATTATAATAAAAAGAACATATTTTAATCAAAAGTGGAGTGTCATTAACAATTTCCAAAAATTATCATGCATGCAATTCATATTTGGAAACTGGAAATAGTTATAAAACGTATGACATGTTTTTCCAATTTTACTTTAGTACCATATTTGTTAGTAATTGTTGTGTAATACACTTATATCATCTAATGTGATTAATCATTATAAAAATGAAAATTCTTTGAATTCATCCTCAACCATCATATCTTCTTCTCCAGACAGTTGAACTCAAAGAAAGGATAAATACCAGTGGCAATAATAGAAAGAGCAACTTGAACATTTTGAGAATCTGAAATCAAGATTCCATCAGTGTTTGGATTGTCTCTAGGAGCTGTTATGTGCAAACTGTTCAGACTAACTCTGGAACATTGGTGAATAGTCAGGTGCTTAGCAGCACTGTCTACAGAATTTATGTTGTTTGTGGCAGTTCATTATATTCAACGAATGTATAATATATTAGAAATAATGTCAGTTTCCAACCTGATTGACAGTGAAGCAATAATTCAAAAGAGGCTGATACTTACATATGGAGCATTATCACATCCCTACATTTATAGTAAAAAATGTTAGATGTAATCGTACAAACAAAAGGAGAGAGAGAAGTGTCTATAATGCATGTTGCTAAACAAAGGAGGCTGCTATTCCGAGCTTAAATCGATAAACTTACCCCTTTTTTCTTGCAGTCCCACTAATAGTTCCAGTGAAGATTAGAGTTCGACGATACACCATCATATGTTCCGGCAAGCTAGAATTGAAATGTTTGTTATTATTGTATTTTAATCATATATTTTCTAATAAAATTTTGTGAGAAGATTGAATATATTACCTGAAAATGCAAATTTGATTTGCATGGACATTCGAAATTGATCTTGTTCAATAAAAATGCCTTTGTGGATGGAACTAAAAACGTGGGATTGTTCCCATCAGCACATGCTGCTCCCATGCTTTCAGAAATGCCATTAGTATACATAAATTAGCATTACTAGTCAAATATAGTTGGATATAATTTATATGGTAAACCGGAAACATTGTTAAAGTATCAATAATTCCTAAGTGTGAATATAATCATATATACTTCACATTCATCTGATTTAGCATCTCCTTTAGCTCCAAAGTCTATAACATTGTATATTGCACCATTTGCACCAAATATGGTACCCGTCATACAAAGAAGAATAATCATGCCAGTAATAAAATCCTGAAGAATATATATAACATAAAATAAAACATTTAGCTAATAAAACATAGCTAGTATAGAATTATATACAAAGGCTTCGACAGTTTATAGTACTTCTCACCAAATCCATTGTTGAATTAATCTTCAAGAGAGAATATTATCAAACAATAAAATCTATGCGGTTTTGACTTTAGCCACCACAATTTACAAGCATTGTTATGTTGATTACACTGTACATTCCTACCACGTTTGAATATACCGCAATAAAAAAAATAGCGAGGTATCTATTTAGTATTTTGTAGTATGCAAATTTGGAACCTTCTACGTACAAATGAAATAACAAAAGTGCATTTCGATCAAGTGAACTGCCAAGAAATGAATTATACTATTGTGACATCAAAAATTAAAAATATAATTGATTCCCTACCTGATTTGTTCAACATTAACAAAAGTAATATGCAAATCACTTTTTTTTATCTATGTACAAAGTATCATTGAATAATTTCTGAATAGGGCAACTTGGAATAATTTTGAAAAAAAAAAAAAAAAAAAAAAAAATCAAAAACATTTAAATCAAGTATCTATGTATTGCAGTATGTAAATTTGAAAACCTTCTATATATAAATGAATGTGTATGTGTGTACGTGCATTTTATTCAAATGGTCTGCAGGTAAATGAATTATACTATTGTCACATCAAAGATTAAAAATTATAATTGATTCCCTACCTGATTTGTTCCACATTAACAGAAGTAAAATGCAAATCGCTGTCTTTTAATTTAATAAATAAGCTATCATGGAATAATTTCTTAACAAGATAAAACCATATTGAAAACAAACTATTTATTACATCAGTATTCAAATTCAGAATTTCCTGTAATAAACGACATTATCTGATTACATTTTTAAAGAGAAACACTAATAGGCAATATTTTTGGGACATGTAGCATTTTAAATGCACCAGCTCTATCCTTTCTTATATATTTTATCCTTGTATTCAAATATTTTAGGCTAATTCTATTCATACACCAATAATTTCCTAACATATACCGTGATCTGAAATAAAATAGCATACGCCAAATATTTCTTTTCATAGACCATGCCTTTTCAAAAATTACGCTTTTATATTTTCATCATCTTCTCTGTTTAAGCTCAAAACCAAGTTACACAAAACTAGGAATTCTTTGTAATAAATTTACCCAAAATTCAAAAAAAAAAAAAATTAATTTTTTACACTAATATCATAAATTATTCGATTGTTCTTATTTTAAAAATGAGCTCTAATTTTGAATGATTGAACATATTGGCATTAAAATATTTAATTGTAAAAATTTTCTTAATTGACATTTTAGGTTTTATTAACTTTATGAAATTCTATAGATATGATCAAATATTTTTGATTTTAAAGTTCTAGTTAGATGCATTATAAGAAAAAGACTAAAAATGTAATCAAAGGCAAGGATAGCATAATCATAATTTTTCATATTAAAACAGTGGTGTATGTTAAAGATTTATGGGTGTATGAATAGAATTTGCAAATATTTTACTGGTGGGTTAATATTATGTTCCTATCATTCGTTTTTTATTTAATATTAATAGAAGTTCGATAACAATTACTTTCTTTTAGTGAATAAGGTAAAGTGGAAAGGGGTTTTTAGGCACAAGGACAAACCCAACAAAACATTTATCCTTAAGGACAAGAGGCAAATATTTTAACCACAAGGACAATTTTCAGTGTAAAGGGAGGAATTTAGGGGCCCACTATGATTTCATCCTTTATACTTTAGTTTGTCCTTATGGTTAAATTTTTTTCCCCTTGTCCTTATGGATAAATTTTTTGTTCACTTTGTCCTTCACACTATTTTCCTGAAGTGGAAAATAGGCATAAGGACAAACTTTGGAAAAAAAATTAGTCTGAAGGACGTCAAGTTTTATTTTAGGCTGGAGGACAAACTTTAAAAAAAAATAGGCTGAAGGACAATGCTAAATATAATTAGCATTTTCTGCAGTGTAAAACTGAATAATGCTAGTTAAAACTAGCATTTTTGTGTAGTGTAAAAAACTGATATAATGCTGATTACATTTAGCATTTTCCTTCAGCTTAATTTTGGTTCAAAGTTTGTCCTTTAGACTAAAAATAAAACTTGGTGTCCTTCAGCCTACTTTTTTCGATAAAGTTTGTTCTTCTCCCTAATTACCTCTAAGGTAAAACCATGTGAACAAAAGTCTATTTATTGCCACAAAATAAAAAATTCAAGATATAGTGTACATGAATGGTACTATGTAAATGCATTTTAATAAAACAAAATGGGAATAAATAAACTATTTTATTGTAGTATCATAGATTATAGATTGTTCTCGACAAAACCAAAATAGAATTTGAAGCTGAAAGAGAAGTGGTATAGAAAAGAAGTGAAGGTAGATGACTATTTATTTTATTAGAGAACATTATTTGTAGTTTTTAAATTATATATTTATTCAAAGACATTTTGGTAACTGAACTAGATTAAAATTAATATGATGAAAATTACTGCTAATTACCAATTATATTAATATTTTTTAGGGATTTGGACATCTTATAAGGGATTTTTAGGCACAAAGACAAAGTCAACAAAAAATTTAGCCATAAGAACAAGAGGCTAAAATTTTAACTTAAGGACAATTTTTAGTGTAAAGTGAAGAATTTAGGGGTCTACTATTTTCCTTCACGGTATTTTCTTGATATTATAATTGGTCTCCTTTATATTTATGATGTAAATCACAAGTCTTTGCACATTGGGGTTTTAGGCAAAGGACAAAATTAGAGAGAAAAACTTATACAAAAGGCCAAAAATTTAGCCACAATGTCACTTTTTAGTGTAAATCAAAAAATCCAAGGTCCACCATCATTTACTATTTTGCACTAAAAAGTGTTCTTGACTAAATTTTTGGCCTCTTGTCCTTGTGTCTAAATTTTCTCTAATTTTGTCATTTGCACTATTTTCCAAAATAGAGACATCCAAAACTCTAACTTTTCGAAAATTCAAAATTATTATGTAAATTGTCCATGACCGGTTGGTCTTTCCAGTAAAAACACATGATTCAATACTTTTAACTACATCTATCAAAATTAGTTTAATCTTAAAAGGCAACAAAATATCACGTTTGTGTGTCTCTCTCTATACCACCCCCTCGCATTCCACGTATACAATCTTAACTACATATCATAGATAAAACTGTAATTATAGATGTTGTTTTACCTTCTATAGGAGAAAATAAAATAAACGGATGTGGTAGTGTTACGTACCTCCCTTCTATTTGTTATGTGTCTTTGTATATATGGGTATTCAACCGAAGCCCACTTATGTAATTTTAAATACAACAGTCGTGTATTAAAGAAAATAGTTAATACAAATTTTACTTTGTCACTTTTTACATTTCTGCTATCTTTTTTTTCATGGTATCAAAGCCACCTTGCCTCGCAGCGTGTGCCTCACTATAGAAGATCGTCAGCAAAGCTTCATCATTCGATCACTCAGGATACATTGGTGGTCTCATCGGAGTTTTTTTCATCGTTTGAGAGACAAGAACACGATCATTGCTATGCTCGTTAATTATCACTGTTTTTCGAGCAATAGTGATCTCTTCATCCAATCGAGCCCAATCTAAGACCAGGATTAACATCTTGTCGATTGTGTCTCAACTATTAGAAAACTATGCAAGTTTTCTTGCTTTTCGGCCATTTTGTTCATCCCTTTCCTATCAGTTCTTGTTTCTCGATTATTGACAATGGATGGTGATAGCAATTGCCAACATCTACTAAAAGATATGCACCAACGCAAAGCTCTATTAGTCAAGAAGTACAAAAGGCTATTATCAAGCCACAAAGTCAGATCCTTACAACACAGCTAGATGAAATAAACTATTTGATGTGGAAATTTCAAATTGAAACTGCAATTAAAGTTTATGGCCTGGAAGTGTATGTGATTGGTACTGCTCCAACCCCACCAAGATATGTCACTGATAGTGAACGAAAACTAGTGAGCAACAATGAATATACAACATATCAAAGGCAAGACAACCTCATCAGTTCCTAGCTTCTATCATCTGTGGGTCCAAATATTTTACCATAGTTGATAGGATGCAAATCCACACATGAAATTTGGCAAACAATTAAATAAGGTTCAGTTCTCAATCTACAACAAAGATAATGAGCTACATAAAGCAATTGCAAAACATCATGAAAGAGGACTTATGCATTCCATTTTATACACTAAAAGTGAAAACCCTATGTGATTAACTCGCTACATCAGGGAATAAGATCATAGACTATGAGAAAATTCTATACTTACTTAATGGCCTAGATGACGACTATGAAGCCATTGTTGTTTTACCTTCCAATGAAAATTTTCCATATCTACAGTCCGTTCAATTTACACCACTATCTCATGAACCAAGTTTAGATCAGAAAAAGGCAACCACCAACTACACAGTTAATTACATTGGAAACAACAAGAACAAAGGTCAAGAAAGAAACAATTGTAACTGAAATCAACCCAGTAGTAGTCAAAAGGGTGGTTTCAGACAAAGAGGAAGAGGAGGAAGGTGGAACAGTAACAACAACAACAGATCCAAATGTCATATTTGTGAAAGAGTTAGTCATGTAGCCAATAAGTGCTATCTCAGATTTGACGTTAACTATAATACATCATAGCAAGGCAATAGTTCAAGAAACCTCAGTGTATATATTGCTGACTCACAACAGGACAGTAAAAGCAATGCATATAGAAAAGGAAATGATACAACCAAAATAGAGGACTTACTTGACGGATGTTGATATCCAGACTCAGGCGCCACTAATCACATGACAAACAATCTTGCTAACCTGAATGTTGGAAACAGGTAAAGCAAATGTAACAAATCTTTAGTTGTTGGCAATGGCAAATCTGTAAAAATAACACGTACTGGAAATGCAATGATTAATGGTACCACGAAATTGTACTTAAACAACCTACTATGTGTACCATTAATTAGAAAAAATCTCTTAAGTGTTTCTCTATTTACCTAGAACAATAAAGTTTATTTCAAATTTTGTCCCAAATATTGCCTTGTAAAAGATTCACTAAAGATACTTTATTGCAAGGTAGAGATTATAAGGGACTTTACAAATTTGATACTGTCAACCCAAGAAGTACCTGCTCTAAGGAAGATAACTGTAATCAGTATCAAATTAGTCATGTTGAATGCACTAGTAACTTTGATATATGGCATAGTAAACTGGGTCATGCTAGTATGAATACGGTCAAAAGATTTTTGTTACGAGCAATAATATTGTTGGTCATGATATTCCTCTAACTTATGTATGTGCATACTGCCAAATTAGGAAAAGTAATAAACTTGCATTTCCATATTTTAAAAGAAAATACACCAAACCACATGAGTTAGTTACTACAAATTTGTGGGGACCAACACCAAATTATGTTGATTATGGGTATAAGTATGCTTATCATTCATAGATGTGTACTCTAGACATGCATGGATATATTTTCTTAAAACTAAGTCAGATACCCATAATGCAGTTTTGCAATTTATCATGAATGATGAAAGACAAATTAATTGTCAAGTCAAAACTGTTCAAACTGATGGGTGAAATGAATTTTTTCCACTTAAAGAGTTTTTTCAAAGAAAAGGCATAATACATAGAACTACATGTCCCAATACATCAGAAAAAATTGGTCTTATTAAGACAAAACATAGATACATAGTAGAAATGGACTTAGCTTGATTAAACATCAATGTCATTGAAATTCTGGCCTGATGCATTTACAACTACTATTTATTTGATAAATAGACTTCCAACTAAGGTTTAAAATTATAAAATCTCTTTGGAAGTATTTACAAAGAATAAGCCTGATTACGAAAACTTAAAAATATTAGGGCTCCTGTGTTTTTCCCACTTAAGACCTTATAATAGACACAAACTACAGCTTAGATCTACACCATGCACTTTTCTGGGGTATGCTAATGGGTACAAAGGTTATAAATGTCTAGACAAACTAGAAGAATTTTTACCTCAAGACATGTGACCTTCAATGAAAGTGAGTTAATTTCCCTTCAGTAAAGAGGAAACTAAAACATCTAAAAAGATCTACAATCCAAAGTATTCTATATCAAATATAAGCAGCAGTTTAGACATCATATATAACGCTAGTTCAAGAGAAAGATTGTGACGACCATTTCAAAATAGTCCTAAATTCCGACTCAGAAAAGGCCCATTGGAACATAAAGCCACTCTAAATAGATCATTGGTTCCTATAAGGAATTACTAAATAGATATACAGAGCAATATAAATGAAAAGTCATAATCTCACAAAGCGGAAGGGAAATAATATAATAACATAAAATATATGTACTATTACTAAAAACCACAAATTCTGGTACAAAAAGTCTTACAGATCATAACAGGTATATTATTCATTATTCCAATTACATAAAAACAACAATAATAAAGTTATTGCCATAATAAGTAAATCTTCGAGAGACTCCTCCTCCAAGCAATCGTTCCTCATCCTCAATCAATTGTCTCACATACTAACTTGTTAATGTTAAGAGAAGGGAAGTCAAAACATAAAGTTATGGTGAATGAAATAAAGGTAAGACTAGGAATAACTATTTCCTATAGTTAATAGTATAAACTCTTCATGTTATGTCTACGTAACTAGCATACACAAAGCTAAACATATAAGGCAGACACTCTAACATTCACTTAAGCCCTACATGTGAATCTAAGGGCGGACGTGCTTATAGTCACCTAATGTCCCCACAAGGTAATTTTAAGGGCGAATGTTCTTACGGTCACTTAATACCCCGTGAGGCGGACTATTCCTAGCTACTTAAGGCCATTTACTAATTTATTAAAGGTGGACATCCCTATAGTCACTTAATACCCTATGGCGCACGCCAGCCACTTAAGAACTCATCTCTAGGGCTAACGTCATAAACAACTTCTCTCATAGGTCGAGAAATAGTAACGGTCACTTACTACTAGGTTTGGGTCAGGAATTTAACTTCATTTTAAGAGAACCCTCCTGACGGACCCACTTGTTACTATCTAACTATTCCTACGGGTGAAATCCTAGCCACTTGATACTTCTCTTAGATGGTGGTTCCTTTGGGCCATATATATATATATATATATATATATATATATATATATATATATATATATATATTTATTTATATATATATATATATACAATTCGTCCCTAGGTCTTCCCTCACTCGTTCCAAGATAAGAGGCAGACATTACTTGAAGAACTACCCTACTCACATTATTGTCTAATATGACCATTTAATATCTTATAGGAGGAAGGCAGACCTAATGACCATTTAAAACATTTGTAAGGGTGAGTCCCATGACTTGGTTCCTAAACCAGGGAGTGAACATTAGTAATGGACCTAGTCCTAACTACTAAATACCTAAATCATGGTAGGTCATCCACTTAATACATTTTTTCTAAGGAAAGCCTACTTCACACACACACATATGTATATACATACACTATAGATCTCACATTAGACCAACCCATGTAGATACTGGATTTGTCTGGCGGTTCTAGGCAGGCTTCTACTACAAGTTGGGCCTAACATTGTATTGTAATATACTAATTATATTGTCCCATGGAACTTAGACCTCTATATTAACCAGGCTTACATGTAGATGTTGGATATGTCAGTCGATTACAGGAAGGCTTCTACTACAAGTAAAGGTTAACCTCTTGTCTATGTGCAGTTAATATATTAAAATCCACTAACACACACAAACATACAAATTCCTACATGGACATTTAAATTCAAATTCCTGATTTAACCGTATTTATTGCGCACTTAATATGTATAAATATTACGTTGTTTACACTATATATACACATAGACGTGACTTACGCGAATGTAATTAACGTCCTAACCACGTTTTGAGATTTCAATCCTCATTTCAAATTAAAGGTGAAAAAGTTATTATATCCCAAATTTCCTTTAATCATGGCATAAATGTACATATTAACATGTAATAATCAAAAAGGGAAAAACAACAACAACATGGAGCTTGCAACCCTGTTTTGACTTGATTATCTAAATAATAAAAGATAAAAAAAGTGCCATATATCCAATACATACATACATATATATATATATATATATATATATATATATATATATATATATATATAATTCCTATTTTTTAATGGATTCTCTTTTATGTATGTTTACATGCAAAACCTTAGTACTTGGATATCTTGTAAACAATACATTCAAATACTCTATTTAGTAAATAGGGATTTAAACCTATTCCAATTTACAATTCCATCCAAATCTTAACCTTTTGCACAAAAACATACATACAAAATTATACAAAATAGAATAAGATGAATCCTAGAAAATATAGAGAATTAAACAACATTAGTCATGCTTGTCTTTTATTAACTCAATAATCCCAAAACCACAAATACAAATAGATTGACAGATTCTTTGTACAAACAATAAACAAAATGGAAGATTTGAGGGAATTTTTGTTGTTTTCTTTTCGTAATAACTCAAATCTTCCTAGGAACTAAAAGTTCTTAAATGGATCGTGTGTGTCTAACTAAGCAAGTATAATTACTATAAAAAATAAAATGCAGAAGTGAGTAAAGTAAAGAACGATCACACCAATCTTTTATCCTGGTTCAGACCTCCCGCCCTACGTCTAGTCCCGAAGCTCCAATTTGGCTTTCCAACTATCAAAATAGTCCTCTCTAAGCCTGGAGGAATAGGTGTATAGAAATGTAATTTATTTGACAAGCTTGTGTTGTTTAAAACACTGATATTGACTGAATGCTTACAAGGCTTCTCCTATAATCTCCTTGAGTAAATATATGAATGGTACTGCTTTTGTATAGAAGAATAAGTGTGCTTTTGAGTAATGTAAGATTGTAAGAGAGTATAAAGAGTATTTGAGAGATTCAGAAAGATTCGATAAATAAACTCTTTTGTTTTCAATCTATATATAGAGATTGAAGCGTTTTATTGAAAAGATATAACTTTTAGACAGAAAACTCTTCAATTAGAAAGTTGTTACCATTGAAAAATGGAGACTACAATTTAAGTAAATAGTTGTGACTCTTTATTTTGGAAGAAATCCTTCCAGGAAAACAGGTCGTCGCTCAGGACAGACATCCGACCCATAGAAAAGACGTTTGTTCTATACTATGTATATTTTCCCGAATGCAATGACAGAAGTCTATACTTAAAGGTCAGACGTTTGTGCTGAGCCTAGTATAGACGTCTGACTTTATCAGAAAAATGTCTGATACATGCACAATTCTATTTTCTGATAAACTTATCAAAATATATTTATATAAGAAGATTGTATATATTATTTTTACTAATATATATATATACAAACTACTATTTCACTATGTAGCTCTTGTACATGTTCCACGTATATGTCTTCCAGTCTTCGATGATATTTCTGCATATGTTATCTCCTGCAAAGATAGATATTTTATATACATGTTATGTATTATGATTGTATCATTTTCATCATTAAAATCACGAATCAGAGGATCTAACATTCTCCCCCTTTTTGTTGATGGCAACTATACAATCATAAGTATATAAGTACTTTAACACCCCGTAATTATGTTAATATTAATATTCACAAATTAAAGAATAACTAATCTCAGACGTGAGAATTGTGGGAAACGGGTTGCGCCATTGTGTTCGTCTCAGAATTCTGGTTGAAATAGAGTCTAAGTTTGCGTGAATTGGACTTCGTATGAAGAAGTTATGGCCATCGGAAGTTTCAGAAAATTCAAAACAGATTTCAGAAATTTAAAATTCAAAATTCGGAGTCAAACAGGCTAGGCGGGAAAATTCCCGCCCAGCACCCCAGGTCGACTGGGCAGTCGACACCCCCCCAGGTCGACTGGGCAGTCGACCTGGGTGTCGACCTATCCAGGCAGCTAGGGTTTGGCTGATGTGTTTTTAGGGCTGAGTTGGCAAATTAAACGGTTTAGTTTAGTTCTGAGTTGATCTGACGGTCTAAATAAATCCTAAACTCTATAAATACCTAGGTAGTCTCTCACTCTAATTCACATGAAAAATAGAATAGCCACCATCGTACCGCCGCCATGGAACTCAGTCTAGCCGCCGCCAACTAAGAAGGAAGAAAAGCTAATCAAAACCCTAATTCTACTCAACTCTAAAGCAAATCAAGACTCTCTTTTCTTCTCTAATTGTGAGTATGATGATCTTAACAAGATTATTATTGAACTAATTAGATTAAGTTATGAATGGATTATGAGTGAATGATGTGAATTGTCATATATGTTGTTGTAAACCTTATGCTATCATGTATGTTGTAAATCCTAGGTTATGTGATGATGATATCCTATATGTTGTAAATCATGCTATGATGATATTGTATAGGTTGTAACTTTCTATGCTAAATTGTGATAAATCATACATGTTATATAGTCATGATGTTATTATCTATGCTAATTAGTTCATGCTAATCAAATCATAATGTTTGGGCTATGTTGATCTATATGACAAATCACATATGCAAGTTTAGATTGATTAGTAAAGATTATGAACATATGCCATGACATCTATTTAGATCTAGAATTATGACATCTAGAATTATGCTATGACATATGTGAATTCTATGTATTAGATGCTAGTTCACCCCATCATTATGTTGCATAAAACCCCATATGCAAGTTTATACATGAATTTGGGGTTATGATCATATCATTTAAGTTGTGACATTTTACCAAACAAGTTGACACGTTTAGATCCTTAACATGTGTAGTTTTATGCAAGTTTCACCCCTATTATGATTTGATTTATTTTATTTGTCTATATATTGTGATAATTTATCTTTGTGCTATGAGTTAGACTATTCGAGTCTAACGTATATTCTGCATTGAATAAGCGAACGTATAACGTGGGGGTAGGGGTAATATTAAGGATTTAATATTAAGAAGTTAGGGTGAAATTGATATGATTTTGCAAGCCATGAATGGATGGCCATAATTGAGTCAATTATGGACATCATTAAAATTGGAGTTAATTAATAATTTGAATAGGAATTATTAAAACTGGGGTAAAAGATTATAAGTGATAATCAATGCTTATGACACGAGGTTGGACTCGTTTGTGACGTAAACCTACCCGGACCCGCCCGGCAAATCCAGTGGTCACAAATGTCAGCCCAATGTGAGAAGTCCTAGGTCCAAACTAAAGCATAACAATTGTAAAGACACGAGGTTAGACTCTTTTATGGTGTAAGACTGTCTGGACCCGCCCGGCAAATCCAGCTGCCATAAATGCCAGTCTAATGTGAGAGGTCTTTATGAGGTTATGGCCTGAATGAATTAAGAAATACTTAACCAGATAAACATGTAAGGTGGGACATGAGGGTTAAGTAGGTGCCTTGGGTGGCATGAGGAATCTAGTGGGTGCCCTTAGTGGCATGTGAAATACGATTAGTAAGACTTAACCAAACACACATGTAAATGAACATGACTAAGAGGGTTAAGTGGGATATACTAGTGGTGACAAGCTTAGGTGGGTAGCTTGTGGGGGCCCATTTCAACTAGTATCCCAAACGTATCTTTGTGGGCTCGACCCAAGTCGAGGACGGGACACGCATACTGGGTTTGTCTATAAGAGGCCAAAACGGGGTAGCGGTGGCAACGCTAGTCCAACGGGTTTCATATGCGTGTGTGGACCCGGGCTGGTAGGTAAGACGTTGTTGCATCGTGTAGGTATAAGCCGTGCATTCTCAAGTTATATCGGGTTGCCACTTTAGGGGAGTGATACACCCCACTGTGGGGCCAGCACGGGTATCTACGAGTAGGGAGCCGATCGCAAGAGGGTAGTGGGGTACACCTAGTGGAGATAGGGGCAGACGGCACCTATGTAGTCAGCTAGGGGTACGCAAGGCTATTTATATAGTTTCTGTGTGAAGCAAGTAGGATCAACCTTTAGGGTGACTGGTGCGGTGCATTGTAGTAATTATTCGTTAGTAATTGGGTGTGCCTTTAACGTTATCTTTATCTGCTCTTCCATACCCAATAGTTCATAGACATTTCCTTGTTTTCCATCTTATGCCTTAGTCTAGTTACTTTGGTAATAGTATTGTTAGAATTATCATACTCGCCAGACTTTATGTCTGACTCCCTCTATTTCTATCCTTTTTCCCCCTCCAGGTCCTCAGGTTGGACCCAGCTCTAGCGGAGTTTGATTGGATTGCTTTATCTCTCTTTTGGAAAGCTTGGACCGTTGAAGTAAAGTCCAGCTTGCTATCTTCTTTAATGGCTATTTATGTAATGGGATTATGTATTTTGTTTTATCAAGATGGATATTGTACTTGACTCTGATTTATGGTTTTATGATGTAACAAACATGTTTAAATTCTGCTGCAATAAAATGAAGTTTTTGATTTCCAAGTACTACTTATTATCTGTCTTGTTGTAATTTTTCTGTTCTATATTCACTTAAAACCTCCATGGAAGTTAATGCATTCCCTTTGTGAGTGACATTAATGGACGTGGGGTGTTACACGTGGTATCAGAGCTTAAGGTTACCAGAACAGATAATTTTTTTAGAAAAACTATTTTTCTAAAGTATTTTTGGAAGAAGTGTTTTCAAAACATGTCTTAATGAGTAATTTAAAGAGGAAAGTTTTTAAGAAAAACATAATCCCCAATAGCCATATCTTTATCTTTCGAATTCTCCATTTTGAATCTTTCCTTTTTCGTTTCAGCATGGCTGAAGATCTTAACCTTCTGGATGGTGTAACGATACCAGGATGGTATAGGAGGTTATTAGAGGCTAGGGCCGCTGCAGGTCCAACCAATGTTCCTCCACCACCAGTTGCACCCGCTCCTCCTCCTCCTCCTCGCGTTGATACTTTTGCAAATACGTGCAAGGAATTTAAGGCTATGGGTGGAAAACCTTTTCAAGGGTCAGAAACGTTTGTGGAAGCTAGAGATTGGCTTAAGGAGGTGGAAGAATTGCTGGAAAACTTTGAAGTAGAAGAAGGGAGGAAAGTCAAATTAGCAGCTTGGTTAATGAAGGGAGAGGCCTCGTTTTTGTGGGAGGTCACTAATGGGGAGCGTCCTGTTGATTCTTAGGCGGATATCAGGCTTAGGTTTGAGGCGAAGTTTCTCTCAAGGGCAGAAGAGAATCTATATATGGAAAGGTTCTTGACATTAAAGCAAGGAAGCTCATCAGTGAAAGAATATGTCAACAAATTTAATATAGTTAGCAAGGTTTGGCTTGGACTTGGTGAACACGCCGGAGAAGAAGGCTCTGAGGTTCGTTGATGGATTGAATGAACCGTTACAAGGGTTGGCTATGACCCACATCCCTATGGGGGCCACCTTTGAGAAGCTTGTAGACATGGCACTCATGCACGAGGAGAAAGGCGCTAAAGCTGATAGGGCATCCGAGAAGAAAGGGGATCAGAAGAAACCACAACAGCAAAACAAGAAGGGTGGTAAAGACAATAATGGCAAGGGAAAGAAGAAATGCTTTAACCGTGGGACACCAGGCCATCTCAGCAAGGATTGCCGAAAGAAAAAGAAGACTGGCTGTTTTCACTGTGGCGAAGCGGGACATCTAGTGAAGGACTGCCTAAAGAAGGGGCAGAGGGCAGGGTCTACGGACAGGTGCAGGCTCTTATGGCACCAGGGCAGGCAAGGGGACAAGTTCAGGCTCTTGCGGTTCCACCGCTGCAAGAAAGAGGTAGAACCATTTCTGTTGAAAGCTTAGTTTTTATGTTTGATCATCCTGTCCGTACTTTATTTGATTCAGGCGCATCGCATTCGTTTATCTCTACATCATTAGTTGAATCACTGCACTTAAACACCAGTTTAGTAGAGGATCCCTTAGTTGTTTCAATTCCAATTGGGGGCTTAGCTTATTTGTCCATGATGTGTTTGGATTTGAAAATTTCTATACATAGCGTTGAGTTTAGATGTGATGCTTATGTGTTGGGCTTCATGGGCTATGGGCTAATTTTAGGAATGGATTGGTTATCTAGAAATGGGGCCTATCTTGATTGTGAAAGGAGAGTAGTTAGGCTCATGACTCGCCTTGGCAACACTCTCGAAATCTTTTGTAATCCATTAAATTCCGTTATGCTAAGTTATTTAGAATTGCTTGACGCGTCTGTGGAGAATCTACGATCTGTTAGAGTAGTCCGAGAATACTCGGATGTGTTTGAGGAGGTTAAGGGCTTGCCTCCGAAGCGGGAGATAGATTTTCGAATATATCTTGTGGATAATGCAAAACCGGTATCTTTGCCAGTACGCCACATGGCTCCTCGTGAAAGGAGGGAACTCGATAAGCAAGTGAAGGAGTTGCTTGAGAAGGGGTTCATAAGACGAAGTATATCGGAGTGGGGTGCTCTAGTAGTATTTTCCACGAAGGCGGATGGGTCCCTTAGACTTTGTGTGGACTATAGAGAACTTAATAAGCTTACTATGAAAAACAGACACCCACTTCCAAGGATTGACGATCTCTTCGATCAGTTAGTTGGCGCCTCAGTGTTTTCGCAGTTGGACTTAGCCACTGGTTTCCATCAGTTGAGTGTGGCTGAGGATAGCATTGACAAGACTGCCTTTTTGACTCCGGACGGTTTCTATGAATGGCTAGTGATGCCCTTCGGTTTGACTTGATTTGATGAGTAGGGTGTTTAGGGAGTACCTTAACAAATTTGTGGTAGTCTTTGTAGATGACATCCTGATCTTTTCTAAGGATGAAGAAGAGCATGCCATACATCTTAGGGAAGTGTTGGAGACCCTACGAGCGCATAATCTTAAAGCTAAATTTTCTAAGTTTCACTTCTGGAGGAAGGAAGTACGATTCTTAGGGCACGTGGTTTCCAAAGAAGGGATAGCTGTGGATCCCGCGAAGGTGGTGGCCATCAAAGATTGGAAGGTCCCTAAAAATGCTACTGAAGTGAGAAGTTTCTTGGGGTTGGCTGGCTACTATAGGAAGTTTATCAAAGACTTCGCAAAAATATCAGCTCCATTGACACGCCTGACGAAGAAGAACCTAGTCTTCGCGTGGGACGTAGATTGTGATGATGCGTTCCAACGTTTAAAGAGAGCTTTGGCCTCAGCCCCAGTCTTAGTATTGCTAGACGGGAGTAAGCCGTTTACTGTTTATACCGATGCTTGTGGGACAGGTCTAGGCGCAGTCTTAATGCAGGAGGGAAGGGTAATAGCCTATGGTGGAAGGCAGTTGAGAGCGCATGAGAAAAATTACCCTACACATGACCTAGAGTTGGCCGCTATTGTTTTCGCACTTAAGTCTTGGCGTCATTATCTTCTTGGCGAGAAATTCGAATTATTCACTGACCACAAATCTTTAAAATACTTATTCTCTCAAAAGGACTTGAACTTAAGGCAGCAAAGGTGGATGGAGTTCTTAGCATCCTACGACTTCGAGATAGCATATACCCCTGGCAAGGGTAATGTAGTGGCCGATGCCTTAAGTAGAAAAAGATTATCCTTAAGTCCTTTGTTTGTTGAGCGGCGAAGTTTAGAGTTCATTTCTACGTTTGACTTTACACCTTCCGTTGACTTTGTACCCAGTTTTCTAGCATCCTTGGAGGTCAGACCTACGCTTTTGGGACGGATTGGCGAGGCGCAGCGAGACGACCCACAGTTGGTTGAGTTAGTAGAAAAGCTCAAGGGAGGGGAGTCATCAAGCCATCTCCATAGGTATACCCTAGATTATAAGGGTTGGTTACGTAGGGACGGTAGACTTTGTGTACCAAAAGACGATGACCTAAGGAAGACCATTCTTGACGATGCACAACGTTCGAAGATGACCATTCATCCCGGCGGGGACAAGATGTACAAAGACATGAAGCGAGTTTTCTTTTGGGCCGGTATGAAGAGGGATGTGGCCGAGTATGTTGCTAGATGCTTGGTGTGCCAATAGGTAAAAGCGGAGCAAAAGAAACCCGGTGGGTTACTTCACCCATTGGAGGTTCCACAATGGAAATGGGAAAGTGTCTCGATGGACTTTGTGGAAGGATTACCAAGATCAAGGAAGGGTAATACGGGGATTTAGGTTATAGTAGATAGACTTACTAAGAGCACCCATTTCATTCCCGTGAAGAGTAAGAGGACTGCTCCATGGTTAGCTTCTGTGTACGTCCGAGAGATAGTTCGTTTGCACGGTGTTCCTTCTAACATAGTGAGCGACCGCGATCCTATTTTCACTAGCGAATTTTGGAGAAGCTTGCAAGAAGCGGTAGGGACTCAGTTATGTTTGAGCACCGCATATCATCCTCAGACGGACGGTCAGACCGAGAGGGTGAATCGCATTCTAGAGGATCTTTTGAGGCTATGTATCCTAGACTTTGGGGGTACATGGGAAGAGCATCTTCCATTGGTAGAGTTCGCAAATAATAATAGCTTTCAGACTAGCATTGGCATGGCACCTTTCGAAGCTCTTTATGGACGACCTTGTCGTTCACCTACATGTTGGTGGGAATCTACGGATAAGATTTTACTTGGGCCCGATATGATTAGGGAGACTTCGAAGAAGATCGACTTGATTCGAAGGAGGATGAAAGCAGCGCAAGATAGGCAAAAATATTATGCGGATAAGAGGAGGACAGATCTTGAGTTTGAAGTTGGGGACATGGTCTTTATCAAACTGTCTCCATTACGGAACGTTGTTCGCTTTGGGTCCGTTGGGAAGTTAGCACCAAGGTTCATAGGGCCGTTTCCTATTAGGGAGAAGATTGGACAGATGGCGTATAGAGTGGAGTTGCCTGATAGACTTGGTGGTGTACACGACGTATTCCATGTGTCACATTTGAGGAAGTGCTTGCACGAGACCGCAGAGGTCGTAGAGCCGAGCTTGCTTAGAGAGGTGGAGATCGAGCGTGATGCGACGATTCGACGAGCTCCTACGTGCATTCTTGGGTCGGAGATCAAGAAGCTGAGGAATCGAGAGGTCAAACTAGTCAAAGTACAATGGGGAGATGATGAGAGCAACGCTACTTGGGAGACGGAAGAGAAGATGCGTTCGTTGTACCCTTTTCTTTTTGAGGGTATGTCCTTTAATTTCTCCTTTATAGCTTATCTTGTACTTATCTTACCTTTAGAGTATCCTCTTGCTAGTATCCTTGACCTTTAGTTAGGATAATCCTATGGTTGAAACATGTGTTTGAGACATGTTATGTATGATGGACACAAGGTGGATGCAAGTGTTTGCTAGTGGTTTCTCGTGGACGCATATACACACACTATTAGGCACTAGACCGGCTCAGTATCTTCATACTGCATATTGCATATAAATGACTGTATTTAGTAAAATGGATGTATAATGGTTGTGCTATTATATGGATACCGCATTTTGGTGAATGGTTGTGCACGCATGTAGAAATAATATGTATCGATAGGGTTCTTTCGCAGACATAATGGACGCATGGCACTATCAAGATTTGCATTAAGGAGGTCAACTGAATCAGTGGACCGCCTGATTTTGCATTAGATATGGACATATACACACTGTGCATTTAAACATGAAAGCATTAGAAGTCTATAAGGACAATGGATGCCTGTGTTTGATGGTTGAGTAGATGGACGATTGGATGTTAGGATATACATTCTTCTTGACTTGAATATTTCGTGGTCGAAATCCTTTAAGGAGGGGAGAATGTAACACCGCGTAATTCTGTTAATATTAATATTCACAAATTAAAGAATAACTAATCTCAGACGTGAGAATTGTGGGAAACGGGTTGCGCCATTGTGTTCGTCTCGGAATTCTGGTTGAAATAGAGTCCAAGTTTGCGTGAATTGGACTTCGTATGAAGGAGATATGACCATCGGAAGTTTCAGAAAATTCAAAATTCGAAGTCAAACAGGCCAGGCGGGAAATTTCCCGCCCAGCACCCCAGGTCGACCGGGGAGTCGACTGGGCAGTCGACACCCCCAGGACCAGGTCGACTGCGCAGTCGACTTGGGTGTCGACCTGGTCAAGTCGGCCAGGTTTTGGCAGAGCCCAATCTTGAGCTGCTGATGTGTCTTTAGGGCTGAGTTGGCTAATTTAACGGTTTAGGTTAGTTCTGAGTTGATCTGACGGTCTAATAAATCTTAAACTCTATATATACCTAGGTAGTCTCTCACTCTAAAATCACATGAAAAATAGAATAGCCGCCGTCATGCCATCGCCATGGAACTCAGTGTAGCCGCCGCCAACTAAGAAGGAAGAAAGCTAATCAAAACTCTAATTCTACTCAACTCTAAAGCAAATCAAGACTCTCTTTCTTTTCTAATTGTGAGTATGATGATCTTAATAAGATTATTAGCAAACTAATTAGATTAAGATGTGATATGGATCATAAGAAAATGATGTGAATTGTCATATATGTTGTTGTAAACCTTATGCTATCATGTATGTTAGGGTGCAATTGATATGATTTTGCATGCCATGAATGGATGGCCATAATTGAGTCAATTATGGACATCATTAAAATTGGAGTTAATTAATAATTTGAATCAGAATTATTAAAACTGGGGTAAAAGATTATAAGTGATAATCAATGCTTAGGACACGAGGTTGGACTCGTTTTTGACGTAAACCTGTCCGGACCCGCCCGGCAAATCCAATGTTCACAAATGTCAGCCTAATGTGAGAGGTCCTAGGTCCAAACTAAAGCATAACAATTGTAAAGACACGAGGTTAGACTCTTTTATGGTGTAAGACTGCCCGGACCCGCCCGGCAAATCCAGCTGTCATAAATGCAAGTCTAATGTGAGAGGTCTTTATGAGGTTATGGCCTGAATGAATTAAGAAATACTTAACCAGATAAACATGTAAGGTGGGACATGGGGGTTAAATAGGTGCTTTGGGTGGCATGAGGAATCTAGTGGGTGCCCTTAGTGGTATGTGAAATACGATTAGTAAGACTTAACCAAACACACATGTAAATGAACATGACAGAGAGGGTTAAGTGGGATATACTAGTGGTGACAAGCTTAGGTGGGTAGCTTGTGGGGGCCCATTTCAACCAGTATCCCAAACGTATCTTTGTGGGCTCGACCCAAGTCGAGGACGGGACACGCATACTGGGTTTGACTATAAGAGGCCAAAACGGGGTAGCGGTGGCAACGCAAGTCCAACGGGTTTCATATGCGTGTGTGGACCCGGGCTGGTAGGTAAGACGTTGTTGCATCGTGTAGGTATAAGCCATGCATTCTCAAGTTATATCGGGTTGCCACTTTAGGGGAGTGATACACCCCACTGTGGGGCCAGCACGGGTATCTACGAGTAGGGAGCCGATCGCAAGTGGGTAGTGGGGTACACCTAGTGGAGATAGGGGCAGACGACACCTATGTAGTCAGCTAGGGGTACACAAGGCTATTTATATAGTTTCTGTGTGAAGCAAGTAGGATAACCTTTAGGGTGACTGGTGCGGTGCAATGTAGTAATTATTCGTTAGTAATTGGGTGTACCTTTAATGTTATCTTTATCTGCTCTTCCATACCCAATAGTTCATAGACATTTCCTTGTTTTCCAGCTTATGCCTTAGTCTAGTTACTTTGATAATAGTACTGTTAGAATTATCATACTCGCCAGACTTTATGTCTGACCCCCTCTATTTCTATCATTTTTCCCCCTCTAGGTCCTCAGGTTGGACCCAGCTCTAGTGGAGTTTGATTGGATTGCTTTATCTCTCTTTTGGAAAGCTTGGACCGTTGAAGTAAAGTCCAGTTTGCTATCTTCTTTAATGGCTATTTATGTAATGAGATTATGTATTTTGTTTTATCAAGATGAATATTGTACTTGACTCTGATTTATGGTTTTATGATGTAACAAACATGTTTAAATTCCGCTACAATAAAATGAAGTTTTAGATTTCCAAGTACTACTTATTATCTGTCTTGTTGTAATTTTTTTGTTCTATATTCACTTAAAACTTCCATGGAAGTTAATGCATTCCCTTTGTGAGTGACATTAATGGACGTGGGGTGTTACAAGTACTCTCCCTTAATTAGTGATCCTTATATTTTATATCCCCCTTTGGCATTATCAAAAAGCATAATATATCATATAGAAAAAACCAAACTAAACCACACCATAGTGCACAAGTGTCACAGAGTTGTTACAAGTTTAATACTACAAACCATCAGATCAAATTAAAGGTGTTTTAAAGTAGTGCGAATAAAATTGGAAAATAAAAGAAGTACTTAGGAATCGGTGAAGTAACCCCATTGTTCAAAAGATTGGTCACTATATGCGTAGTTCGACCATTGTGATTCATCGTGATATTCCGTATTTTCTTGAATCGACAAGCCTTCAAACGATTGATAACGACTGTAATGGGGTGCGTCCTCCGAAGGCCAAGAACTCACTACAACAAAAACACCATATTACAACTTTAATTTTACAACGGTGGTAAACGCACCATTGTAATAAATGGTTTTTTACAATGGTGGTAAAGACACCGTTGTAATAAATGGTTTTTTACAACGGTGGTAAAAGCACCGTTGTAATAAATGGTTTTTTACAACGGTGGTATTCCCTAAAGTTGTAATAAACATATTTTTAACAACTTTTTGTTTTGTTAGTTGTAATAGATGCCTATTACAAATTTCATGTTTATAATATCTATATTTAATAACTAATTATATTAATATTTAATAATAATTAATAATTAATAATAAACTTAGGAATCAATAATATTTATTAAATAATTAATAGTTAATAAGTGGTAATTAATATTTAATAGTTAATGTTAACTGCTTATTAATTAATATTTAGGTGACATATACATTATAAGCTTTTAATGGTTATTACTCGATTATAACTAAGTAGAAATAAGTAAAAGTTAAATAATAACTATTGTTAATATGAAATAATCCTAATTAATAATTAACATTTAATTAATAACTAATTAGTAAATAATAATTAATAATCAATAATAAGTAAACAAATAAATATTACTTAATTAATTAATAATTTACAAATAATTCATCTGTCTGGAGTTCACATGTATTTGCGTGTGAGGTTCAAGTATGTTTTTTTAAGATGTACCAATTAGTTTATAATCTATGATGAACGTAATTTTTTAATTTAATAATTATTAACTAATAATAACTATAAAAAATAAATTTAATAAATAATCAATAAGTAACAAAATATTTAATAATTCAAAATTAATCACCATATTACAATTAACTAAATATTTGCAACGTTCGATAGACGACAATTGCAATAACAAATTTATAAAAATTGATTTTTCTCGACATTTGTAATAAAGGGTTTTTATAATTGGTTTTTCTTGATAATAACTTATACACGTCATTATTTATAATTTAATATTTAACATCAAATGTTTGATGATCAATATTTAACATTTAATATTTCATTTATAAGTAATATTTAATATGTAACATTAATAGGTAATAACTAATAACAAAAATTAATATCTAATACTATTAATAAGTATATTTACCCTTATGATCCGTCGGCCCAACCAAACGTACCCGACCCGCCATCCCTTATAACCCTAATTCCATCGTAACCCCCTTCATTCACTCAAGCCGCCTCACAAATTTCTCAAAACCGAATTGATGAAAAACCCTAGATCCCCTTTTCTTCCTCCGTAACACGAGATAACCGACATCGCAACTACCCCTTCGACCTCCTCAATGATTCGCCATCAACCCTAAACCCCCACAGACCACCAGTTCGGCCATCGCCAGCCAACCCCCGAGCCTTCACGACGAGCGATCTCGAATTAAGCTAAGTTTCTCCATTTTACTCGTTTTAAATTAGCTGTAATATTTTGTTTGTTTGATTTGGGTTAGATCTATATTTCGATTCATGTGATTTCAGAACCATGGGGCTCGTATTGGGTTAGATCTATAGTTCGACCATCAGATTGTCTGATTTCAGATATGATTTCGTATTGGGTGTGATACGAATTAAGCTTTGCACTGCTACGGTATGTCTATTTTGCTTTTTTCGATGGGTTCTTTGCTTGTTGAGTGGATTTTGGAATTGGTTTATTGAGTTATCGAGGAATTTGAGGAACTGTTAGTTGGTTGTTGGTTTTGAGGAAGTTTCGAAGGGTTTGTTATGGTTCTATGGTTTTGCAGCCTTGTGGTTCTATGGTTTTGCTGCTTGGGATTATTGTGATCTGTTCTTGCAAGTTTTATTTTGGTTTGTCTGTGCATTTTGTGTTCTAATTCAAGGCACAGGAGGCTATTTTGCTTATAAACTTGATGAATATGCAAAAAAGCTTTGCTGCGGCATAGCTATGCAGTGATTGCACTGCAAAGCTTTGCCTAAGCTTGCAAAGCTTTGCCTAAGCTTGCAAAGCTTTGCCTAAGCTTTGCATTGCAAAGCTTTGCACTGCTATTTGCAGTGCAAAGCTTTGCTGCGGCAAAGTTTTGCTGTGCAAAAGCTTTGCCAAAGCTTTGCTGCGGCAAAGCTTTGCACTGCTATTTGCAGCGCAAAGCTTTGCTATGTAAAAGCTTTGCCAAAGCTTTGTTGCGGCAAAGCTTTGCAGTGCAAAGCTTGCCGCGGCAAAGCTTTGCACTGCTATTTACAGTGCAAAGCTTTGCTGCGGCAAAGCTTTGCACACTGTGCAAAGCTTTGCCAAAGCTTTGCTGCCGCAAAGCTTTGCTGTGCAAAGCTTTGCTGCAGCAAATCTTTGCACTGCAAGTAGCAGTGCAAAGCTTTGCCGCAGCAAGCTTTGCACTGCAAAGCTTTGCCGCGGCAAAGTGATTGCACTGCATGGCTTTGCCACGGCAAAGCTTTTCAGTGCATTGTGTATAACAAAATGAATCATCCAACTTTACATGCATTGTATATAATGGTCAGGTTATTTACGTATATAATGGTTTGAATGCATTGTATTAGCTGTTTATTTTGTGCACTCACATTTTTCCAATTTTTGTTACATGCATAAATCTATACTGCAGCACTAACAGTTTGATAATTTCTTTCTTAGGAATGGATATTAAGGAGAAAAAGGAGCACAAGGAGATTAACAGGAGCAGAAGAAAGTTAGAACTGTTATAAAGTCTTTGTATCTTCAATTTTGTCAATGTATTATGTAAAAAAAATGATGAGTTTGAAATTAATAATATATTGTTTTGGTTCATGGTTTAAGTTTGTTTGATATTTTCAGTTTTGTAGATAATATGTTCTGCAATGAATTCTTTTATTAGTAATATGTATATAATTTGTGGATATATTACAATGGTAAAATATAAAAATTGTAATAAAATGAAAAAATTAAAACAACAACGGTGCATAACTGTTGTAATAAACTTATTACAACGGTGGAAAAAAGTTGTAAAATATACATATTACAACGGTCTTGCAACAGTGCAGAAAAGTTGTAAAAGATATTAGGCTATTACAACTTGTAGTGACTCTCTCTTCTTGTTCCTCTTGTTGCGCCATTGTAGGATCCTATGGTTCCTTCCCGGGTGCATGCTCCCTGAAATATTCCAACTTGTTCTTGGACTCGACGGATATTGATGAGTAGTTGAAGGAGGAGGCGGTGTTATAGGAGAATGAGAAAAGGATCATGATGACCAACGACCGCTGACTTGTATAATTTCTCCAAGAGAGGAAACCACTTTGTCAAAAGTCCTTTCAACTTTGGTTATTCGGTAGAAAATGAATTATCTAAATGATTAACTTTCTTTCCTAAAATCTTTTGATTTAGGGATAAAACCCATTGATTTTGAAGAGTAACATCATGAATATTTTCTCCTGTTTCTACCATAACCTGAGCTTGTTGAATTTTCGGATCAAAATGATACTCAGTAGTCTTAGTTGGTTCAAAAGAAGTAGTAGGTTGGTGACGTCGTTGTCATCGTTATTGTTGTTGTGGAGGAGGTGGTTGGCCCTGCCTTTGTAACCAACCGTCAAAAGATATAATTGGTAGTTGAGACTCAGAAAGATGCGCAAGCGACGCAAATCGAATTCCGCTTTCCTTAACATTAAGTTATTCATATTTGGAAAGATACAAAGTGACTCCTTGAGACTACGAATCCTCATTATATATGGTGCATACAGAATAGGTCGTTTCATCGGTGTCAAAAATCCCTTGATTTGCTGAAAAATGTATTAAGCCCAACTAACTTTTATGTTTCTGAATATGGCATATAATGCTTTATGGTCGTGATCATAAACTTGTTCATGACTTCCACACCTCGGAGTAACAATGTTAATAAGAATTCAAATTAAGTAGATGAGCTCATGGACGAAAATAAAGAGGAATCATTTTAGGAAATTCATCTTCCTAGACAAGATGAGTAATTCATCTTCCCAGAATGTCTTATAGTTGAAACAACCCGTATTTTGATAACGTGTTATAACCATAAATCTATGCAAAATTAAATTTTAAAATAAGAACCAAGGGAAACAAATTGCGCCATTGCGTTCGTCTCGAAACTCTACATGAATTCGAGTCCGAGTTTTCGAAAATCGGAGTCCGTATGACCAAGATTTGGCTCCCCAAAGTTTCAGAAATTTTCAGAGTTCAAAACAGTTCGAATTCGAGTTCAAATTCGAATTTCAAAACCCAGACAGACTGGGCGGGAAATTTCCCGCCCAGCACCCCAGGTCGACTGGGCAGTCGACACCCCCAGGACCAGGTCGACTGCGCAGTCGACTTGGGTGTCGACCTGGTCCCCGAACCTGGTTTGGGCCTGGTTGCTCCTGCTTGACCTTGTTGGCTTGTTTGAAGGCCTGTGACGATTTTTGGCGGTTCAGATCGATTCTAGGGTTTATCCTATGGCCTAAACTAGTTGTTGCAACTATAAAAACACCCTAAGACCTAGGCTAATCCACAACAATTCTTTCTAACACCATTATGCTGCTAAGTCTCCTCTTGAACCATGGTCGCCGCCTCCAACTTAAAGCTTAAACATTCAAACTAGATCCAAATCGAAGGCCAACGTTTCTACAACAATTCAAGGGAATAGATCAACATCTCAACAACGATCCTACGACAATTTCTATTCTTAGTTCTCAAAAACCACGATCTGTAAGCCCCAGTTACTCTTAGATCTAAACTCTAAACTTAATATGGACATGTGTAAATTGAAGTTTAACATAAACATGATAACTACTTGAGACCTACTCTTGTATATCTTTGATCTATGACCATTCCTTTTTGATCTATTATTTTAGATCTACTCTTGTTCACCCTAGATCTATTCACCTTGAACCTAGTACCGTTCATATTGAACCTTGATTTGTGGAATACTGATAAGAACTTGATTTAGGGGCCTGTTCATGTCATAACCTAAACCCTATCATTATTTTAACATGCCTGTGATGTTGTGATGTTGAAACTATTGCTAGTCACAAGTTTAGGATTATCATCTTATGTCATTTATTGCTATGTTTATCACCCTATTTCATATGCCAGTGATGTTATGATCATATCTCAAGTTACACCATGCTTGCCTTGAAATCACCTTTGCCACTTTATACCCATCCTTGTTATGTTATTCCCTAATTACATCTATTGCCTTGATTCGAATTCATAAGCGTTGGGGATGCGATTTGGGTAGTTTAGGAAAACCGGAATTTAGTATGAACTTGAAAACATGAATATCGTAATAACTTGAGCTTGGATAGGAACATGAACTTGACATGAAATTATACTTGAAAATATGAATTTGGGACATGACACTTAGATAACTCAAACGTGGCCAACTCGAGGTTGGGTTGAGTTTGAAGTATAAATCTGCCCGGAACCGTCCGACGAATCCAGTAACTGCAAACAATAGGACCCAATGTGAGTAGTTGGTCATATCGCACTCGAAACCCGAGGTTAGACTAGGTTATGGTGTAAAACTGCCCGGACCCGCCCGGCACATCCAGTAACCATAACCAAGTCTAATGTAAGAGGTTAGGGGTGCATTAAGTAAATTAATGCCACTGGATAGGGTTAAGTCATGGACCACTTGAATATACTTAACCAATTTGACACGTTGATTTGATAGGGTTAAGTCATGAACCGCTTGAACACACTTAACCAACCTGACACATGATTCGTAGGACTAAGTCTTGAACTAGAACGACACACTTAGTCAATTTGACATGACACGTAGATGGGGTTAAGTATCGATTTTAAATGACAACTTAACCTACTGAATGAAACCCTAGTTACGCGGTCCTTTTCAGCAGTAACCCACTAGATGTATCACGATACCCTGGGACTTGGCAGGATGGGGCACGATTGCTGGGCTGATTGTAAGCGACCAGAACGACGGCTGAGTTGGTGCGCCATTGTAGGTTCAGGCGGGCTAGGGTCGTGCACTTAGTCCGGAGTTGAAAAAGCAGGCATTGGGCATCAGCAGGATTATTTGTGCATTCTTGATTCGTGTCGGTGGTTGGCACCCTAGGGCTTGATACACCCTATGGTAGACCTAGCACAGGTGACTACATTCGTGATAGGGCCGTATGACACAGACACATGACGAGCTAGACTTGTAGGGAGCCGATCGATTAGATCATACCGTTGGACCCCGAATTGGGTCACTTCATGATATTGGGCCAAGGGATTACTTCTTGATTTATAGTTGACACGGGATTAGTATACTAGTATAGTTGGTATGGCGAACCTTGAATACGCAATGTTAGACTTGAGTTATCTTGTTAGCTTAGTTATCATGTCAGACTTATCATCATTCCTATGTTTATTTCCAGTTTATTCATGTCTTGTTAACTTTACTAGTTTCTATGCTGATAATCACTAGGGCTTACCAGTCTTTTTGACTGACCCGTTTTCTTTCGCCTCTTTGTCTTTCGTTTCTCCCCACCAGGTTTTCAGGGAGGAAACTCTAGCTCTTAGCTTGGACTTTGCTTGCTTTCTGACAGCTCATGTACGGTTTGGTCTTGAGCTATGCTATGGCTGCATTCATGCACTTTTTGGGGAATAATATTTTACTTATGTTGTTTTAAGTACTTTGCCTCTTTAGAACTTGATGTAATGAAATAATGAGTTGGCATTTTGATGTAAGAGGTTTTGACTCTATTTTTCAGTAATGAGATTTGGTTTTAAAGTTTATATCCGCTGCTTTATATACTCTATTTTATCTATGTTATGTCTTGTGTTATCTCTGTGCCGGTTTACTAGATAATACCCCTCCAAAACTAGGGCATTCCCTTTGTGAGTGACCCTAGCGGAGGTGGGGTGTTACATTTGGTATCAGAGCAGAAGGTTACCAGACTGGGCAAAAGTTTTAAAAACCTTCTGAAACTATTTTCAAAACCGTTTATAAAGAAGCATTTTTCAAGAAAAGTTTTATTTTTAAGAAAAGGCTATTCCCCAAAAGCCATTAGCACTTTCCTTTGTTTCCTCGTTTGAATCTTTTTCCTTTTCGCTTTTTAGCATGTCTGATCTTAACCTTCCTGAGGGAGTACCCATACTTGGCTAGTTCCGAAGATACTTGGAAGCTAGGGCCAACGGCGCAGGCCCGGCAGATATCCCTCCTCCTCCTCCCCCGGTGGCCACGGTTCCTCCTCCTCCTCCTCCGGGTACCGCCTTCGCCAAAATATGCAAGGACTTTATAGGAATGGGCGGCAAGAACTTCGTTGGAACCGAAACCTTCGTTGGGGCGCGAAACTGGCTAAAAGAGACTGAAGACTTGTTTCTTATTTTAGATATGGAGGATCATAGGAAAGTTCAGTTGGCAGCATGGTTTTTGAAAGAGGAAGCTGCATTTTGGTGGGAAGTCACCAACGCTACCAGGCCAATTGAGACTTGGGCAGACTTTAGAGAGAGGTTTGGTCTTAAGTTTTTATCATCCGCAAAAGCGAGTCTTCAGATGGAGAGGTTCCTGGCACTCAAGCAAGGGGACATGTCAGTTAGAGAATACGTGAATAAGTTTAATCAGCTTGCTCGGTTTGGTTTGGACTTAGTCAACACTGCTGAGAAGAAGGCTCTACGCTTTGCTCGAGGATTGAGCGAGCCACTCCACACTATGGCCATGACTCATGTACCCATGGGAGCGACCTTTGAAAGCTTGGTGAATATGGCCCTACTTCAAGAAGAAGACGAGAATGGCAAGAAGAAGGTCAAGGCGAATGAGTCTCAAGACAAGAAGGTAGACTCCGAGAAAGGAGGAAAGAACAGCAACAACAAGAATGACAAGTCACGTGAGAAAAGAAAATGCAACTTCTGTGGTATTGACGGGCATATAGTCCAGGACTGTAGGAAGAAGAAGATGAAGATAGGAGCATGTTTTCAATACGGTGAAACTGGACACATCAGCAAGAACTGCCCTAAGAAGCAAGGGCAAGCCCCGCAAGAAGGACCTTCTAGGGGTACATCTTTAACTTCTTTTCCCTAGATACTCTGTTTTATCTTGTATATCCTTTCGATCCTGTCTTGTGAACCTTAGGTAGAATCCTATGAATGTAAACGTGTATTTGAAACATGTTATGGTTGATGTTTGCGAATGGTTGCAAGTGGTTGCAAGTTATTGCTCGTGGTTGCATAACACACATTAGGCACTAGATCGGCTCAGACACATTTTCATATTGCATATGCATGAGTGTTTATACTTATTTATGGATGAAATTGAATGCGTTATCATATGAATGTTGCATATGGATGAATGTTTGTGCACACATATAGTGCTTACGTGACTAGGATTATTTGCACACATGTTGAATTCATGACACTAAACATATTTTGCATTAGAAAGATCAATCAGGCCTGATCATTTTCATTAGATAAGGAACATATACACACACTTTCTGCATATATTCATATAGCATTAGAAAACTCTTAAGACAATGTTTTCTTGTGGATGATGTTTAGAGTAGATGGATGATGGATGATGGATGGTAGGATACGTTCTTCCTAACTTAGAGATTTCGGGGACGAAATCCTTTAAGGAGGGGAGAATGTAACAACCTGTATTTTGATAACGTGTTATAACCATAAATCTAGGCAGAATTAAATTTTAAAATAAGAAGCAAGGGAAACGGGTTGCGCCATTGCGTTCGTCTCGGAATTCTGCATGAAATCGAGTCCGAGTTTTCGAAAATCGGAGTCCGTATGACCAAGTTATGCCTCCCCAAAGTTTCAGAAATTTTCAGAGTTCAAAACAGTTCGAATTCGGGTTCAAATTCGAATTTCAAAACCCAGACAGACTGGGCGGGAAATTTCCCGCCCAGCACTCCAGGTCGACTGGGGAGTCGACTGGGCAGTCGACACCCCCAGGACCAGGTCGACTGCGCAGTCGACTTGGGTGTCGACCTGGTCCCCGAACCTGGTTTGGGCCTGGTTTCTCCTGCTTGACCCTGTTGGCTTGTTTGAAGGACTGTGACGATTTTTGGCGGTTCAGATCGATTCTAGGGTTTATCCTATGGCCTAAACTAGTTGTTGCAACTATAAAAACACCCTAAGACCTAGGCTAATCCACAACAATTCTTTCTAACACCATTATGCTGCTAAGTCTCCTCTTGAACCATGGTCGCCACCTCCAACTTAAAGTTTAAACATTCAAACTAGATCCAAATCGAAGGCCAACGTTTCTACAACAATTCAAGGGAATAGATCAACATCTCAACAACGATCCTACGAAAATTTCTGTTCTTAGTTCTCAAAAACCACGATCTGTAAGCCTTAGTTACTCTTAGATCTAAACTCTAAACTTAATATGGACATGTGTAAATTGAAGTTGAACGTAAACATGATAACTACTTGAGACCTACTCTTGTATATCTTTGATCTATGACTATTCCTTTTTGATCTATTATTTTAGAACTACTCTTGTTCACCCTAGATCTATTCACCTTGAACCTAGTACCGTTCATATTGAACCTTGATTTGTGGAATACTGATAAGAACTTGATTTAGGGGCCTGTTCATGTCATAACCTAAACCCTATCATTATTTTAACATGCCTGTGATGTTGTGATATTGAAACTATTTCTAGTCACAAGTTTAGGATTATCATCTTATGTCATTTATTGCTATGTTTATCACCCAATTTCATATGCCAGTGATGTTATGATCATATCTCAAGTTACACCATGCTTGCCTTGAAATCACCTTTGCCACTTTATACCCATCCTTGTTATGTTATTCCCTAGTTACATCTATTGCCTTGATTCGAATTCACGAGCGTTGGGGATGCGATTTGGGTAGTTTAGGAAAACCTGAATTTAGTATGAACTTGAAAACATGAATATCGTTATAACTTGAGCTTGGATAGGAACATGAACTTGACATGAAATTATACTTGAAAATATGAATTTGGGACATGACACTTAGAAAACTTGAACGTGGCCAACTCGAGGTTGGGTTGAGTTTGTAGTATAAATCTGCCCGGAACTGCCCGGCGAATCCAGTAACTGCAAACCATAGGACCCAATGTGAGTAGTTGGTCATATCGCACTCGAAACCCGAGGTTAGACTAGGTTATGGTGTAAAACTGCCCGAACCCGCCTGGCACATCCAATAACCATAACCAAGTCTAATGTGAGAGGTTAGAGGTGCATTAAGTAAATTAATGCCACTGGATAGGGTTAAGTCATGGACCACTTGAATATACTTAACCAATTTGACACGTTGATTTGATAGGGTTAAGTCATGAACCGCTTGAACACACTTAACCAACCTGACACATGATTCGTAGGACTAAGTCTTGAACTAGAACGACACACTTAGTCAATTTGACATGACACGTAGATGGGGTTAAGTCTCGATTTTAAATGACAACTTAACCTGCTGAACGAAACCCTAGTTACGCGGTACTTTTCAGCAGTAACCCACTAGATGTATCATGGTACCCTGGGACTAGGCAGGGTGGGGCACGATTGCTGGGCTGATTGTAAGCGACCAGAACAACGGCTGAGTTGGTGTGCCATTGTTGGTTCAGGCGGACTAGGGTTGTGCACTTAGTCCAGAGTTGAAAAAGCAGGCATTGGGCATCAGTAGGATTATCTGTGCATTCTTGATTCGTGTCGGTGGTTGGCACCCTAGGGCTTGATACACCCTATGGTGGACCTAGCACAGATGACTACATTCGTGATAGGGCCGTATGACACAGACACATGACGAGCTAGACTTGTAGGGAGCCAATCGATTAGATCATACCGTGGGACCCCGAATTGGGTCACTTTACGATATTGGGCCATGGGATTATTTCTTGATTTATAGTTGACACGGGATTAGTATACCAGTATAGTTGGTATGGCGAACCTTGAATACGCAATGTTAGACTTGAGTTATCTTGTTAGCTTAGTTATCATCTCAGACTTATCATCATTCCTATGTTTAATTCCAGTTTATTCATGTCTTGTTAACTTTACTAGTTTCTATGCTGATAGTCACTAGGGCTTACCAGTCTTTTTGACTGACCCGTTTTCTTTCGCCTCTTTGTCTTTCGTTTCTCCCCCCCCCCCTTCCAGGTTCTCAGGGAGGAAACTCTAGCTCTTAGCTTGGACTTTGCTTGCTTTCTGACAGCTCATGTACGGTTTGGTCTTGAGCTATGCTATGGCTGCACTCATGCACTTTTTGGGGAATAATATTTTACTTATGTTGTTTTAAGTACTTTGCTTCTTTAGAACTTGATGTAATGAAATAATGACTTGGCATTTTGATGTAAGAGGTTTTGACTCTATTTTTCAGTAATGAGATTTCGTTTTAAAGTTTATATCCGCTGCTTTATATACTCTATTTTATCTATGTTTTGTCTTGTGTTATCTCTGTGCCTGTTTACTAGATAATACCCCTCCAAAACTAGGGCATTCCCTTTGTGAGTGACCCTAGCGGAGGTGGGATGTTACAATAGTCGTGCTCCATAGTAAGAACATTACAAAATTTGACCAGCCATCTCAATATCGAATTTTACTATTTGACAATAAACACTTGTCCAAATCCAATTACCGGGGTCGATAGGCCTTTGTTGGACTCATATTCAATCAAATTTCTAATTTCAGCATCGATAACCAAATATTGAATGTCATATTTTCTTAAATGAAGTAAAGAGTAAAAAGAACCCGTGTAAATGTTCATTTTATATAATTCTTTGAGTCGATCTTCTCCATCATTTTCAAGCATTCATTCAATGATTTGTTCTTGAGAAGCAAATCTTACTTCACTCTCGGATGACTTAGTTTGCTGGATTGTTTTCTCGCGCTTGTAGCATGATTTCTTCGGGGCCATGATTTTGAAGTTCGGGTTAAAATTGATTTGGGAATTTAGGGTTTGGAAGAAAGATTGGGTAAAAATTAAAAAGTAAGAATGTATAAATGAATGGAAAGGAGAAGAATCGGGTAAAAAAAAGCGACTTTCTGACCGTACAGACGTCTGTTCAGGTATGACATACGTCCGTTGGTTAAGGGATTTTTATCCTGAACATTCCAACAGACGTCTATTGTATTTTAGCAGACGTTTGTGGTTTCGAAAGAATTTTTCCGAACAGTAGAACATAAGTCTAATTGTCTGTGGTCTGATGTTTGTCATTATGGGAGATTGAAACCGAACGTTTTATTGGACGTCTAGTCATGTTGACAGATGTTTGTGCTGAACAATACAATTTTTTTTATTTTTCTTTGATTTTTGACAGACGTCTAGCCCTTTGATATACATTTGTTGTTTTATTTCCAATTTTTTTTTATAATCAAAGGTGAATCAAATTTTATTTATATAATATTCGATACATAAGATATGAATAAGGAAAATAATTGCATGTTTAAGCGTTGGTTCCCTCATCCCTTTCCATCTCCATTGTCCTTCATCTATGTCAAAGTCAGGTTGTAATGTATGTTGTTCTATTTTAAGGTTTTCTTCATGTTTTGGTTCAAATTTTCGAGCTTAGCCAACCTTCTTCCTATGCTAGTTTAGCTTTGGGTCAGAATTTTAGGGTAGCTGCTATGAAATTTGCTGTTGTCTTTTTCGACATGCTAAGTTATCTCGAGCCATGTGCTTTACTTTGTAAGATGGGTTTACATCTTTTCGTGCCAGTCTCAAGAAATGTGCTTTGATTCTTCTTTTGTTAGATCTAGCTTCTTACAATTTGAGTGCTCATGAAATTTATGTTGAAGATGGGCTTTCCTACCTTATTTTACGCTACAGCAGAATGTAACTGTACATTTCTTATGTACTTGTAATATGTGCACTATATGCTTTGTACTTCTTTTATATGGGTGTATGCAATGTAATTCACTACCTTGTGTAGTATGTAATGTATTATATCATATCCTCCTTGCGTGGAGTGAGCTTATGTAGCATAGTAAATTAGCTAGATCCAATGTTGTAAGCCTTCTTTAGTAGAGTGGAAGTGAACACTTTAAACTCGATAAGTGGTAGGCGGTCTGCCTTGGAAACCGAATAGCTGATTGTCTACTAACAATCACCTGTACTATACTGATTTTTGTTATTAGTTGTAATAAAAGGTGTTTGCGGTCACCTTTAAAACAGTCGACTGTGTCAAAAAAAAATTTGACATACAATGTCTATGTAAACTAGATTTACTTCAATGATTCATTCAAATGATTTGAATGACCAGTTTCAATGGCAAGTATTCAGGACGTCTAGGACTGTGATTAGATGTTCCTTTTTCTTGCCAGAGTTTTTTGGGAGTAACGTCACAAAGTGAGGTAGTATCTCTGAAACACAATGATTTTTTGTAAATGCAGTTTTTTGTTAGTGAGTGTTTGCAAATAAATAACAAGCCCTTTTCGAGAAAACGTAGATGCATTCCTTGTCATTTTTGTTTATAGTACATTTCACGTTGATGTTCCATCATTTCTCTTTAGTAATGTGATATTTTATCTAGTTTTTTGTGAACTGGATTGTGAGTAGCTAGAGAGTTCTCTTTCTTAAGTTTTTTAAGTAAGGGTGAGAGACTCCATCGATTCCCAGGGGAAGAAGCTAGAGTTTTTGAGTAGTTGATGTTGGAGTTGTGTTAAACAAAAGTGAAGTTGAATTAAAAGATGAAGAATTCTTGTGAGAAGACATTGTTTGAGTAATTTTATTTGTTTTAGAAATATCTTGCTTTATTTATGTATATAGCAAACCCTTTACTAAAAATAGAGAACATTTTTGCGTGGTGTAGATCTTAATATAGTTTTTAACCGTTTGAGTGGAAAAATAGTTGAGAGAAGTTAGCTTAAACATTGGTTATACTTAAATTTTATATTGAAGTATGTGAACATTTTATAATTCAGACAACGAGCATATCCCTAACTCTCTACGTAACTTAATAAAAGATGTTTCACATAGTGGTTTTTGTAAAGTGAAAATAAGGGACACATCCCTAAAAAAATTCATAATTGAAATAGCATCCTCCCCAAAGATTTAATATAAAGCGGGTCCCTATTTTGGGACTTACGTGTTTCCAACCAAAAAAAACGCGCTACATCATAAAAAAATTAAAAAAATCGCAAACATTCCCAGAAGCATCCTGAAAAAAAAAGTTTCATACATCTGAACATTAATACTCAATATATGCATACATGTATGCATATATTCATCCAGTGTTCATATTGAAAATCTCGATGAATATATGCATACATGTATGCATATATTGGTAATACTTATTGAGATGTATGCATATAAAGGTGAACTAGTCTGCATGTGTTATGAATTATTGCAGAAATGTGTGCATTTATTCTGTATAACTGTTGAAATGTATGCAACAAAGTTAAAAAGGATGAAGGCTTATGAATATGTGAAGAAATGTATGCATTTATTGCTTATAAATGCTGAAATGTAAGCAACAATGCTTAAAATAGGTGTATGGTTGAAAAAACGTGCAAGGACGGAGTCACTACAAGAAAGTGGGATCTTTACTTACTAATTGTAAGTGTAGGTAACTAACATAATGGCAGGTAATATATTTTAGCTACCGATATTGAATTGGTAGAGATTGGTAGGTAAAGCTTAGTAGAGAAAGAGTGTCACCTACACTTATTGATATTGGTAGGTAAAATAATCAATGAGCCCCACTACATTATGACTCAAATGATGAGTCATCATATGATGTATTTAATGATGTCATCCTACATGGTTGCTGACATGCCTGATGATGTGTCATTCAACATGGCTGCAGACATGGTTGTCATAGTAGTATACACATGGCATATATTAATGCCGACATTTGGCATTTAATGATTGGTTGATGTGTCAAACAATAATTTGTCTATGTGACATCATTTGATTAATGCATACGACATCATTTTTTAGGCCACATGGCATTATTTACTATAAATAATGCATTTACAAGAATTTAATATTTGACACAGAATTTATTTTCAAAACAAATAACAAATATATTTTTTATTCAAGTAAATATTTATTGCACTTTCTAATAGTACACATATTGTTTCCTCACTATTGCACAATCACTTATTACACAATTGCTTATACATACTTCCTCACTACATTTCACTATTACGTAATCACGTATACATTTGACTCCTGTATAAAAATTGAGGTAGAAACAGCTTTGTAGATGTAATAAGCAGCTCAAATAGCTTTGACCAAACAATTTCTTGATCATAGTATTCCTCTCCGTTGCAATGAAAAGAAATAATGCATTAATATTGTTGATGGATTTAGACAGAATCAATCACAATATAAGCATGATATAATTGTACTTTAATCTCTTTTTATGTCTTAAAAAACTCCTATTCTGTTAGCTTTGCAAAAACAAAAATAGCATGATAAATAAAATTGATCATTATCAATATAACCCTAATATGATTATCATTAATCTCAAAAAAGAATCATTCGATAGAAGACACTATATTATTCATCATAACACGTCATAAAAAGCTAAAGCATAACGAATGGTACATCATTCATGATAATACGGACCTGAATCCCAGTGAAACCCAAAGCAGATCTGCTGTCGTAACACATACCCGAAGCAAACGAATTAAAATATTATAATAAGACTGCTCAATTAAGTAAGTACCAAGCTGAGGAATTGAGAATAACCAAATAACACAATCAAAGCTCCATTGCTTCTTAGAACCCGAGCTTGGTATGGCGCCAATGCCTGCGCTTAGCATTCTACCTAAAAATAAATCTAAATGCAAAATTTAAGCATCGAGCGTATTGAGAAATTCACATTAAGTAAAATACATATTTGAATGTGTGAAAATTTACCAAATCTTGTTGTTGGTTTGCATTCTAATCCAGTGAGGTATCGGGCAGTTTTGTCGACTCTTCTTTGCCAATTACTTCTTAATAATGAAGGTTTTGTGAGATGGACGGTTGGAAAAATCGAACAGAGATTTAATATTGTTAGTTGTTTTTAAAAATCAATGTTAAAGATTGGGACAAGAAAGGTTAGCAAGAAAATTGAAACGAATGAATACTCAAAGACTTCCATATTTCCTCCGCTCCTACAGCTTCTTCGCTAGTTTCCCAGATTTTTCCTCTGCTCCTGCAACTAAATGAGAATACTCAAAGACTTCCATTTTCCAAAAAAACTGTAATGTAATGTATAGCATGACATGCGGTGGATGACAGTTCCGTAGTCCTGGCACAGGTTCCAGTATCAACCCAGACTTATTCAATTATTTATATATTCATATATTTTCGGAATAAATTTTCTAGCATCATAGTGAAAACTCCTGAGAAACTTCTCGAACGAGCACTTGTCAACCGCGTACCTCAGTAGCCCTATCCCATTAGCTTGCGGAGCAAATGGATCGAGGAGAAGTTTCCGAAAGACTCGTCGGGATCATCAAATAACCGAGCAAGAATTCCAGCGCACTGTTTTATTTTATCTTGCGACCTTTTTTCATCCTTCTGTTTGTATCCCTTCTAGCTCCCATGATAATACAACATAGAAAGAGCTCTTATCAACCGCGTACCTCATAAGCCTCATCCCATTAGCTTTGTAACACCCCGTAATTTTAATAACACTATAGAGGATAAATTAAAGAATATTTAATTTAATATTCATAATTAAGGGAAACTGACTGCGCCATTGTGTCCATCTCGAAATTTTGGTCAAGATAGACACTTGGTTTGCGTAAAACGGACGCCGTATGAAGAAGTTATTAAGGTTTGAAGTTTGTATACGCGCAAGATAATTATAAATATATCAGTTCAAACTTATCCGGAAAATCAAATTTCAGTTCAAATTTCAAAATTCAGGGAGCGGAAAAATTCCTGCCCAAGGGGTGTAAACCCCTGGGTCGACCCCATAAGAGGGGTCGACCCCCTACCGCAGATCTGGACAGATTAGGGTTTGGGGTTCAGTTATAAATATGGCTCCATTTCTCTTATTTTCTACACTGAAAAATAACGGAGGACTAGATGTTGTCGCTGCCTAGACTGAACCCAACCTTTTTCTTCCTTTGCAATCAAGTTATTCAAGTGTAGATCTATGATTCAACCTCCGCTATTCTTCTTCTATCTATTTAGCTCCAAACACTGTGAGTTTAAGTTACTTTTAGATTTAAATAATTAAAAAGTAAAACATGATATGACTGTAATTAGGATCTATGCCTGTAACTGCTTGAATCATATCAGATCTGTAATAACTTGTGAAACTATGATATTCTGACATAACTATGACTTGGATCTTAACCTTTATCGTGTCAGATCTACCTTTGATTATAGATCTAATTCACTATTTAGATCACCTTGTACCTATCATGTTTGTGGTTAAATTGGACCTGCTATTAGTTCGACATCTAAATTATTGTTTAGATCTTATCATGCCTATTATGACATCCCTACTATGTTAGAATTAGTTCTATTATTTCATGTTCACCAGATCTGTTCCTATATGCCCATCTTATCATTATGCCACTATGTGTTTATATCAATCTTGTTATTATAATCCTTTCTATCATCTTTCCTTTACCTTTCCCCTTTCATTTTTATATAGCCTGGCTACTTTCGAGCCTAGCATGTCGTTGAAATATGCGAACGCGTTAAACGTGGGACGAGGGGAAAAACATTGAAATTGGGCATAACTTGTAATTTGGGAATTTGGCGTAAGTTGAATAATGTTTATGAATATGAATTTAGGGCATATAATTCATTATGAACATAATTGGGAAAAAGGGGAATGAAAACCTATAACGACATAGGTAAATTTGGTTAATAAATTGAAATGCCTAGGATTACAGTAATTAGAAACTATAACTGCGCCTAGACACGAGGTTAGATTACACTTGTGGTGGAAGTCTGCCCGGAACTACCCAGCATATCCAGCAACCACAAGTGGTGAATCTAATGTGAGGGATCTAAGTGCACAAATACGAGACGTGCTAAGACACGAAGTTAAGCCCAACTTGTGGAAGAAGTCTGCCCGGAACCAATCGGCATATCTAGCTTCCACAAGTGACAGGCTTAATGTGGGAGGTCTAGCACATTATAACCATAAATGGACATGGTAATGAATTGGAATACTTAAACCTAGTTGAATCCATAGGGATTGTATGAACATGAACTTGAATAGGGGTTAAGTAAATTTGTTTGAACAGTGGCTAGGTTAAGTAAATCTGAGGGGGGGGTAATATTTATATGGGCCCACAAACTTAATCCAAGGGGGTTATGTAATTAAAGACACCAATAGGTATACATAACCTGTGGAAATCCTAGTGGGGATACAAGAAAAGGAGGAGAGCTTGTATCATCTTATGTGTTGGACCCGTTTCAGTCAGTTACCCATATAATGGTATCGAACGAGTACTCTGCCCCAGGTCGGAGTCGGGGCATGCTTATTGGGCTGATTGTAAGAGATCCAAACGTGGAGGACGGTGTGGGCGGCGCAAACCGACAGGGTCATGTGCGTGCATGGCCAGGCCGAGAGGGATAAGACGACCGTGACACTTGCAGATATGGTTGTGCACATCAACGAAGGGTTGCCACTTTAGGAAGTGATACCTCCTACTGTAGGGCCGACACAGGGTATCACGGAGTAGGGAGCCGATTGATTAGGGTGGTAGTTAGGGTACATCTAGACCATGGTAAAGTTTAGGAGCCTGTTAGGTTGGGCTGCCTATGGATTGTATGGGGTTAAAACCTCTCACCAGAAGTATGCCTAAGTCTACCATCTTATAGTTGTTGGGATCATCTCATTTTTGTTATACTAGTATTAGTGCAGAGTGATAATTAGAGAAGAGTATACACTCTATCATGTTTACCTTATCATACCTGCCTTTTGTGATATTATCTTTCTTATCCACTTTATATGCCTATCATGATACTTATACTTATTTACTTGCTAAAAGCAACTGGACTCGCCAGACTTTATGTCTAACCCTTTTTGTTTCCTCTTCTTTCTTTCATTTTCCCCCTTAGGTTCTAATAGTAGGAATACTTAAGCTTGATCAAGATTTTGCTATCATTTTGCTGGAGCTTCTAAGATGTATTGCTCAAGCTCCTATCTTTGCTATCGTGCCTATGTTTTATTCGGGGACTATTCTTCTTTTATTTTGTACTCTGATGTTTCAAGTACAAGACAGAAGTTTTTATGATGTACTTGATTTTAGGTAATTCAAATATATGATGTTTTGAACCACGATGCTTTTTGATTAATAAAGTTTTTAATTCCGTTGCTATCTTATATCTGTCATGTAATGTTTCTGTTTCTATTTACCTATAACTCTTCACAAAACTTAATGCATTCTCTTAATGAGTGACATTAATGGACGTGGGTGTCACACTTGGTATCAGAGCTGAAGGTTACCAAATTAGATAAAAGTTTTGAAAATTATTTTCAAAAAGGTTTTAAAAGAAAGCATTTTCAAAAAGAAAAGTCTGTTTTGAAAAACATATTCCCTAGAGCCATATGTAATATCTTTCGATCCTTTGTCTGAACCTCTCTTTCCTTTTCTTATTAGCATGTCTGGGGAACCAAATATTCCTGAGGGCGTTACGATACCAGGTTGGTTCCCTAGGTATCTAGAGACCATGGCGCTTGCTGGAGGTCAAGCTGACATTCCTTCCCCAGCTGCATCCGTCGTTACTCCTCCTCCTCCTCTAAGAGCAGATAATTTCGCTAAGATCTACAAAGATTTTTGTGCCATGGGAGGCATGCCATTCCGTGGAACCGAAACATTCGTAGAGGCGAGGAATTGGTTCAAGGAGACCAAGGACTTGTTTGTAATTTTTGAAGTGGAAGATCGAAGGAAGGTTCAGTTAACTGCCTGGCTACTGAAAGATGAAGCTTCGTATGGTAGGAAGTAACCAAAGCTGGATGTCCGGTAGATACGTGGGATGATTTTAGGATGAGGTTTGAAATGAAGTTTCTTTCTCAAGCTGAGAAAAGCATGCAAATGGAGAGGTTCTTTGCGCGCAGACAAGGAAACATGACTGTTAAAAAATACGTTAACAAATTCAACCAATTGGCGAGATTTGGATTAGAGCTGGTAGACACTCCACATAAGAAAGCTTTGCGGTTTGTTAAAGGGATGAATGAACCCCTTCATGGGTTAGCTATGTCCCATATTCCATTAGGAGCTACTTTTGAAAGGCTTATTGATATGGCCTTGATGCATGAGGAAGACAAAGGAGAAAAGAAGGAAGTTAAGGCTGAGGAAAATAACGCAAAATAAGAAGGTATGCCCCAATAAAGGACAACAACAACAACAATAATAATAAAAGAAGGGTGGAAATAATGACAAGGCTAAGGATAAGAGGAAGTGTCACAGTTGTGGACGAGAGGGTCACTTGGTCAAAGACTGTAAAAGAAGGAAAAATACTTGCTCCAATTGTGGGGAAGTCGGACACTTTGCTAGGGAGTGCCCGAAGAAGCAGGGACAAGGTCAAAGGGCATGAACTTATGGAGGGCAAGTGCATGCTCTCGCGACAAGTGCTCCATATAGAGGTAGGAATGTTTCCGTGGAAGGTTTGATTTCTCTTTCAAGTCACCCTATTAAAACTCTTTTTGATTCTAGCACTTCACATTCATTTATATCTAGTTCTGTGATTGAATCTCTGCACTTAAATACTAGTATGGCAGTGGATTCCGTTGTCGTCTCAAACCCCATTGGTGGTTCAGCTTATTTATCCATGATTTGTTGAGGTTTGAGAATATCTGTGTTAGGCGTCGAGTTTGAATGTGATGCATATGTGCTCGAGTTTATGGGCTATGGGTTGATTCTAGGGATGGACTGGCAGACCAAGTATAGTGCAATTCTGGATTGTGAGAGGAGGGTGGTTAGACTTCTGACTTGTCATGGGAAGACCCTCAAGATTTCTTGTGACCTGTAAGGGTCCGTCATGCTTAGTTTCCTAGAGTATCATGATGCATCCAGTGATAATCTGCGATCGATCCCAGTAGTCTGTGAGTATGCTAATGTCTTTGATGAGGTTCGGGGTTTACCCCCAAGGCGCGAGATCGATTTTCACATATATTTAGTGGACAATGCAAAGCCAGTTGCATTACCTGTGCGCCATATGGCTCCAAGGGAAAGGAGGGAGCTTGGCAAACAAGTAAGGGAGCTACTTGAAAAAGGGTTTGTTAGGCGAAGCATATATGAATGGGGTGCTCTAGTGGTATTCACAACTAAGGAGGATGGTTCGCTTCGCTTATGTGTAGACTATAGTGGGTTTAATAAACTCACTAAGAAGAACAGGCACCCAGTCCCATGGATAGATAACTTGTTTGACCAACTTGTTGGTGCATCAGTATTTTCTCAGTTAGACTTGGCCACGGGGTTTCATCAGTTGAGGGTGGTCGAGGATAGTATAGATAAGACCGCTTTTAGGACTCCAAATGGTTTCTTTGAATGGCTTATAATGCCTTTTGGGTTGACGAATGCACCTGCCTATTTTGTTAATCTGATGAGTAGGGTGTTTAGGGAGATTCTAAATAAATTTGTTGTGGTCTTTGTTGATGATATCTTGATTTGCTTGAAGAGCGAGGAAGAGCATGCCTTACATATAAGGGAAGTTTTGAAAACTCTACGTACACGTCAACTTAAAGCAAAGTTCTCCAAATTCCATTTTTGGAAAAAAGAGGTGAAATTTTTAGGGCATGTGGTTTCTAAAGACGGGATAGCAGTAGATCCCGCAAAGGTGGTTGCAGTCAGGATTGGCAAATCCCAAATAAAGCAACGGAAGAGAGAAGATTTCTGATGTTAGCAGGCTATTATAGGAAGTTGATTAAGGACTTCGCAAAGATATCAGCCCCACTCACCAGGCTGACAAAGAAGAATTTGGCGTTTTCATGGGATATAGATTGTAATCTTGCTTTCCAACAATTGAAGAGGGCTCTGATAATAGCCCCAGTCTTGACCTTGCCTGATGGGAACAAAGTGTTTACAGTATACACTGACGCAAGTGGAATAGGGCTTGGTTCGGTTCTGATGCAAGATGGAAGGGTAGTATGTTTTGGAGGAAGACAACTAAGGGTGCATGAGAAGAACTACCCTTCCCATGACTTAGAGCTAGCTGCCATAGTATTTGCACTTAAGACGTGGCGCCATTATTTCCTTGGAGAGAAGTTCGAGTTGTACACTGATCATAAATCGCTCAAGTACTTGTTTTCGCAAAAGGATCTTAATCTGAGGCAGCAAAGGTGGATGGAGTTCTTAGCATCTTATGACTTCGAGATTGCTTATACCCCTGGCAAGGGTAATATAGTGGAAGACGCACTAAGTAGATGAAGGATGGTCTTAAGTCCTTTATTTGTAGAAAGGAAAATATTGGAGTTTATATCGACTTTTGACTTTATGCCCTCCACCAAGATGTTATCTGGCTTATTCGCATCAGTGGAAGTGTGTCCTACTCTTATGGATCAAATAGGAGCTTCACAGCGAGAGGATCCACAAATTTTAGACATCTTGGATAGGCTCAGTAAAGGGGAGGCTTCTAGTCACCTCAAAAGATATTCCACAAACGATAAATGGTGGTTGCGATGAGATGGAAGGCTCTGTGTTCCCCGAATTGGGAGCTTGATAAGACAGTCCTAGAAGAATCCCATTATTCTAAGATGACTATTCATCCAGGTAGAGATAAGATGTACAGGGATATGAAGAGGGTTTTATTTTGGGCTGGGATAAAGAGAGATGTGGCAGAGTTTGTTTCTCAATGTCTGACTTGCCCGCAATATAAAGCTGAGCAAAAGAAGCCGGTGGTTTACTTCATCCTTTGGAAGTTCCGCAGTGGAAATGGGAGAGCGTCTCTATGGATTTCATAGATGGTTTGCCTAGATCGAAGAAAGGCAACACCGGTATTTGGGTTGTAGTCGATAGACTTACAAAGAGCGCTCATTTCATTCCTAAGAGCAAGAGGATGACAGAATGGTTGGCAGTAATTTATGTTCATGAGATAGTCCGTCTTCATGGAATACCTTCCAGCATCGTAAGTGATCGTGACCCCATCTTCACTAGTGAATCTAGGAGGAGCTTGCAAGAAGCATTAGGTACACAGTTATGTTTGAGCACCCCTTATCATCCTTAGACCGATGGACAGACGGAGAGGGTGAATAGAGTTCTAGTGTATCTTTTGAGGCTGTGTATCCTAGACTTCGGAGGTACTTGCATCTTCCTTTAGTAGAATTTACCTACAACAATAGTTTTCAAGCAAGCATTGGCATGACACCTTTTGAAGCATTATATGGGCGACCCTGTAGATCACCGACTTGTTGGTGGGAATCTACAGAAAAACTATTGCTTGGACCAGATATGGTTAGAGAAACGTCCGAGAAGATTGATATTATTAGACGGCGAATGAAGACAACTCAAGATAGGCAGAAATCCTATGCAGACAAGAGAAGGACTGATATTGAATTTGAAGTGGGAGACATGGTTTTCATATAGGTATCACCATTAAGAAATGTGGTTCGGTTTGGATCTGTGGGGAAACTAGCACCAAGATTCATAGGGCCATTTCCCATAACAGAACGGACTGGCCAAATGGCCTACAGAGTTAAGCTACCAGAGAGATTATCTGGCATTCATGATGTTTTCCATGTTTCTCATTTACAGAAGTGCTTGCATGATACCGCGGAAGTAGTTGAGCCAACTATATTAGAGGAAGTAGAGGTGGAACGGGAGGCGACAGTCAGACGAGTTCCTTCTCGTATTCTTGGATCAAAAGTTAAGAAGCTACGCAATAGAGAAGTCAAGTAGATGAAGGTCCAGTGGGGAGATAATCCAAAGGATGCGACTTGGGAGATCAAAGACAAAATTCGTGCTTCGTACCCTTTTATTTTCGAAGGTATGTTCTAACTCCTTCTCCAAAGCTTTATCTATGCTTGTTTCTATCATTTAAGTGTATCCTATCGATCAAATCTTTGACCTTTAGGTAGGAATCCCATGGATGTAAACATGTGTTTGAGACATGTTATGTTTGATGGATGCAAGTGGATGCAAGTGGATGAAAGTGTTTGCTAGTGGTTGCTCGTGGATTCATGTACACACACACGTTAGGAACTAAATCGGCTCAATCACTCTCCTACTGCATATGGATGTGTGTGCATTTTTCTTCTTTTAATGGATGGAAATCGATGTATCATCATGTGGATGTTGCATTTGGACGGATGATTGTGCACACATATAGAATTTACATGTTATAATAGGTTTGTTGCATACATGGTGGATTCATGGAACTAACATACATTGCATTAAGGAGGTCAACTGAATCAGTAAACTGCCTGATCTTCGCATTAGTATTGGGACATATACAAACAACTTTTCATGTGTTCATGTAAGCATTAGAAATCTTTTAAGGATAATGGATGCCAGTGACTGGTGGATGAGTAGATGGATGTGGATGGTAGGATGTACATTCTTCTTAACTTGGTGATTTCGGGAATGAAATCCTTTGAGTAGGGGAGAATGTAACACCCCATAATTTTAATAACACTAAAGAGGATAAACTAAAGAATACTTAATTTAATATTTAGAACTAACGAAAACAGACTATGCCATTGCGTCCGTCTCGAATTTCTGGTCAAGATAGACACTTGGTTTGCGTAAAACGGACACTGTATGAAGAAGTTATTAAGGTTTGAAGTTTGTATACGCACAAGATAATTATATATATATATCCATAAAATCAAATTTCAATTCAAATTTCGAAATTCAGGGAGCGGAAAAATCCCCTCCCAAGGGGTGTCGACCCATTAAGGGAGGGTGTCGACCCCATAAGGGGGGTCGACCCCCCGGTGGCAGATCTGGACAGATTAGGGTTTGGGGTTCGGCTATAAATATGGCTCCATTTCTCTTGTTTTCTACACTGAAAAATAATGGAGCACTAGATGATGTCGCTGCCCAGACTGAACCAAACCTTTTTCTTCTTCTACAATCAAGTTAATCAAGTTATTCAAGTGTAGATCTATGATTCAACCTCTGCTATTATTCTTCTATCTTTCAAGATCTAAACACTGTGAGTTTAAGTTACTTTTAGATTTAAATAATTAAAAAGTAAAACATGATATGACTGTAATTTGGATCATGCCTGCGACTACTTGAATCATATCAGTTCTATAATAACTTGTGAATCTACGATATTCTGACATAACTATGATTTGGATCTTAACCTTTATCATGTCAGATCCACCTTTGATTATAGATCTAATTCACTATTTAGATCACCTTGCACCTATCATGTTTGTGGTTAAATTGGACCTGTTATTAGTTCGACATCTAAATTATTGTATAGATCTTATTGTGCCTATTATGACATCCCTAATATGTTAGAATCATGCAACAACCCGAAAATTCTGAACCAATTTAAAATTTGTATTTTAGAAATTTTAAGGGATTTTGAATATTTAAATTAATTTATTTTAATTAATAACGACTAAAAATTTATTTAAATCGAAGTTAGAACGAATTTTTTTAATTTAATTATAAAAGGAAATAGAAATGGCATGGTAGTTTGAAAATTCTATTTCAGATTTCAATTGAATGTACAGGATTCAAAATAAAGCGCATTTCAGAAAAACTAAAAATATTTTAATCTGTTTGAAAATATCTTTCCAACGAATCTGAAAAATTAAAATTTCATAACAAGAATCAAAAGTTATGCCCAATTCAAAATTCAGAATAGTCGCTGTAGAATTTATATATATATTTTAATATTAAAAATAGTCATTTTTCAAATGACCTCCATTTTCAACGAAACCACTTTTGTTGGAACCGGAATGTCAAATTATTGCTAAGTTTAATTTTTTATAATTTTTAAAATTAACATGTGAGCGTGGCAAATGAAAATTTGTTTTGTCAATTTCAGTCAAATTTAATCGACTTGAAAATGGCCATTTTTCAAACAGTCTCAGAATTCGATGAAATTAGTTTTGTTAGGACCGTATCATCAAAACAAAGCCAGAAATAATTTTTCTGTAATTTTTAGAGTCAGTATATGGCCCCGGTAAATTAAAATTTATGGTCAAATTAAAAATATATTGATTTATATTTTAATTTAGATGAAAACTGATCGAAACGACGGAATTGGCTTTTGAGATATATTCCATTGCGTCCAGGATGGGGGTTATTAGCTAGGGGCAACAGTCGTTGGGTCTTCTTTAGAGTTCGGAGGGTTTAACCATTTATTTCTAAATTAAATAATTAAATAATTTAAACTAAATGAAAATACGTACATAAATACACGTATTTATGTATTCCTTTCCAAAACCCTAAGTCAGCCGCCATATTCAAAAATCCATGGCCACCAAAGCTCTAAACTTCATCTCCCAATAACTCCTTCCCCACTCAATATCAAACCACCGTCCTGTTGAGACTTTTGAAGCTCTCTCCACCCTCTTCCCATCCATAGTCGAACCGCCCCTCCTCGTTGCCTGTAGCGCCGGATCCGACGCCCCGAAGTGGCGCCGCCGCGTGCTCCGCCCATCCCCGACCGTGCCATCGAACGCCACCCCCTTCCAGGCGCACGTGCGCCTCCCCGAGCCCAACTACCCCAAAAAAACCGATCTGGATTTCATACAACGGATTGGGAGAAAACTAGAATCAAAGATTTGAACAAATACTAAAACATACGGCCTTGTTATCTGGAGATATATTTTATTGTTTCCTAACACTAATAAGCGTTGCAAAATATGAATTTAAGTTATAAAATTCATATCTTATTCATACGGATGCAGAATTGGATGATTTCAGAAACATTGGGACCGTGTCGTCAAATGCGACGTTTAAAAAGTGATTGGAAAAATGTCTGGAACTTGTTAGAATTTTAGATCCGCTTCGAACCAAGGTGAGATTTCCTTTTTATATAATTAATTTATTTATTTATTTAATTTAATTACTATGGAATGATCGTATGTGTATGACTGAGATCTGCTATGTGATGATATTTTGAATGGTTTATCTGTTTGTGGGCGATGAATAAACACATATTTGTATGTGTTAAATAAAAATTAATCATTTTTGTTTTAGTATTGATTTGGATTAAAATTTCCATTTCAATAAAAATAAATCATATTGTTTTATTATTGATTTGGATTAGAATTCCCATTTCAACAAAAATGAATCATTTTGTTATAGTGTTGAATCGAATTAGAATTGTCAATTCAACATTTGAAACATTATTTTGATTATTGTTGTTGAATTGAATTAGATTTCCAATTCAACATTAAAACATTATTTGGATTATATTTGTTGAATTGAATTAAATTGTCAATTCAATAAAAAAATATTATTTGTTGAATTGAATTAGATTGTCAATTCAATATTAAAAATATCTTTTTATCATTTTTGAGCATTGAAATAGAATTACCAAATCAACATAAACATTATTTTATCATTTTTATTGTATTGAAATATAATTGTCAATACACTTGAAAATATATCATTGTTGTCTATACCATTGAATGGAAATAAAAAGCTGTTCTTTTATTTGCATTCTTTGATGCAAATATATATTGATATAAAAAGTTGTTCTTTTATTTGCATTCTTTGATGCAAATAAACAATGAATTAAAAGTTGTTCTTTTATTTGCATTCTTTGATGCAAATAAACAATGAATTAAATGTTATTCTTTTATTTGCATTCCTTGATGCAAATAAACATTGAATTGAAAAGTTATTCTTTTATTTGCATTCCTTGATGCAAATAAACGATGAATTAAAAGTTATTCTTTTATTTGCATTCCTTGATGCAAATAAACGATGAATTAAAAAGTTATTCTTTTATTTGCATTCCTTGATGCAAATATGCGATGAATTAAAAAGTTGTTCCTTTATTTGCATTCTTTGATGCAAATATACATTGAAATAAAAAGTTATACTTTTATTTGCATTCTTTGATACAGAGAAAATGTTGGAATTGGAAGTTAATTTTTATTGCATTTCTTGATGCAAATAAAACATAGTTTAAAAAAAAGGTTATATTTTATTTGTAATTTAGATACAAATTAAAAACATGATTTGTAAAGATACACTTTTTGTTTGCAAATTTAGATGCAAACAAAACATTAGAATTAAAGTTACATTTTTATTTGCAGTTTTAGATGCAAATAAAACATCGTATAAAAAATTACATTTTTATTTACAATTTATATGTGAATAAAAGAGTAGATTAAATGGTTATAATTTTTATTTACATTCTAGATGTAAATAAAAGAATAGATTAAAGAATTACATTTTTATTTACATTTTAGTTAAAATAAAAGAATAGAATTGAAAGTTACATTTTTATTGTCATTTTAAAGACAATAAAAAGAGTGGAATTAAATGTCACATTTTATGGTCATTTTATATGAAACAAAAAGAACAGGTTTTAAATATTTCATTTTTATTATCATTTTAGAGACAATAAAAAGAATAGATTTTAGTGTTATATTTTTATTGTCTTTTTATATGCATTAAAAAGAATTAGATATTAAAATGGAATAGGTGAACAATAAAAATATACATCTTTGTTTCGTATGTAGGAATCATTAAAATTTCTCATTGTTGAAATGTTACACTTCCATTTACAAGTTGTCCGACTTGTTTATGTGATTGGGACGATAATTTTTCACACATCTCCCAAGTGCACAAATAATCTTTTATTGTTTGTTGGTTGAAACCCCACACGGGTGTTGGGACGACATTTGATATACACTAGCCCCAATATTTAATTAATTGTCAGTCGATGGATTAACAGTCTGTGTTGGGCATTATTTATTTATTTATTTATTTTAATGCTCACACAGTTATAAATCTCACTCTAGATGTGAATTTATTGTTTGATGATTGTTTATCATTATCGTTGGATATATGCAATGTATGAAATCCATATAACTGTAATTATATGGTAATTGATTGAGTCGCATTCCGATTCAGAATTATTTTAATGAAAAAGGGTCATTTTAATGTGAAAATACATTTTTATGTACAAGAATGAAAAGATCATTTTAATGTAAAAATACATTTTAATGTTTAAGAATATAAAGAAAGAACATCTTAGAACAAAGAATATTTTAATATAATGAATATTTTAAAATAAAGAATATTTTAAAATAAATTTAGTGAAGAATAAAGTATGATTTTTATGTCCGTCTTAGAATGGGTACAAAAATATAAAATATGAAGCCGTGTTATGTTGGGACGCTATTTTTAACCCGAACGGGTTTATCGATCGATTTATTTCATTTTAAAATTAATATAAAAAGAAGTGATTTATAAATATAATATTTTGATAATATATAAATATTTTAATATGATAAAAATATAGAATATTCAGTTTTGCTCTAAAATTGAAAATGAAGATAAAATCATTTTAAAATAAATTTATAAATATTTTATACAATACGTTTTAATAGAAATCGACGATACATATATATTTATATAATGGCCTGAATAGAACGCGCCGCACAGCGACCGTTCGCGAATTTCGACCATCAAATTGATGTAACGGGAGATCCGACCGTCGGATTCTCCTAAAACTGGAACCGTTGGCTTCGTATCGAAACGAGCTTTCCAATGAATATAAGAGTTTTGAAATCTAATGGTAAGATTTGGAGTTATGTCCAAATCAATTTCAGAAAAGGTCGCTATGGATGCAGTTCGATGACCGTTTATGGAAATCGACTGTAAGGCCTTAATAAAATTATTTAAAATATACAAAAATTATGTAAAATCATAATAAATGATTTAAAAAGATTTTAAGGTGAAAACTCCAATTTTGTATAGGTAAAATATATTTTTATCAAAATGAACTTAACTAGAAAGATAGTCCAATGTTTAAATTAAATAAATTGGATTTTGGGTTATCGTGAATGGTGTCTTCAATAACACTATTCTTAAAACCACGTGTAAAAGGAATAAATATTTTAATTAAGATTAATAGAGTTTTCGAATTATATTTAGTAATTGGAATAAAGTAAAATGTGAAATGGGTTTATCGTGAACTGTGTTTTAAATGACATCGGTTCTTTAACCCAGTTAAAGATAAGATTAATTTCTTAAATTTGAATAATCTTTAAGTAATGATTTTAGAGATTAAAAAGGATAACTTTAAAGAATTTTATCTTTGATAAAATTAATGGGGACTCTTCCCTAATATTGTGAATATTTTATTAAAAGAAGATTCTGAGTTGGAATGAGGCGTTGGATGCGTTTGCATAGCACTTGATTATAAATTACGCGAGTTATTCGGAAAGATCGGGTTTAACCCATTCTGAATAATGAATACGATGGCTAACAGTCGAAGAAATTGAAGACGGTGCAAGACCGACGATCTTCACGTCGAATGGATGAGTTGCTACTGATGCCCATGATTGGAGTAGCTACCTTGAAGGGGCTACAGTGGTAGCCGTCCGGATGTACATGTTGATTGTTCGGATATGCAAGGAATAAGGTTCCTCCGGTTTCATTCAAACCCAGAACAGACTTGTAAATGGATGGTATGTTTGACATTGTATTCCTTTACATTGTATCTGTTGATTCCTACTAATATATATCTGTTTGGTAGCGGAGAATTCATTCTCTTGCTTAATACCCTTCTCTGAGACGTATGAGCTCAGAGGTTATATATTGGCAGAAATCAATGGTAGGGATTGACAATGTGGCATACTAAGATGCATGGATCAAGGCTTTTGTTGAAAAGCAGAGCCTTGTGGATGATGATCAAAGCATAGCTTTAATTAGCATAGCTTTGTGTAGCGTTACTTCGCGAGCCTCACACCTCGGTTGAGTCAGAAACGGAGCAAGGTAACACAGGGAGTGCACACGTTTCTTTCTAGCTAGAAGTGGTGTCAGCGACTTACCACCCCTGACATTTTACTTATGTGGTTGATGGATTATGAGGCGCCTCGGATTATTTTTATTGGTCGCCAATGGCCAATTTATAGGTCCAATAGGATCGGGAAGCGTGTGTTCAGGAATTGCCAATCCACTAAAGTATTTGTGGACCGGCCCTGCTGTATCCAAGGGTTCGCCAGCGTCCGAATCCTGGGACATTGCTAGAGTGTCTTGAATCGGTAAGGAGATCGTTCCTAGCCATGACTCATGATGGAATTCCAACTTCTAATACAACACCATGCGGTTTTGATTGTATAACTAGTATGGCGACATAGTATATGGTAGCTATGCCGTCTATGATTGATACATTATGATTGAAATTGTTTTTGACACATATATACAATAATAATAATATCAAATCCATTTTATCGTATCAAGCATCTTTTGACCATTATAAGGTAAAACTCTATCCTCCGGTTTGCGTTGCATTGTGTGATGGGACTTGAATCTTATAATGGTTTCATTTTTCTAAAAAGCATTACGTTGTTTAACGATTTACTTTATTTCATGCACTGGTAATCCAATGGAGTAAACCCGTTCCGCATTAGCGGCGTGGTCCTGTGATTAGCCTTATTATTAAACAAAATAAATAAGATTTCTCATACCAGTCCCATGACTGACCTGTAGTTTATTTCACTTGCAAACTCGGGTGCCCTCTTTTCCACACGGGCAGTCGAGTAGCTTATTTTGCAGATATATTAAGCAGAATTCTGGATCGAAGCTTAAAGCTGTGTCCAGAGTGTTGATAGACTTACGCTGTATCAGTTTAGTTATTTCCGCTGCTTTGTATTGATTATTGTAAATAATGTTCCGCTGTATTATTATTTATTAATGTACTCTGGTATATTCTGTACTCTGATGTTATATTATCATGATGTAATAAAAGTCTTCTGTTGTTATTCTAATGTATTGTATTCCCAAAGTTAAAGTACTCGAAGATTTTCAACTTTTGGTTCAGACCTGTATGGTTTATGGTCGATTCAAAGGGTGAGGATTTTCGGGTCTTTACATATCAATTCTACTATTTCATGTTCACTAGATCTATTCCTATATGCCCATCTTATCATTATGCCACTATTTGTTTATGTCAATCTTGTTAGTATAATCCTTTTATATCATCTTCCCTTCACCTTTCCCCTAGCTTGGCTACTTTCGAGCCTAGGCATGCCGCTGAAATATGCGAACGCGTTAAATGGGGAACAAGGGGAAAACATTGAAATTGGGAATAACTTGTAAATGGGGAATTTGGCATAATTTGAATAATGTTTATGAATATGAATTTAGGGAATATAACTCAGTATGAACATAACTGGGAAAAAGGGGCATGAAAACATATAACGACATAGGTAAATTTGGTTAATAAATTGAAATGCCTAGGCTTACAGTAATTAGAAACTGTAACTGCACCTAGACACATGGTTAGATTACACTTGTGGTGGAAGTCTGCCCGGAACCGCCTGGCATATCCAGCGACCACAAGTGGTGAATCTAATGTGAGGGGTCTAAGTGCATAAATACGAGACATGCTAAAACACGAGGTTAAGCCCAACATGTCGAAGAAGTCTGCCCGGAACCGACCGGCATATCTAGCATCCACAAGTGGCAGGCTTAATGTAGGAGGTCTAGATCATTATAACCATAAATGGACATGGAAATGAATTGGAATACTTAACCTAGTTGAATCCATAGGGATTGTATGAACATGAACTTGAATAGGGGTTAAGTAAATTTGTTTGAACAGTGGGTAGGTTAAGTAAATCTTGGGGGGTGGGTAATATTTACATATAGGCCCAAAAAGTTAACCTGAGGGGGTTATGTAATTAAAGACACCAATAGGTAGACATAATCTGTGGAAATCCTAGTGGGGATACAAGACAAGGGTGAGAGCTTATATCATCTTGTGTGTGGGACCCGTTTTAGTCAGTAATCCATATAATGGTATAGAACAAATACTCCGACCTAGGTCGGAGTCGGGGCACACTTATTGGGCTGATTGTAAGAGATCCAAACGTGGAGGGCGGTGTGGGCGGTGCAAGCCGATCGGGTCATGTGCATGCATGGCCAGGCAAAGGGGGATAAGACGATCGCGACACCTGTAGATATGATTGTGCACATCAACCAAGGGTTGCCACTTTAGGAAGTGATACCTCCTACTGTGGGGTCGGCACAGGGTATCTACGGTGCAGGGAGCCGATTGGTTTGGGTAGTAGTTAGGGTACAACTAGACTGTGGTAAAGTTTAGGAGCCTGTTAGGTTGGGCTGCCAGTGGATTATATGGGGTTAAAAACCTCTCACCAAAAGTGCGTCTAAGTCTACCATCTTATAGTTGTTGGGATCATCTCATTTTTGTTATACTAGTATTAGTGCAGATTAATCATTAGAGAAGCATATACACTCTATTATGTTTACCTATCCAATTTATATGCTTGTCATGATACTTTTACTTATTTACTTGCTAAAAGTAACTGGACTCGCCGGACTTTATGTTCGACCCTTTTTGTTTCCTCTTCTTTCTTCCGTCCCCCCTAGGTTCTCAGGGTGGGAATACTCAAATTTGATCAGGAAACTGCTATCATTCTGTTGGAGTTATTTAGATGTATTGCTCAAGCTCCTATCTTTGCTACTATGGCTATGTTTTTATTTGGGGATTATGCTTCTTTTATTTTGTACTCTGATGTTTTAAGTACAAGGCAGAAGTTTTTGTGATGTACTGGATTTTATGTAATTCAGACATATGACGTTTTGAACCACGATGCTTTATGATTAATAAAGTTTTTAATTCCACTGTTATTTTATATCTGTCTTGTAATGTTTTTGTTTCTGTTTACCTATAACGCTTCACGAAACTTAATGCATTCTCTTAATGAGTGAAATTAACGGACGTTGGGTGTCACAAGCTTGTAATCTGTATCGCCTGATCCAGCTCATAATTTCGTTTTTCATAAACCATACAATTCTTCAACCATCATTTTTATGATATAATTCAGTGCCGTATGCACAAACACCTGTAACTTTACGAACTATAACTACATATTAAAAAACATGTAAAATCAATTATTCTGTTTCAAAACGTATACAAACCCCCTGAAATCAATAATGAAATAAAAATTAGGATTCCTTACTATCATGATTATTTGGATAGTTCTAAAAAAAAATTGAAAGCAAAAAAATTTTGATTTTTTTTTTCATTTATGACAATTGTGTAAAAAAATTAAAATGGCCAAAATTTATATATCAAATTACCAAACTTGCTTGAATTATTGTATTTGACCATTTAGAACCTCTACGAACTACATAAATCACTTTCCAGAACTTTAAATTGATATTTTAATTCATCGCTTTTTTAATAAAACTTCAAAATAACCGAGTCATTCATGATAAAAGCTTCTGAATCATAGATCTAATCAATTTTTTTCGAATAGTTCGAATATACACTTTTCCTTTTTAATCCAAAATAATCTAAATGCTTATCTTTTCTTCCAAAAATAATCTAATGAAAAACCTTTCTGTTTGTGCGTGTGATGTATGCATGGGAATTAATTTTGAGAGAACATTAACTGAAATCGAGCAGACTGGCCCAATTCAATCAAGTAGTAAAACATCCAGTTCCATGTGCTGCCAGATCTCACCCAGATCCAAACAAAGTATCACTTTCAATGCATAAAACAAACATGTATGCCCAAATCTCTGCTGGGTAAATATTTTTGAGTACTGTAAACCTTGAACTTTGACCGTAGATCCACTCTGCTCTCACCGCCGACTATAAAAAAGAGATTTTGAGAATGAAGGAAAAAGGGAGGAAGCAAAGGAAACTTGTTGGTGGTGGCTATTTCCAAGAAAAAAGTTTGTTATTTAATAGTTCTATAATGCTTTTTGAGGAAGGGATTTGAAAATTGAAATTTCAGGATAATTTTCTAGCGGTAAATTTTGGGACTTAAGAGGGAAATTGAAAATGTTAGATAATGGTTTGGTAGTATATTTTGTGTAATCAAAGGAGAGATTCGCTGCTAGATACTTAATGGTCGGATTGGTTATTCAATGTATGGTTAAGATAAGCATTTGTGCATTGTTGTGGATTGCCAACTAGCAAGTATTATTTTAACATCGATTAAAAAGTGCTCTTGACAATTAATGTGTAGTGGTAAAGAATGATTTTTTTCCTAACATTTTAAAATCATTACTTGTAAATTATTATTTATATATTTTCAAGTTTTATGTATGTGTCATTTTCCGGTTATAATTATTAAGTATTATATGCTAAATAATAAATATTATTTCATAATTAGTAAAGATTACTTATTAACCATTAATTAGTCAAAAAAATATACTAACACTTAATATTAGTCTTAATTTATAATTGTTACCTCTTAATTATGTAATAGTAGTGATTAATTAATTAAAAATAATTATTAAATATTAATGGTTAATATCAATTGATCAATTTTCATAATTAATTTTATCAAAATTTGTTATTTAATATTTATTATTGATTGACAATATTTAATAACTGTGGTTTAATTTTATATAAGGGAGGCGACACATCATCTCACAATTAGGCGTTATTTTAATGAAAAGCTAAAATGATAAGATAGAAATATATATGGCAATTTCAAAAAGAATTATGTCTAGTACATGAGTAGATAACACCTTTTACCTACTCATATTTATTGGTAGATAATCATCCTTTAGAAATGTTAATATTGACAATGTTTACCTACCAATAATTCTTACTCATAAATATTGGTAAATAAAGATTATCTTTACCTACCAAAATATATTGGTAGGAAAAATATTGGTAGGTAAAGGTCATATTTCTTGTAGTGAATTATTGCATCAAACGATGTATTTATTATAGTATTACTGCATACATTTATGCATTTATGTTGCAGTTTGATGCATAACTGAAATGTATGCAACTATTGCAAATAAGTGTATCGTTTGATGCATAATACTGGTGATTCGTTGTTTTTCTGTTATTTTGTTTTTTGAGTTGTTTTTTGGTAGTTTAAACACCCGAATTTGATGAAGATTAATTGTTGTATTTAATTATGAATTTACGTGTTTTTTTTTTGCTGATTTATTTAAGATTTTTCAAAAAATAAGGACCTAATTTGAAAAAATCAAGACAGGGATGTGGCGTGAATTTCGAAACTTATTAGGGACCCGAGACAAACTGACCCTTTTATAAATATCTGATTTTTTTTTCAATTGTAACATATTCCAGTGTTATATTTCCTTTTTCAACATTATCTCAAAGAAAATGATGTCAGATATCAATATGTTTTGTTCGAGAGTGATTTATGAATTTTTTTGATAAATTAATTGCACTCGTGTTATCACAATATAATGGTTACTTTAGTATTTATTTCCCATAATCTTTTAATGTTTGTTGCATATAGATTAGTTGAGCACGTGCTAATGCAGCAGAGATATATCCTGCTTCACATGTGGAAAGTGAAACTGAATTTTTCCTTTTTACTAAACCACGAGACTAGAGATTGACTAATAAAATGGAAAGTGCCACTAATGCTTTTTCTATCTATTTTTCAACCTTCGAAATCAGCAACACTGTATGATAAAAATTCAAAAGTGCTACATTTGGGATAAAAAAGGTCGTAATCTCTAGTATCGGTTAAGTATCTCAAAATTTTTTTTATAGCTCTATATTGATATTCTTTTGGTTTCGCTTTAAACTTACATATAGGAAAACACTCATCATATTGTCGAGTCCACTTGCTGTTAAATATAATAAAGAACCTATAATGCTACGATATAACTTTTAATCAAAATCTTTTCCATTGTCATCCTTATATAAATGAACACCTGTGCTCATTGGAGTAGGTTTTCCAAATGCCTTTTCCATTCCAAACCGTTTTAGAAGATCATGGCAATATTTTTCTTGGTTTATAAAAGTACCATTTTTTTCAATTGTTTTATTTGTAATCCTAGAAAGAAATTTAGTTCTCCCATATGAGGCATATGATCAAATTCATTTTTCTTAATATTTGAAAATTCGTTACATAAATTTTCATTAGTTGAACCAAAAAATATATCATCGACATATATTTAAACAATTAAAACATCACCGTGAATTCATTTTATAAAAAGTGTAGTATCAACTTTACCAATTTCAAAACCAAAGTAAATTAAATGGGATTTTAACCTATCGTATCAAGTACGAGGTGCTTGTTTTAAACCGTATAGTTCTTTCTTTAGTTAGATACATGTTCTAGAAATTGTTCATGTATAAATAAAGGTGGTTGTTCAACATAAACTTGTTCTTTTATGAAACCGTTTAGAAAAGCACTTAATTTAACATCCATTTGGAAATTTTTTATATTAAGATGATATACGAAAAAAAGTAACGTACGAATTGCCTCAAGTCGAGTGACGGGAGCAAAGGTTTCTTCATAATCAATTCCTTCTTTTTGGTTATAAACTTAACTACTAATCTAGCTTTATTTCGAATGATGTTTCCATTTTCATCTGCTTTATTTTTATAGACCCATTTTGTCCCCATTACTGATTGATCCAAAGGTCGTGGAACAATTTCCCAAACATCATTTCTTTCGGATTGATTAAGTTCTTCTTGTATTGCTATACTCCATGATTCGTCATTTGCTGCTTCCTTATAATTTTTAGGTTCTAAAGTAGAAATTTGAATGCAATGTTACTCATTTGATTTAATTGATGTCGAGTAGATACTCTTGTATTTAAACCTCTAATGATGTTATTTGACGGATGATCTTTTAAAATACGAGGAGGTGATCTTAATGTATTCGTTGACTTGTTATTTGAGATTGTATTATTTTCTGTAGACAGTATTATAATTACTTCTTCACCATTATTTTTACTAATCGAAAAAATTTCATCAAAAGAAACATGTAAACTTTCTTTTATAGTGCTAGTCTGTATATTAAAGATCATATAGGCTTTACATTAATCCGAATAACCAATAAATATTCCTTCTTCGACTTTCAAATTTAATTTTTCATAAATTATCTTCTGTGTTTAAGATAAAGCATTTGAACCAAACGTTCTAAATATGACACTTTAGGTTTCTTTACATAAAACATTTCATAATAAGTATTTTTTGACATTGGTCGTAGTGTTACTTTATTTAACACATAACATGCTGTTGTTATTGCTTAAGCCCGAAATTGCTTGGGTAAACCACTACTATTTAATAAAGGCCGAGCACATTCTTGTAATGTTCAATTTTTCCTTTCAAAAACTCCATTTTGTTATGGTTCATTTAGAAATGAAAATTTATGACTTATTCCCTTTTTATTACAGAAATCAATAGATAGTTCAATTTCGAATTCACCACCATGATCGCTACGTATGTTTTTTAAATCCATAAGATTTCTTATTCTTTCAGCGAGTACTTTAAACATTCCAAAAGTATCACTTTTATGTTTTGAAAAAAAATGTCCATGTGTATCTTGAGAGACCGTCTACAATTATAAAGATATACTTAATATGATTTAATAAACGGAATTGGGTAAGACCATATAAGTCCAAATGTAATAGTTCTAAAGGTTGTTTTGTTGAAATATTAGTCTTAGATTTGAAATAACTTTTCTTTAGTTTACCAAACTGACATGCATCACAAATATTATCAACTTTATAATTAATTTTTGATAAACCCCTTACTAATTCATGTTCAGCTAGTTTGTTTATCAAAAATTTATGTGATAAAATCGTTTATGCCATAATCATGGATCATCGTATTTTACGGTTAAACATTGTGACAATCCGGAATTCTGGAACCAAATCAAAATTTATTTTAATTGATTTTAATGGAAATTAAACATTTTGAACGATTTATTTTGAGAATAAACGACTCAATATTAATTTGAAATGAAGTTTTAGTGTTTAAATTTACAATTTAATTAAAACGAGCTCGTAATGGCACGGTAGTTTGGAAATTTAGTTTTATAATTTAAATGAATATACAGTGTTCATTATAAATCAAAATTTGATGAAACCAGAAACATTACGATCTAATTAACCATATCTTCCTACCAAATGTAAGAAATTGAAATTTCACTTTATAAGCTATAAGTTATGTCCAAATTAATATTTCAAATAATCACTATGGAATTTATTAATATTTTAATATTATTATAGCCCTTAAAAATAGCAATTTTGCAAACGACCTTCGTTTTCATTGAAAGCAATTTTATTGGATCCGGAACATCAAATTATTGTCAGGTTTAAAATTTCAAGTCATTTGGAATCAGTATATAAGCGTGGTAAATTTAAATGCATGTTCAATTTCAGTTATAATTTAATAAGCTAGTTAAAAGGTCATTTTTCAAACGGTTTTCAAATTTGACGAAATTAATTTTGTTAGGACCGTAATTGCAAAATATAGCTAGATTCCAAATTTCGTAATTTTTGGAGCTAGTATGTGGCCGTGCACAATTAATTGTGAATCAATTAGTCATTTGAGCCCGAAATAGTGTTTTTTGAGCAAACAAACTCAGAATTCGACAAAATTAGTTTTATTATGACTGTATCATCAAATCATTGTTGGTTGTCAATTTTCATCGCCAATGGAGTTCGTGTGTGATCGGAGCATCGACAAACGCCAATCGAAGAGAGCGTTAACTAAAGAATTAATAAAATAATAGGCCCCACCTATATATTATCTTTTTCTCTTCCTCCCCAAACCTTATTTCTTTCCTCTTCTCCACCAAAAATGGCAGCCACCCTTTCTCTTCTCTCAAAACATTTTGCAAAAAATCCCTTCAAACACTAAATAATTTATTTCTCTCAAACCGTAAGTAGTTAGGCCATGAGATTTATTGGAATTGTAGAGCATGGGGAGAGGTACCTATGTTTAAAATTTGGTGGCAATTGGAATTGTGGTTTGGTCGGAATCTTGCTCGAAGTGCAGCAGGCTGATTTTTGGTTTCTGGCTTGTTATGGGTCCACGTGGAGAGTTAGGTCGAGCGATTTCAGGGAATGGTAGACGAGAAACATACAGAACTTTTGGCAGTGGTGGCAAGGTCTCGGGTGGTCGAAGTTGGCTGGAATGTCGAGTTAATCGGAGAAGTGCTGGTAAACGACACAGTCAAGAAAATTAGCAATTTCCCACCAATCCGTGCATTTTCAGGTGAAGTTTCCAAAAGGAAAGTTGTTCAGGAGGTTGCGACCCAGCTATTAGTAAAATTTGATGGCATTCGGAACAATGAGGTAACTATAGCACCAAAGTGAAAGGAAAACAGTCATTTTCGTTCAACTGACGACTTCGGGGACCACATGGCGATCTGAAGGAGGAGACCACCCTGCGTGGAAAGAGGGGGAGATGCCGGAGACAATAGTGTTGGTCTCGTGTGATTCCGAGCTGCGGTTTGGTCGTGGAGAGCGTTTAAAATGGAGGGTGTCATTTGGAGAAGAAGGGTATATTTAATTAGGTGAAAATTAGCGTGACATCCTTAAAACTGTTCAAAATTAGAACGACATCCTCCCCATGTTTCAAATGTAAAAAGGGTCCCTATTTTGGGACTTACGTGTTTTTCCTAGAAAAAAATGCGCTGCATTATAAATTTTTTTTTTCAAAAAATCGCAAATATTCCCGGAAGAAATCTGAAAAAAAAAACTACATACATGTGTGCAATAAAATTGAATTGTTGCATACATGTATGCAACAATTTATGCAACATTTCTATTAAAAAAAATCTGCATGAATTATTGCATATATGTATGCAGTTATTGAGTTTTATTACATACATATATGCAACAATTCATGCAGTTTATGTTGAAAAATCTGCATAAATTATTGCATACATGTATGAAGTTATTGTGTTTTATTGCATATATGTATGCAAATAAAGATGAACTAATACGCATGGACTACGAATTGTTACAGAAATGTATGCATTTATTCTGTATTTTGTGCATACATGTATGCATAAAAGTTAAGAAGAATGGAAAACTGCAATAGTTGCATACATGTATGCAACAATTGCAAATATGTGCATCCTTTGATGCAATAAACTGGAGATTCGCTGTTTTTTAGGTTTTTGATGTATTTTTAGTGGTTTTAATGCTTGAATTTGATGTTGTTTATGTGTTTTATTTAAATTTGAATTTACGTATTTTATTTTTTGATGAATATTTAAAAAATAGGGATGTAATTTATATCAAAACAACACAGGGACGTGAGCCTAATTTCCAAACTTATTAGGGATGTGAGCCAAACTTACCCTTTAATTAATTTTTTAATTTGTGTATTTAAAGTTTATATATTAATATCTTTTTGCTACGAACTCAGAATCACGTGAAATTTGATCTGTTGTGATCGTGGAGTTGAGAGCTTCGCAACAAAACTAGTTTGGTCAAATTTGGAGCTAGCTGGAAATTTGGATTAGATTAAACATGCGTTTAATTTAAATCAAAAGCAATTGTTATTATAACGATCAAAAATCTCGATGAGAACTCTCTCACTCAAATATTTTGTATAGTTATTTACTTTTATAACTGAAAACATATTGATTGTCTATGCTGATTTTTAAATTATTTATCACAAATTGTACAGGTGCTTGGTAGCTCACATCACAGTTTTTTGCAAACCCATGGATAAATGGATTATTATTATGTTATGATTTGAGTGTGAATTTGAAATAATTAACATGTTAAAACGATGCTAAGTTATTTTTGGTAGTTGAAATTGGAAAAAAATCCATTTACAAGTCGAATGGCTTGTTTATGTTTACTCATTTAAATAATATCGATTAGATGGAATAAATAATTTACTAATTAATTATCTATTAGTTGAAAACCCCACACGGGTATTGGGATGATATTTGATTTACACTAATCCCAAATGTTTAGATTGAATGCTAATCAATTGATTGATAGACCAATATAAGCGTTAAATAATTATTTAAGGCTTATATGGATGTAAGCACACCTTGGATGTGAATTGAATGTTTAATAGTTGTTTATAACTATTTTTTGAATACATGTGATGGATGAAATCCATGTAACTAAAATTATATGGTAATTGATTGAATCTCATTTCAATTCGTAATAAAACAAATTCTTTAATATAATATTCAGTTAACAGTTGAAGTTTGGTTTTGATATCTGATTTTGGATGGACATAAAAAATATTAAAATTGACTGAACAGTGAAATGTGCAATTTTAAATAAAACGACTGAAATGAGTTTTCAAATATGATCATATATATCTTATGTAACTTATAAAAATGGTTTTGAAGCAATTCGATTTATAAATCGAATTCGGGCTTGAATAGAACGAGTTGCACAACAACAGTTCGCGAATGTCAACCCGTAACTTCGAATTGACGTACCAGGAGATACGACCGTCGGATTTTCTTGAAACTGGAACCGGAATGAAATGAGCTTTCCAATAAAATGAGAATTTTAAAATTCAATGGTTTGATTTTAATTTAAGTCCAAAACGGATTTGGAAAAGATGGCTATGGATGCAGTTCGGTGGCCGATATTGGAAACCGACTATTAGGACCTTGATAAAATTATTAAAAATATAAATAAATTATGTAAAATCATAACAAATGATTTGGAAAGATTTTGGATGAAATATTACATTTTTGAAAAGATAAAAGATATTTTTATATTAGTGAGCTAGCTAATAACTAGAATAATAATCCAATGATTTTAAAAAATAATAAATTGGATTTGTGAACGGTTTTGTCATAACCAGAAGTTTCCAACATATAAATCGGAATGGATTTGAGTGGAAATTATAATTGGATGTTTTCGATATTGGATTCCGTGATTATATGGATATCGTTGAAGAATTTGGAAGATATTGATATCGTTATTTCAAAACGATATCTATTAGTTTCAGAATTGGGTATTGAATGTAAGTCGATATGATTTCCATTTAAAACCATATATTTAATATCAAAATGGATTTTGGGCTTGTCGTGAATGGTATCTTAAAAAAATATTGTTCTTAAACCCACTTATGAATAGAATAAATCTTTTAATTAAGGTTTAAAGAAGTTTTCCAATCTGTTTGATTAAACTGGAATTGAATGGAATTCGAGTTAATAATAATCGAAATGAACTTTTGTAAAGTAAGGCCTTTATTATTTATGGAATTTAAAAGACTTGTCGCTACTCCACTTATAGTATTAGTCTGATCTGGAAATTTAAATCGATTATAAATTGTTCAGACTTCTGTAAAGAATCCATATTAATGGAAATTGATTTTGGGTATATCGTGAGCAGAGTTTTAAATGATATTTGTTCTTTAACCTAGCTAAAGAAAGGATTAATTTCCTAAAGTTGAATAACAATTAAGTAATGATTTTTGAAGATTAAAACTAAGTTGGAGTTTTAATGAACCTTTAATTAGATTGAAAGTTAAAAGGGTAATTAAATTTACCAAACACGAGAAGTATTCGAGATGGAGTACCACCAGTTCTAGTCCATGCGATAGTTAAATCTTTAATTAGATTTGAACATGAAATGGTAATCAAATTTACTGATAAAACGATGGGTGTTAGATATGGAATACTACCAGTTTTGCTCCATGGGATGAATAGGTTGGGATTGTGATAATAAAATGAATGATTACTTCGGTAAGGCTTGATAATCCAGACTAGTTTTATAAACCTTAATTCTGATTATGATTGTCAAAAGATAATACAAAATCTTTTGCAATGGTCTTAATAGAAAGATTTAAACAAGAGGTTTTAACGAATTAAAATCTTTGGTAAGACCATTGGAAATAATTCCCAGAGATATGAATATTTAAATAAAAGAATATTCTGGATTGGGATGAAGCGTATGATGTGTTTATATATCACTTGATTATAAGATGCACAAGTTATTTGGAAAAAATGGGTTTAATCCATTCTGAATGACTGTTATGACGATTAAAAGTCGAAGATATTGAAGACGGTGCAAGACAAACAATCTTCACATCGAATGGATCACTATTGATGCCTTCGATATGGGCAGCTCCCTTAAAGGGGTTATAGTGCTAGTTGTCCGGACGTACTTGTTGATTGTCGGGATATGCGAGGACCTTTCTCCTGTATTGGACATATAAGACGAGGAATAAGGTGCCTCCGGTTTCGTTCATACCCAGAGCAGACTTGTAAATGGACTATATGTTTGACATTGTACTTCACGTTGTATTTGTTGATTTCTGCTAAATACATATCTGTTTGGTGGCAGAGAATTCGTTCTCTTTTCTTAACATCCTTCTCTGAGATGTACGAGCTCAGAGGTTATATATTGGTGAAAATCAATGGTACGATATGGATTGACAATGTGGCATGCTAAGATGCAATGATCAAGGCTTTTTGTTGAAAAGAAGGGCCTTGTGGATGATGATCAAAGCACAACTTTAATTAGCACCACTTTGTGTATATCATTAATTCGCGAGCTTCACCCATGGTTTGAGTCAAAAATGTGATTAGTGACTGTAGGGAGTGCATGCGTTTCTTTCTAGCTAGAGGTGATGTCATGGTATGGAGCCCAGACATTTTACTTTGTGGATGATGGATGCGAGGGCCCTCGGATATGATTGGTCGACATACTGACCAGGTTACAGGTCTGATAGGACCAAGAAACGTATTGTTCAAGAATAACTAGTCCACAAACGTTAGGCGTGGACCGGCTCTGAAGATCCTAGGGTTTCCCATAGGTGTGATCTTGGGGCATGTGCTAGAGAGTCTCGAAACCAGTGAGGAGACATCCCTTGCGTCAACTCATAGATGAAATCCAATTTCCAATACGTGACTTTTACGATTTTAGATGTAAACTTATATGGAAACATAATATATGGTACTTATCTCATCTATGATTGATACACATATATTCGAAGTTATTTTCTACACTATGCACTTATTGTAATATCAAAAATATTTGTTTTAAAGTGTACCAAGCTAGTTTGGCTATTATAAGGTAAATCTCTATCCTCCGGCTTGCGTTGCATTGTGTGATGAGACCTGAGTCTTATAATGGCTTCATTTCTCCAAAAAGCATTGTGTTGTTTTAAACTGATATTCATGTGGAGTTTCTATGTCATACGGCATGTTCCCATGATTTTCCCACTTTTAAAGTAAAGATTTAATAAATGTTTTAAGTTTTCACACCAATCACATGACTGACCAGGAGTTTATTATTTTTCATCTAAACTTTGGGTGCCCATATTTTCCACATAGGGAGCGAGTAGATTTGGTTTTGTAGATGATTATTTAACAGGATCCTGGTTTATGGCTGGAGCTATATTCAAAAAGCTTTGTATCCATGTATTTCTTTCAAGTGTGTTAGTTGATGCATTTCCGCTATGCATTGTTTTTATATATTTTATTTCCGTTGCTATTTAAATTACATCTCTGATACTATTTTTCCGCTGTGTAACATTTATTCAAACTATGATATTCTTGTACTCTGATGTAAATTGCTGTAATAGCAATGAAAAGTTCTATTGTTCTGTGTTTTGATGTGTCATGTTCTCAAACAATCCGCATTCTCACTCGGTTTAGATCGGCCGAGGATTTCGGGTCGTGTCAGGGTGGTATCAGAGCTTTGGTTTACAAAGCTTGAGAACAAGACACATTAGAACCGAACAAAAGAATTCATCAGAGATAGAATTAGTAACATTCTATTTATGAATACTCATTAAAGATAGGATCAGTAGTATCCTAGAATGGGAAACTCGTGGGAGATGGGGTTAGTAATGCTCTAGAACGAGTTGAGAGTGACACATAAGCAACGTATTTGTGATTATATATAATCCAATCTTAGAAAATATATTTTTGAGTATATAAAAGTTATATGTTTAGAAAGTTAATTAATCAATTGATTGTTTATGTGATTGTTTGATTTCCAGTTTAATTACTTATGACGTCTGATTTAGACAAATTAGACGGAATCTTCGGCGATTTTGGACAGTGAATATATGAAATGAAGAGAAAAAACAGTTATTATTTATCTGAATTGAGTTAAATTAAACCGAATTTAAAATTATTTAGAATTGTTTGTGTGTGTGTGTATATATATATATATTGGACAGTTTATTGATTTAAAGCTGAGTAGAGAAATAAATTGCGTGCCCGACAAACAGGTGAACCTTATTTAATTGGTTGCGCAATTTAATTATTATTATTGCTGTGAGTGAATTGGATGCGCTGTGATGGATTCCTGTGTGAAATTAAACATACACCATAGGTTAGTTAACAGGCATGGGCTACACCGCATAACATATTATGGACAACATTACAAAGCATATCCATATAAGCATGCAATTATTTGATGCATATATGACGAGGTTTCGATTGCCATATGAGCATGCACTTGTTTGATGCTTGTATGGCAAGGAATGAATTACAAGTTGAACTGAGGATTGATTGTGGACTTAATAATCATACAAAGGAAACGACAGGGTTTAATAACAAACCCCACACGGGTCATGACAAAAATATACATGTCAGTTTTGTTGTAGATAAGGCACATGGATCAGGACTAATCCCCTACATGGGTCTCGGGATGATAAATGTTTACACATCTCCCTTGGGTGTATATAGGTCACAATGGATGTTCATATGACTTTAAATCCCACTCACGGGTATTAGGACGATAAATTAATACACATCTCCTAATGGGCATTTGTTATATATATATTTATATATATATATATATATATATATATATATATATATATATTGGAGCATTTTAAGGCCATTTGTGATTTTTCCGAGCACTCCGTACAAAGGAGGTTTTAGCGAAAAATTTTAGAAATTTAAGGAATTAGCCAAATTTCGGGAAAATTTGAAAGTTCTTAGAATTGAAAAGTTGAAGAACCCAAGCCAAAATGAAAGTTGAGTTGGTTAGTTAAACGACTTTCAGTCCGTTCCTTTTTCGGAACGAGAATTTTTTAAGTGGAGTAATTGTAACAACCCGAAATTCTAGAACCAATTTAAAATTTATTTTTAATTGATTTTAATGAAAATTACATAATATGAACAATTTTTCTGAGAATAAACAACTTAAAATTAATTTAAAACAAAGTTTGAGCGTATAAATTTATAATTTAATTAAAACAAGCTCGTAATGGTGCAGTGTTTGGAAATTTAGTTTTAAACTTTAAATGAATGTATAGTGTTCATTATAAATCAGAATCTGATGAAACCAAAAATGTTATGATCTAATTAACCATATCATTCTAACGAATGTAAGAAATTGCGATTTCACTTTATAAATTGTAAGTTATGTCCAAATTAAAATTTCAAATAGTCGCTATGGAATTTATTAATATTTTAATATTATTATAGCCCTTAAAAAAGCTATTTTGCAAATGACCTCCATTTTTGACGGAACTAATTTTATTGGATTTGGAATGTCAAATTACTACCAGGTTTAAATTTTCAAGTCAATTGGAATTAGTATGTAAGCATGGTAAATTTAAACGCATATTCAATTTCAGTTATAATTTAATAAGCTATTTAAAAAGCCATTTTTCAAACGGTCTCCAAATTCGTTGAAATTATTTTTGTTAGGACTGTAATTGCAAAACATAGCAAGATTCCTAATTTCGTAATTTTTGGAGTTAGAATGTGGCCATGCACAATAAATTTTGAATAGATCGGTCGTTTGAGCCCGAAATAGAGCTTTTTGACCAAACGGATTCGAAATTCGACGAAATTAGTTTCATTAGGACCGTATCATCAAAAAATAGTTGTATGTCAATTTTCATCGCCAACAGAGTTCGTGTGTGATCGGGGCATCACCAAACGTCGATCGAACAGAGCGTTAACTAAAGAATTAATAAAATAATAAACCCCACCTATATATTATCTTTTTCTCTTCCTCCCAAACCATATTTATTTTCTCTTCTCCACATAAAATGGCAGCCAACCTTTCTCCTCCCTCAAAACATTTTGCAAAAAAGCCCCTCAATACTAGATAATTTGTATCTCTCAAACCGTAAGGAGATAGACCATGAAATTTATTGGGTTTGTAAAGCATGGGGAGAGGTACTCACACCTGGTAAAATTTGGTGGCATTTGGAGAAACAAGGTGGCCGTAGCACCAAGATGAACGGAAAACAGACATTTCCGTTCAACTGACGATTGTGGGGCCCACGTGGCGATCTATAAAGGGACCATCTAGCATGGAAAGATGGGGATATGCTGGCGCTGGTCTCATGCGATTCCGAGCTACAGTTGGGTCATGGCAAGCATTTAAAGTGGAGGGTGACCTTTGGAGAAGAAGAGTATATTTAATTAATTATTTAATTCATGCATTTAAAGTTCGTATGTTAATATCCTTTTGCTACGAAATCAGAATCGCGCGAAACTGGATCCGTTGTGATCGTGGAGTTGAGAGCTTTGCAACAAAACTAATTTTGTCAAATTTGAAGCTAGTTGGAATTGGGTTGGATTAAACCTGCCTTCAATTTAACTCAAAAGTAAATGTTATTATAACGATCAAAAATCTCGGTGAGAACTCTCTCACTCAAATATTTTGTACAGTTATTTATTTTTATAATTGGAAAAATATTGATTGCCTATGCTGGGTTTTATTAAATTATTTATCACAAATTGTATATAGTGCCCAGTAGCTCACATCACATTTATTTACAAACCCAAGGTTGAATGGACGATTATTTATATTATGATTTGAATGTGAATTTGAAATAATTAACATATTAAAATAGATTTTAAATTATTTGTGGTAGCTGAAATTGGATAAAAAATCCATTTACAAGTCGAACGGCTTGTTTATGTTCACCATTTAAATAATATCGATTAGATGGAATGAATAATTTATTATTTATTTATTTGTTCGTTAAATACCCCACGAAGGTATTGGGATGATATTTGATTTACAGTAATCCCAAGTGTTTAGATTGAATGTTAATCGATGTATTGACAGACCAATATAAGTGTTAAATAATTATTTAAGGCTTATATGGATGTAAGCAAACTTTGGATGTGAATTGGAAGTTTAATAGTTGTTTATAACTATTGTTGAATACATGTGATGGATGAAATCCATATAACTGAAATTATTGGCAACTGATTGAGTTTCATTGCAATCTAAAGAAACATATATTTTAATATAATATTCAGTTAACAGTTGAAGTTTGGTTTTGATGTCCAATTTTGGATGGACACAAAAATATTAAAATTGACTGAATAGTGAAATGTGCAATTTTAAAGATAAACGACTGAAACAAGTTTTCTAAGATGATCATATATATTTTATATAATTCATAAAAATGGTTTTGAAGAGTTTCGACTTATAATTAAAATTTATAAATCGAACTCGGGCTTGAATAGAACGCGTCGCACAACGACAGTTCGCGAACGTCAACCCGTAACTTTGAACTGACGAACCGGGAGATCCGACCGTCAGATTCTTCTAAAACTGAACCGTTGGAACAATAATGAAATGAGATTTTAAATAAAATGATTTTTTTTTAAATTCAATGGTTTGATTTTAATTTAAGTCCAAATCAGTTTTGGAAAAGGTCGCTATGGATGCAATTGGGTGGCCGATATTGGAAACCGACTATAAGGGCCTTGATAAAATTGTTAAAAGTATAAATAAATTATGTAAATCATAACAAATGATTTGGAAAGATTTTGGATGAAATATTCCATTTTTGAAAGTTAAAAGATATTTTTATATGAATGAGATAATTAATAACTAGAATAATAATCCTATGATTTTTAGAAATAAAAAATTGGATTTGTGAACGGTTTTGTCATAACCAGAAGTTTCTAGCATATAAATTGGAATGGATTTGAATGGAAATTATCTTCGGATGTTTTCGATATTGGATTTCATGATTATACGGATATCGTTGAAAAATTTGGAAGATATTGATATCGTTATTTCAAAACGATATGTGTTAGTTTCAGAATTGGGTATTGAATGTAAGTCGATATGATTTCCATTTAAAACCATATATTTAATATCAAAATGGATTTTGGGTTTGTTGTGAATGGTGTCTTAAATAATACTGTTCTTAAACCCACTTATGAATGGAATAAATCTTTTAATTAAGGTTTAGAGAAGTTTTCCAATCTATTTGATTAAATTGGAATTGAATCGAATACGAGTTAATGATAATCGAAATGAACTTCTGTAAAGGAAGGCCTTTATTGTTTATGGAATTTAAAAGGCTTCGCTACTACTCCACTTATAGTATTAGTCTGATCAGGAAATTTAAATTGATTATAAATTGTTCAGACTTCCGTAAAAATTCCATATTAATGGAAGTTGATTTTGGGTTTATCATGGGCAATGTTTTAAATGACATTTGTTCTTTAACCTAGTTTAAGAAGGGACTAATTTCCTAAAGTTGAATAATCATTAAGTAATGATTTTTGAAGATTAAAACTAGTTGGAGTTTTAATGAACCTTTGATTAGATTGAAAGTTAAAGGGTAATTAGATTTACCAAACATGGGAAGTATTCGAGATGGAGTACCACAAGTTTTACACCATGTGATAGTTAAATCTTTAATTAGATTTGAACATAAAATGGTAATTAAATTTACCAATAAAACGATGGGTCTTAGTTATGGAGTACTACTAGTTTTTCTCCATAGGATGAATAGGTTGGGATTAGATAATAAAATGAATGATTACTTCAGTAAGGCTCAATAATCCCAACTAGTTTTATAAACCTTAATTAGGTTTAAGATTGTTAAAAGATAATACAAAATCTTTTGTAGTGGTTTTCGAAGAAAGATTTAAACAAGAAGTTTATGTGAATTAAATTTTTTGATAATATCACTGGAAATAATTCCCAGAGTTATGAATATTTAAATAAAAGAATATTCTGGTTTGGAATGAGGCGTATTATGTGTTTATATATCACCTGATCATAAGATGCGCAAGTTATTCGGAAAAACTGGGTTTAACCGATTCTGAATAACTGTAACATTGATAAAAGTCGAAGATATTGAAGACGGTGCAAGGCCAGCAATCTTCACATCGAATGGATCACTACTGATGCCTTGGATATGGGCTTACCTGTTTTCTCTGACAACTTCTGCAGCCCATAACTTCTTCATACGGTGTCCGTTTTACACAAACGAGGAGTCTATCTGAACCAGAATTCCGAGACGAACACAATGGTACAATCCATTTTACTTAATTCAGAATATTTAATTAAATCATTCTTATTTCATTATCTTAAGTTAAAAATGCGGGGTGATACGCCGACCGTGCATCATCTCGTCCACCCCTGCCTCGAATCTGACATCGCATCTTAGATCCACCGATGTCGCATATCAGGTGCTTTAATTAGCAAATTGATTTTAGGTTATTTAATTATCCGAAAGTTATTTTATTATCTCAAGCCCATGGATGTCGCCCTCAGCTGCTTTAATTCTTATAATACATTTTGGATATGGTATGCCGCTTTTCTAGTATGTATTTTAGTATATGCTTATCACTTTAGTATGTTGTTCATGTACTCGAATTAGGTATGTCTTTAAAATGAAGCTAATTTCTTTATTGCTTAGTGTGAATTCGCTAGCATCGTCAATTTGTGATTATGATACTTAATGTTTTTTTTAGGATAAAAACGAAACGTATGGCATATGTTTTATTATTTATTGCTTTCATCTACCATGTTTTATTTTGTCATGTTCAATTCCCTCCTTTTTCAGCTGTAGAATAGATGTTGGTCACAGTTAGTGTCTTACTAAAAGGTCATAGTGAGACAAGTAATTTAAGTGTTTTTTCCCTACTTATTATCCATATATTTCCTCGGATAATTAATTGCCTGTCCTTGCCTTCTTTTATCTATACAGTTTAGGGATTTAAAGAGGATGTCATGTCAGTATTTGTGCCTTCCAATTGAAGCAAATGGACCTACATCAGGTCAAATTTTAGTTTCTCTGGGAGAGCTTGTGAAAAAACAAATTGCCCCGTTCAATTTCATACCGAAATTACATATATGTTGTATTTCTCAGGCTTCTAATTTCATTATTTTTTGAATCTTTATAAATGTGAACAATAACATGACAGCATATTTCTACTAAATCATAGCGGTAAATGATTTTTGTTGTGTAGGGTTTTACATGCTTTAAGCTTCCTTAAAATTTGTATTTACACACAATATGGATAAGATTGATGTTATTTTTTTGAAAAATAGCAGTCGTCGCTTTAATTTTATAATCAACTTTCATGTTAACGTACACTTGGAACGTGGAAGATATTCCCAAGGAAGATAATAATAATAAAAGAATATTTAAGTTTGAACTTGAAGACGATGATGAAAATGTTTATGGCACATAGTTCCATGCACAATAATCAATAGTTTGCACATTTTAAACTTTGATACTGATCTTCTAATAATATTATTTTTTTCTTCTCTCCAGTAACTAAAAGTGGGCTTCCAGGTAATGCATTTTTGGAGAAACTTGGCAGTCTAGAAAAGCCGCATTGTATGCAAATATCTTCATGCATGTGCATCGGATGATTGCTTAAAGACAGTAAATTTTGTCAAGTGAATTTAAACTCTCTCCCTCCCTTACTCTTTCTCCCTTGTATTAGTAATGGTTTCTTTTTGGTTACTATTTGGTGTAAAACTTCTTATCAAAGTTTTAGAAATTCATTAGCATCCAGTTGTCAGTCTTACTATGAGCTGAATAAATACAAAAAATTCGATGAACAAACTAAACTGTTTTATTTTTTGGTGAAGCATTATCTGAATTTGGTGGTGTTTTTATAAGGATAGTAAGTCGACCTCTATGTTTCTATTCTATTATCTTAAACCAAACATGATGTCAAATAGAAAACTAAAAGATACAAGATACTAATTTTTCATACAAAAACGACTATTAATTACCTCCTTGATTCAAGCCGACGCTGCATTGTTATTTTCGCCACATGCTCCAGCTATTTGTGCCCTTTCGTCAGTTTGTGTGTCTTAACCATAGCAGGTCCTAGTTACTACATTGCTTCAGTTTTGTCTTAGTATCAGCTTCCCTATTTAATTGTTCACGCATGCTTCAGTAAGTTTCCTTCAAAGGCCATGTTTGTTTAGGTTGCATCATTCAGGCTTCAGAAAGCTTTCATATAGCTGAATTAGTTCAAGCATGTTCAGTTCTTTTGTGAATGTCATGGCAGCACCTTGACAATTTCAGTTGTCATGTATGCTTCGGCATATTTCCTTCCAAGGGCCTGCTCTTTGAATTCACTTAGTGTAAACATCCTTCAACATTAAAATATCTGTCTTCACCTCTCATTTTAGTGTTGGTTGCTGCACTCATGGAAGTTCTCGACACAACTTTAACATCTCCTGTGTACAAATACAATAACTTCTAATAAGGTTGTAGCTCACCGATGCACTGCAAGCCGCACAATATCTTTACAAATCTAATTCGCCACATCTTAATTTTAAAAACATCCCCTTGATATTCAACACTTTAGATCCTCAAACATATTGCATCAAATCTCACCTCCATCTTACACTGTGGCACCTCCATTAGGGATCATAGCTAGTATATGAAATAGCTTGAAACAAACTATTGATGGTCTCCAAGTTTATGTACGCATGATATTATACTGACTAGAACTCTGGATGTAACAACCCGAATTCCGACATACCAATTTTTTTTTAAAATTCTAATTTATCGAAACTCTTGTTCGTTTTCTTGGTATCTTGTAGAAAAGACAGAGAAATAAAGTATGTCAGAGCTTAGAAAATATCCTACAGTGGAATGGATAAAATATAATATACTCAAAGTATAGCCTTACCGTATCAATAATACTGCCTAACCAGTATCCAAAGCCATTATGTCTCTGCCACAAATCTAACCTGCGAGTATGTTATGAGGAGGGCGTCAGAACACAAGTTCGGGTGATTGGATTTAAATTATACACTTTGGATAATCCTACATATACCGTTCAATCACATTTTCTTATTTATTAGGTTACTTGGGTTAACAACACTCAAGGCTTACACACACCTCGTACCCATTTACTTCCCAGTGGATTAACCTAATACAGTATATATGTAGCTACCCTCCAAATACTGAGGTATACCCCATGGTACCCCACTCGCACGGTCTCCATCGCAATGCCATAGAAATGTATGTAGTCCCTCATCCTACGTCGAAATGACGTACGGATCTCTATATAACAATGTTACGTTCCACATATATCTGCCATTACTATGCTGTGTAAGCGTACAGACTGCCACCTTCGATCGAATCAGATTCCATACCAGAGTAATGCCCTCACCTCTACGATACACCACCAAGAGCAGACATGCATGTATCTAGACTTTCCCATGTACGTATAGTCAATCGTATTCGATGCCTTAACCGCACATAATGTGCACGTACTTCCGTGGTAAGGCTATACAAGAAACACCGAACTCGGTTGGGAGCTTTTCCATATCTGTATAGACCCGCCTTTAAGAGCCTCAAAATACAGATATCCCTCGGGTCTATTTTTCATGGTGGCTATGGCCCTACCTTGGCACCTCCCTCAACTAGTAAAGACTACAAGAACTAAGCAACTTACCCTTAACAAACAATCTAAACATCCATTTGGCATCTCCCCTTAACCGCCATATCTCGATAGCGAAAGGTGAATAGTCTATTGGGTTTAGCTCAAGTCTTTTCACATCCCACTGGCTGCCGATGACAGATACCCAACGATCTACTATCCTTGTTGGTCTTGGCCTCTGCCTCCACGTTGAGGCGACCGCCGAATCACCCTAGTGTTACCTCGTCACGGTATTCTGACTGCAAAGCTACTTTTGCAGTCAAGGCACACCCACTTGGTAGTAACGCGCAGACCCAACCTCTGCGAGCACAGCTTAAAAATCTGCCACCGAATTTAGGACTACCAGGAGCATCTTACGTACCTTAGGAAGTCGCGTGCTTCCCCTTCCATTCCTTCGGAGCCGACAGAATAATCAGATGAACATGCGCTCCCCTCGTGTCTCATGACACCACGATGATCTACCTCGTTGGGTTATTCACCCTCAAACGTGCGGACTGGTCCATGCGCCTTATTTTAATATGTTATTAGACCCTATGTCTAAGCATTCTTTTATGCGCTTGTCTTACCTCATCAGGTTTCCATTTAACTTGGTTATTCTCGTTCACCTTGACTTCGAATTCAAGTTCCCAAGTTCTTCTTGCTTATTAATTTCATTTTTATAACTTAACCCATTTAAACCCATTAATAAGCCCACAACATATTATTCTCTAGATTGTGATCCAAGGTCTGAAATCCACAATCCCTTTATGTTCTTGTTTGATTCAAGGTTACAATAACATGTTCTACTTAATATGTTATTAAGTATATCTCAATTCGCATGTTTTCTAATTAACATGTCACTTATCATTTGTGATTAAATATAACTTATTTCATTTCATAAGTTTTCCTCATTCTTTCTCATTTAATCATAATTCCATCTTATACTATCTCTACAACTTATCGTTGTTTACTTATTAACTTAGTTCTCTTAACTAAGGTTTACTAATAGGTTTCCTTTCCATAAATATAACTTGTGTTATAATCCCCACTTGTCCCTAGGACAAGCCTTAACATGTTACTCTTATCAGCAGATTCCAGATTTCCAAGTTTATAGATTTACTTAATTTATAATTAAGTACAACTTCTTGCATTTTATAAATTTTCCCTCATTTACTGATTACTTAATTTGTAATTAAGTACCACTTATCTCATTACACAAGTTATCTCATTCTCTCACTAGTTTATTATAACCTAATTTATAATATCCACTTGTCCCTAGGACAAGTCTACCTATTATATAACATTCTCATTAATGTAATTTATTTATAATAGGTTATTATCATTCCCCGTTTATTCCAAACCATTTACAATTGTAACCCATTATTCTTTATTCACTGTAATATATGTTCCTTATTTTATTAAGGAAAACACTTCATGCACCTTATCAATTTGATTTACAGAAGGAATCAATGATTTATTTTCATAATGTATTCCCATCCAAATCCGTGGTGCCAAGTATCTTTTTTCTTCTTACTTTGTTCACTATGGCTTACTTGCAACAACGTTCTCAGAAATAGGTCACTTAGGTAAATACATCACTTTTCCTTCGCATCGCACTAACTCAGTCCATTACATCCCTTCATTTCTTATTTTCTGAGTTAGACATTTAATCACCATCATTGCCATTTATTCATATCTTGTTATATATATATATATATGTATGTATGTATATACATAGACCTATCACATTCAGCCTACACTTAGGTCACTTAGGTAAATACATCACTTTTCCTTCGCATCGCACTAACTCAGTCCATTACATCCCTTCATTTCTTATTTTCTGAGTTAGACATTTAATCACCATCATTGCCATTTATTCATATCTTGTTATATACATATATATATGTATATATATATATGTATATATATGTATATATATGTATGTACATATATATATATACATAGACCTATCGCATTCAGCCTACACTTGTGGATGTTGGATTTGTCGAGCGGGTCCGGGCAGACTTCTTCCACAAGTTGACTTATCCTCATGTCTTAGCACCATTACATGTCTTATTTATGCACTTAGACCCCTCACATTAGATTTACCACTTGTGGATGCTGGATATGTCGCGCGGTTCCGGGCAGACTTCTTCCACAAATGTAATCTAACCTCGTGACTAAGCGCGGTTACAGTTTCCTATTTACTGTAAATTTTAGGCATATTATTCTTCCCAAATATTTTGTACTGAAATCTAATTTACATGTCATCAAATTATGCCTATTTTATGTCGCATGTCATTTTTAATGTGAAATAAATTCTATTCTAACATGTAATCATTTAATCATGTAACTGTTCAAATCAAACAAGCTAACATGTAATTTTCTCATTTTCTACTGTTAATGGTCCACATACACAAATGTCACAAGTTAACATGAAATTGAAACAACAGTAATCGCTACACATATTTTGACAAGTTTATATTTCAACATATGAATTTAACCAACATATTACTATCTTAGCATATTAATATTCCAACATGTCATATTCGTCACTTTAATCTTTTTAACATATGTTTAAACATTTCAACATATCATATTTTAGCATGTCATATATAACGGGGAATGTCAAACGATAATATATCATTATCAAAAATGATATAGCTTAAATCCACTCACTTCATATGCTTTCCAAATCCTGGATCTGGTCCCAATCTACCATTACATGGTTTTCCCCTAATTGGATTCAGAACCTAACAACCATGGATTCATAATTCTTACTAAAAGAAAAGCGAAGAAAGAGAAAGAAATTGAAACATACCAGATTAAGAAATCACCTTATTTTGATAAAAGATCTGAACACCCATTTACAAAAATACGTTCTTTTCCTCTAAATCTGGATTCAGAATTTTCCTAAGCTAATTATTTATTTTTCTGAAGAGAATTGAGTTGGAAGAAGAATGGCGGAGTATAGACGTCATCTCAGAAATATGAGATTTAGGCTAGCTCTACAAGCTTATTTGTAGGTGTTCAGCAACGAATTTTGTAAAAGAAACAATGCGGGTTCACATCAGGAATCCGCCCCAGATCTCAGGGGGGAGGAGGGGTCGACACCGGGGTCGACCCATGTGGGTCCGGATGCCGAAAATTGACACGGGCGCACTTCACAAGTGCGCTAGTGCAAAAATACCTTGGCGCACTTGCCAAGTGCGCAAGTTGTTCTGGCCTACTTCCTGTTTTCTTCGTCAAACTTCTACCGTCCATAACTTCTTCATAATTTATCAGTTTTACGCAAACTCGAAGTCTGTATGAACCAGAATTCCGAGAGAACGCAACGGTACAATCCGTTTTACTTAATCCATAATATTTAATTATGTTATTCTTATTTTATTATCTTGAGTTAAAAATGCGGGGTGTAGCATTCTCCCACCCTTAGGAAATTTCGTCCCCGAAATTTGGTTAGGGTAAAAATCAATTAACTCCTCGCATAATATACATCCATCATATATGCATCCAATTTTCGCAAACATTGTGCACTTGTGCAAAGTGAAATACAACATAATAATACATGAATGTCTAGGCGGTACCTCCTATATATATGCAAATTTTTCAAAAATTCTTTAAAAATATGATGCTCACATCCTAAATATACTGGAAGTTCTACATGAATGCAATATTTTGAAAATCAGAATACATTTTCATCCAAATTTTCCCGTACACTTACTGAGTAAGAGCATAGTTCATTCAATTTTTTGCATCCAAAATGCTACCAACCAACTTTATTTTTCGAATTTCATTTTCTAAATTTGATTTCTTATGTTACAAAAAGGTGGAAAACGGAAAATTTCACATCTTCCGTTTTTCTTTTATGTACCTTTTTCCAACCGTACTTGGATTTTATGTAACTATTTATGAAGATTCCCTATTTCCTATCCAAGCACAGCCTACATAAGAAAAAAAATTTGTTACAGATTTTCTTTTTCATCTTATCTTGGAAATTCTACTCTTATTCATCTTTTCTCATAATTATCCATCTTTTATTAACTGTCATGTTTTTTGCTTTACTAAATTTGTTGTTTCCTTTTTAGTTGTACCATTCCTCTTTTCTTAGCTTATTTAACTATCATATCTAGGTTTAGTTTTCAAATAAGCCTTCTAGTCTTTCAACTAAAACAGGAAAACAGACACTCTACACAGCTACTACTAAGTGCCAAGAATCTCAGGACTATGTCCCCCCAGACAGAAAAGTCCAAACCATGGGATCCACGACAGGTTTAGGTGTTACCCTAACTACCCAACAAGAACAAAATAACGGAACGATCCCAACAGAAATGTAGTAACGGGTTTTACCCCTAACATTAAAATTAGCAACAAGATCTAAACACTTACTTACACTTTACTATCTAGTAGTCACCATTAGTCCCAGCTTTGTACCAACAATTATTTCAAGCAACACCCTAGGCTTTTCAATGCTTATGCATTCTACGTGAACTTACCATTATTCCAAGATAATTCTCGCTATTTACTTCAGAGCCTCAAAAAAAATTTCCGTCTTCCCTAGGTACTAATCCTTACCTACTCCATACTTTTAAAACATGGTTCAGCCTTTTCATTTAAATTTTCTTCCAAAAATTTAAAAGTGTCAAAACTTTATTTTTCTCATGAAAACTTACTTTCACCAAACCATAAAACATGCCATTTTATATAAAAATGTAAATCATTTTTTTTCAAATCACAAAAACTGGAGTAGACAGGACAACTAATTCTCGATTAGGTTTATGACAAGTTCTTGGCTAAAGGTCATTTCAATTTCTTCCTACAAGGTGCAAACATCTACTCTATCCTTAATTTCTACAACTTATTTCATCCACCCAAAAAATTTCTCTTTTAAAACAATTTATCAAAAATGATTGTCGAAAGAATAGAGACTTCAAAACTCTCTTTATATAAAAAAAAAATTCTTTTATGCAACCTAACAGGAAAACTAGTGAGCTATACATGCTCTAATATGCACCTTTTACTGAGATAATTTTATTTTAGACAAAATTTTCGCAAGAAATTACTATTTACAAAATATACCCCATTTTGCTTCAAAACTCAATATGTACTTCTTTACATATTTTAAAACTATTAATTTTAAGGTTAAAACTTGAAAATACCATAAACCATCTTCCAAAAGCTTTTACAATTTCAAGTTCTTAAAAGTTAATAATGGGGTGAGACTCAAAGCGGGTTTCCGGTCTTTCTAGGCTTTCTTAGATACTCCTACAAAGTCAATTCTCTCAACTATATATAATCCTAATCTATTTTTCTCTTTTTAACCTTTTCCAATTTATAAGGTTTTACTGCCAAGCCCACTAACATAAGGGATCCTCCTTTCTCTATTTCAAAATTTAATATTGTACACTTCCTACCCAAATTTTCTAAGGGTCTCAGATTTCCATATTCATTCCTTTAGTGTACAAAACAAACATCCCATTTCTTATCATATTATACTCTCTTTTTTTAATGGGTTTCTCTATGGATCTAGGTATATATATAATATTTATATTTTTAAAAATACAAATACGTTCACTCACTATTTATACAGGAATCCTAAACCTAAGCTCTGAAACCAGATGTAACAACTCGAATTCCAACAGACAGGTTTTTTTTCAAAATTCTATTATTTCGGAACTCGTGTTGGTTTGCTATAGTATCCTGCAGAAAAGACAGAGAAATAAAATATGTCATAGCTCGGAAAATATCTCACACCGGAATGGGTAAAATATAATATACTCAAAATATAGCCTTACCGTAATAATAATACTTCCTAACCAGTATCCAAAGCTATCATGCCTATGCCACAAATCTAAACTGCGAGTATGTTATAAGGAGGGGGTCAGAATACAAGTTCCGGTGACTGGATTTAAAATATACACTTTAGATAATCATATACATACCGTTCAATCACATTTTCTTATTTATTAGGTTACTTGGGTTAACAACACTCAAGGCTTACACACACGTCGTACCCATTTACTTCCCAGTGGATTAACCTAATACAGTATATATGTAGCTACCCTCCCAATATTAAGGTACACCCCATGGTACCCCACTCGCATAATCTCCACCGTAATGCCATAGAAATGCACGCAGTCCCTCATCCTTCGCTGGAGTGACGTACAGATCTCTATATAACAATGTTGCGTTCAGCATATATCTGCCATTACTATGCTATGTAAGCGTACGAACTACCACCTTTGATCGAATCAGATTCCATACTAGAGTAATGCCCTCACGTCTACGATACACCACCCAGAGCAGACATGCATGTATTTAGACTTTCACACGTACATATCGTCAATCGTATTCGATGCCTTAACCGCACATAATGTGCACCGAGTTCCGTGGCAGGGCTATACAAGAAACACGGAACTCGATCGGGAGCTTTTCCATATCTGTACAGGCCCGCCTTTAAGAGCCTCAAAATACAGATATTCCTTGGGTCTGTTTTTCATGGTGGTTATGGCCCCACCTCGGCCCCTCCCTTAACTAGTAAAGACTACAAGAGCTAAGCGACTTCCCCCTAACAAACAATCTAAACATCCAGTTGGCGTCTCCCCTCAACCACCGTACCTCGATAGTGAAAGGTGAATGGTCTATTGGGTTTAGATCTTGTCTTTTCGCATCCCACTGGCTGCCGATGACGGGTACCCGACGATCTACTATCTTTGTTGGTCCTGACCTCTGCCTCCCCATTGAGGCGAATGCCGAATCACCCTAGTTTCACCTCGTCACAACATTTAGACTGCAAAGCAACTTTTGTAGTCAAGGCCCACCCATCTGGTAGTAACGTGCAGACCCAACCTCTACGAGCACAGCCTAAAAATCTACCACTGCTCAAAGGACTACCAGAAGCACCTTACGTACCTCAGGAAGTTGAGTGCTTCCCCTTCCAGTCCTTCAGAGCTAACAGAATAATCAAATGAACGTGCGCTCCCCTCGTGTCTCATGACACCACGATGATCTACCCCGTTGGGTTATTCACCCTCAAACGCGCAGACCGGTCCAAGCGTCTTATTTTAATATGTTATTAGACCGTATGTCTAAACATTCTTTTATGTGCTTGCCTTACCTCATCAGGTTTCCATTTAACTTGGTTATTCCTGTTCACCTTGACTTCTTATTCAAGTTCCCAGGTTCCACTTGCTTATTAATTTCAGTCTTATAACTTAACCCATTTAAGCCCATTAATAAGCCCACAACATGTTATTCTCTAAATTGTGATCCAAGGTCTGAAATCCACAATCCCTTTATGTTCTTGTTTGACTCAAGGTTACAATAACATGTTCTACTTAATATGTTATTAAGTATATCTCAATTCACATGTTTTCTAATTAACATGTCCCTTATCATTTATGATTAAATATAACTTATTTCATTTCATAAGTTTTTCTCATTCTTTCTCGTTTAATCATAATTCCATCTTATACTATCTTTACAATTTATCATTGTTTACTTATTAACTTAGTTCTCTTAACTAAGGTTTACAAATAAGTTTCCTCTCCATAAGTATAACTTGTGTTATAATCCCTACTTGTCCCTAGGACAAGCCTTAACATGTTATTCTTATCAGCAGATTCCAGATTTCCAAGTTTACGGATTTACTTAGTTTATAATTAAGTACAAATTCTTCCATTTCATAATTTTTCCCCCATTTACTGATTACTTAATTTTCATGTAAGTACCACTTATCTCATTACACATGTTATCTCATTATCTCACTAGTTTATTATAACCTAAGTTATAATATCCACTTGTCCCTAGGACAAGTCTACCTATTATATAACATTCTCATTAATGTAATTTATTTATAATAGGTTATTATCATTCCCTGTTTATTTCAAACCGTTTACTGTTGTAACCCAATATTCTTCATTCGTTGTAATATATGTTCCTTATTTTATTAAGGAAAACACTTCATGCACCTTATCAGTTTGATTTACAGAAGGAATCAATGATTTATTTTCATAATGTATTCCCATCCAAATCTGTAACGTCCCGCATTTTTGTCGGTTTGTATTGGAATATTTAAGTCAGTTTAAATATTAAATTCGTAATATAAATGGATTTATATATTAATTAAAATGAAGTTGAACATATAAAAATATATATTAAATATAATCGAGCCCGTAATAGCGCGGTAGTTCGTAATTTAACGTTCTGAACTTTAACTGAGTGTACAGAACCCGTTATAAATCAGATTTTTGCGAAACAAGAAACGTTGGAATCTGTTGAACTGTATCTGTCTAATAGAAGTGAAAAATCGAGATTTTGGATTATATATGATAAGATATGTCCAAATCAAATATTCAAAAAGTCGTTATAGAATCGCTTATCGACTGTAACAGTTTAATTGATATAACTAGATATCGGTTGAAAATCTGGATAAGGTTCTTTTGAGGCGCAGCGATAATTTAATTTTTAGAATTTTGCTGTAATTTTTAATTAATTAATTACGCAACTTTTTATTTGGAGTATTTTGCACCCTGTATCGGTATTTCGGGGTTTCAAAATATGAGTCAATCTACCGGTATTATTATATTTTTGGGACCGTGGCAACTTGCTGGATACGACTGTATCTTTATTTCTTTCCGCAGCCACCCGGGGCATGAACGAAATTTTGTATAACCGGTAACATGCCAAATTTTCACGCACAGCACCTTGTCACTGTTGTTTAATCATACGTTGATTTAATTCTTGATTTCAAGCAACCTCAAAGTCATAATCAGTAAACTACATAAGGTATTGGAAGATGAAGGTCCAAAAACACATTGGTTCATTCACAAAAATTAAATCTTTGTAAATATATATATAATAATATGAAGGTTTCCTTCTTTGCTAAGTGTACATATTGTGGTACCTACCCAAAATCTCTAGCTATAACGTGATGATCATTCTCCCATTACTTCACTGCAAAGGAATAGCAAAGCCTATTCTACATGTTCCCATACCCTATTTTCTTCATCATTAAGCAACGAGCCATACTTACACTGAAAACGAGAAACAATACAGTAAAAGAAAATTATATAATATAAGCAAAACAAAATATCTCGTCTCCCTATATGAATAACCTGTACTCCTTCAACTCCAACAAACAAAATTGGAGCCTTATTTTCTTCTTTCTCGTGTATCTTCCCATTCGAGAAAACATAACATCCTACAACTAAAGTCGCATCCTCCAAAAATATAAACTCACAAATGAAAAACAGAAGAATACTGTCTGAACGTTGCATGGTTCGAAGGGGGGCATAGCCGCGGACGTGAACTCGCAGGCAAGAGGAGAGATGGTGGCTTTGATATGCGGCACAATGGACTATTTTGGGGCATAACGTTGTGAAGAAGGATGGTCGGTAAAGTGGGGGACATGATTCTGTTACGTGGTTCAAAGAAAATGGGTTTCAAAAGCATTGGCGTGGGGTCTTTGGGAGGGGTGAGGGATGAAAACGGTAGAGAAGGGTAGCTGATGAAGGAAAGTGTCGAGGCATTAACAAGTAATTAGGTATAAAGGATTTTTAAGTAAGGAAGCTCCATATTTCGTTTATTATTTTTGAACAACAAAGTTTTAAGAACACTGGCAAAGGGGAGGAACAGTGTATGCTGTAAATGGGTATGTAGGGGCGGCGTGAGTTTTAAAAAAGGAAGAGGATGTTAGTTGTTTAGTTTACAGCAAAGAAAATCAAAAGAGAGATGAGCTCAGGGAGTTTTGAACGGATGTTGGTCTTACGTGAAGCATGTGATGTGTATGGGAAAGTTATATATTTGCAAGGAAGAGGGGAAGGTGCTGTTATTATTCTCTGGTGATGGTTGGCTGTTGAAGAGGCATAGTGCAGTAGGGAAATGGCACGGTGTGGTGAGGTAGAGGGCATGGGGACGGGATGTTTCAAGGAGGTGTCGGAGCGAACGCAGTTGAAGTCTGGAGGGGATCTGAATGGAACGGCTGGTTAAATTGACTGACGCAAATCATTATTAACTGTTAACGCGCCAAGGTAAGTGAATTCACTAACTCTGATCTGCTTTAAAATATTATAATTATATTTTAATGTGGGTTGAATGCTGCATGATGGTTGATTAGGTAAATTACAATTTAATTGGTTGAATATCGTCGTATATACACACATCATTTGTTCGATACTGATCCCATCGATTATATATTTCCTAGTATGGAATCAGTGTTAATTGTGTTGACTGAAATTTGTGGATGCGGGAAATCGGTTGAAGGAATCCAACCGGATTCCTCGATATTTATATGTACAGTTTTTTTTAGATATGCACTGTTTGAACCCAAATGACACTAAAACCCCATGTCAATATTGATGTTGAACGGAAATTCAACAATTGTTTTGATTTAATCAATAAACGGTATCGATTAAGAAAGTGGCGACAGTCGACCATAAATCCATCGTTTTGTTAAGAAGTTGATTGGTCGTCAGGCAAATCAACGAAGTTAATTATGAAAATTTTATTTCTATAATTAAAGTGAAATTTTAAATTATAATAGAAGTTCTATTATAAACCAGTATTTTAGAATTCGTTTTTATAAAATAAATAAAAACGATTGTTGACATTTAAATAAGTTTATAAAGAAGAAATTATCCGACGATTAAATATTTGGATAATTATATTTAAGATAAACAATTTAGAAATATTATTAGATTAATTATATTAATCTAATGTTAAGAAGCAATTAAAATCAGTTAACGAATTTACTAATGGAATGAAGTTGATTTAATCAACTGTTATTTGGGAAAATGATTATTAGATTAATTGGTCTTTAATTAATCTAATGGAAACAGTTTAGAAATAAATTAATCAAAATTAATGAGATTTAATTACCTTTTTAGTTTAAGAAGTTATAAATAGAACTGTGGAACGGAGAAAGTGAAGAGTAAATGTTTAAAATAAATAATCATAAACAACGAAAATTTCAAAATACGAATATGGTGTTATAAAACCAAGAAATACGATTTGATGAATATTATAAGTAATAACGGATTAGAATGCAAACTTATATCTATTCCAAGGTAAGAACGTTGTCGATCAAGGTCTGAGAGGTAAATAGAATACCCCAACTTGAACGGCTTCACTATTATCGAGGAATAGTATCGGTTTGTAACGGGAAAAGAGATGTCAAAATTTGTTACAAAAAGAATATGGCAGCGTATTGAAAGTCTTAAACTATAGCGATAAAATAAACGTTGTTGACTAGGCTTAAGCGTGACTGTTATGTCAAGATTTAATTATAAAGGAGAATATTACAGCGTATGACAAGAGTGAACTATGACAATAAAATAACGCTGTTGACAAGGTAAGTGTGACTGTGATGTTGAGATTAGTTATAAAGAGAATATTACAGCGTATTGCAAGTTTTACTATAGCAATAGATTAGCGCTGTTGACCAAACTTAAGCATGATTTTTATATATAGCAGCACTTCGTGGGGAATGAAAACATTTGGTTTGGAATCCACTTAGTCTAAAGTGATCAGTAACGACATTCATTTAAAGAAATATGAGAATGAGTTAGAAAGGGAATTAGGGAATCGTGTTAGAAAATGATGACAGCATTTCGATGTTCGAAATGTGATTAGAATTAAACCATTAGGATTTGGAATTTTAATTCGATGATGTCGAATGTAGTAAAGTAAATAATCTTTAATTAAAATCTGATAGGATAATTAACATTTAGTTTTTAACAAATAAATGTTGATAGGATAGGAATCAGTATTTAGTTATAAACATGATATCGATTTGATAAGAAGTTTGACTTAGAGACAGAGTTTATAAAGTGGAATAGGAATATAAAAGTAGGAAAGAGATTTTGGTAAACAAGATAAGGGAAATTATTACATGAATAAAGAGTTATATGATAAAGATGTTCAGATTTCTATAATAGGGATGATATTCATGTTTTAAAGTGAATAATGTTTTAAAAGGTAACGGTTGGTCGATTTAAATATTTATAATGAAATTGGAATTATTTTTCCAATGTAGATAGGGTAGATTATCCAAGCATAGTAATAAAGAACGTGATAAGAATGAAATGTTTCGAACATTAATAACGTATGTTTCTGGAATGTGAGAAAATAAGAGTTTATAATAACTGGAAATGTTTTCCAAGAAGTGTAAAAATGCTGAAACGGGATTTGAGAATTATCTGGTAAGATATGGGAATTCGAATAATAAAAACGAACGTTAAATAAAAAGTACCCGTGTTTATGTGATGTCTAGTTATACATTAGAATGGATGTTTGTTTTTACTTCGATAGTTAAATAACCGACTAGCGAAGTGTTTTGACCATCGTGGTCAATACGGAGAGACCGGTTGGATTTATTATCCGACGACCACTCCGTATAGGCGTAAGCGCTGTGAATTAGATATGTTGAAGATAATTGAAGACGGAGTTAAATGCAAGGGTCGTCCTGTTCCAGAATGGTGTTTTCTGTTTGTCCAGTCCTAGGACAACTTGTATGGACGAGTGTCTGACAGAGTATTTCCAACTATCACGCCGTTGATTTTTACGAATATACCAAGTTGGTGGGGAGAAGGTAACTTCTCTTTATTCTACACCCAGTGTGCATTTGTGTAATCAATATGTTATTACGTATCTGACGATGTGGCATTCAAAGTGAATGGTGATCAGATGTTCTGAATATAGACGTAGCCTCTAGCCTCACAACCAGGAAGTGACAGAAGTTGGGTTAGGCAGCATGGCTAGTTGGGTCATCCCCAAGCAGGGTGTATTGTCACCGATCTAGAGAAAATTCATATTTATACTTCTTTTCGATTCTGTATCTTCGGATGACGGTTGGATGGCCTACAACCGTGGTGGCAATATATTCGCGACACTCAAGCTAAATGAGTGAGCGGTCATGTGTGGCCGGGTTGCAAGACGTTCTTGTTGAACCCTGAGTGTATCCCCTCTAGAGTACACTGATCAGAAGGTGCTCCCTTACCTTGTCTGTTGGAATCCATTCTCCAATAAGCACCCTGCGGTTTTTTATTTTTATACTATATATATATGTAGAACGTGAGATGCAAGCGTTCTGCTACTTGATTATTTAATTGAGTAGACATTATTATAATATCACTGGGGGTTGATATCAAAGTATTTTGGATTATAGTAAGGTAAAAACCGTCCATGTTTATGTGTGGGCTGGTCTTACTATTATCTTCTTGTTTGAAAAGAATTTTCAAAGTTAAACAGTATGGTTGGAATTTACTCACACCAGTCCCATGACTGACCCAGAGTTTATTTTGTTTGTTTTCCCTAAACTCTTGGGTGCCCAAATTTTAGGGGCAATCAAGTGTTTCAGGCTTTTATATATTCACTTGGAGGAGCTGGAAACAAAAGGCTTCACCATTAATTAGTTAGAGGATATTTCCGCTATGATATGATGTATTGTACTTAGATATATGGTATGTATATACAATACAGTTTTATAACTCAGAGTTATGTTATATAATACATTTTATTTATTCCGCTGTGAGTTTCATGTTTACTCTGATTCTGTTCAGTGTTCTTCTTCTTCTTCTATTCTATTAGTTCTATCTTTTCTATCTCATCCTCTTAATTCTTTCAATAATGACACGGTTTTAAAGGTATCGAAAATCGCGCTGTTACAGTTGGTATCAGAGCTGAAGGTTAAGTGATTACCTTGGCTCTGTGGCATAACTCAGTAGAGATGGAGTTAGTAATACTCTAGATTGAGTTTGAGAGTATATATATGAGCGTGTATTTGTGAATTAATATAAAAACTGTTTTATATTGTGTTGACTGGTCAGTCGAGTGGTTTATGAATTTTGGTCGAAACAGTAATGCAAACTGTGTCGATAGGTGTTCCTAAACTCTTGAATAGAGTAATTCGACACAATATGTTTTTGAAAAGAGGGTAAATGAAATAATTTTACCCAAAGTATATTTTGATATAAAAAGAAGTATATATCTTGATATTATATTGGATGTGTGATCATTATTATGATCGAACAAGATTATAATTGAGTTGGTTATATAAATAACCAAATCGAAATACATATAAGTATAATGTGGAAAATCAGACGAACTGAATCTGAAATTAAAACCAGAATTGAAATAAAACTCTAGAAAACTTGGAAAAGAATTGAAAATAATATATGGGAATTTTAAAATCCTGAGAGATTTGAAATTGTTTTCCAAGTATTGTTAAAGATGTTTTGAAATAATTTCAAAATGAAAGTATTTGAGAATGATTTTGAAAGTAAGATAGTACTGAACTCACTTCGGTTGCTGGAAATTAAATTCCGATGATGATTGCGACATCATTGATGTTCATTTTCGAGTTCTAAGTGACAGAATACTACCAAAATTTTTGTTTTTGAATTGTTTTGAGAAAACAGGTTGTCAGAAATTCAAATGTTTTGAATAATATATGATTTCAAACTGATTTGAAATAAATCTCAGGAATTTGAATTCTGAAATAAAAATTTAACTTATGGAGTTAAAGTGGTAAAAGTGGAACTTAAACTAAGATAAACCAAATTAAACTGAATTTGGAACGATCCAGAATGAAAATTATAAAAGAGAAATATTGGAGATGCGAGTTATTAAAATAAACTGATTCTTGGAGAATAAGAATCAAATTTTGAATTTGGAGATGAAAATAACTGATTTAAGAAATAAATCAGTAAATGTAATGTCGTTAAGAATTGGGAACGGAATTGGAGTTGAAATAGAAAATTGGCTTAGTAAAAGCGAAAGATTGGTTTGAAATGGATTGATGGGAGATCAACCAAGGATGCTTGGATATATGTTAAAAGTGATAGCAAATGGCAGAGATAGAGTTAAATGCCAACAGAGAAGGTACACGTTTATATATGTGTATGAGATTTTTATGAGTCGGTTTGGACAAGCTGTTTAGTTGTTTGATTTTCTTTTGGATTGGAGAAGGCCCTGAGTGGCAAGTTGTAGTAATAACGAATAAGCCGTGCAGAGGAGATGCTGGCAAAATTCTCCGAAAATTTGAGCTGTTAGGAAATTTTTAGAATTTTGAAAATATTCGAAACAAGAAGGAATTAATATTTTAATTAGAATTAATCGGTTCAGTTGAAACTGAAATTATGAAGTAAACCAAAAAGATTTTTAACCTGTTTATAACAGAGATTGTAGCATTTTCCCTATCTTAGCAATTTCGAGGACGAAATTATTTTAAGGGGGAAGGACTGTAACGTCCCGCATTTTTGTCGGTTTGTATTGGAATATTTAAGCCAGTTTAAATATTAAATTCGTAATATAAATGGATTTATATATCAATTAAAACGAAGTTGAACGTATAAAAATATATATTAAATATAATCGAGCCCGTAATAGCGCGGCAGTTCGTAATTTAACGTTCTGAACTTTAACTGAGTGTACATAACCCGTTATAAATCAGATTTATGCGAAACAAGAAACGTTGGAATCTGTTGAACTGTATCTGTCTAATAGAAGTGAAAAATCGAGATTTCGGATTATATATGGTAAGATATGTCCAAATCAAATATTCAAAAAGTCGCTATAGAATCGCTTATCGACCATAACAGTTTAATTCATATAACTAGATATCGGTTGAAAATCTGGATAAGGTTCTTTTGAGGCGCAGCGATAATTTAATTTTTAGAATTTTACTGTAATTTTTAATTAATTAAATATGCAACTTTTTATTTGGAGTATTTTGCACCCTGTATCGGTATTTCGGGGTTTCAAAATATGAGTCATTCTACCGGTATTATTATATTTTTGGGATCGTGGCAACTCGCTGGATACGACTGTATCTTTATTTCTGTCCGTAGCCACCCGGGGCATGAACGAAATTTTGTATAACCTGTACCATGCCAAGTTTTCACGCACAACACCTTGTCACTGCTGTTTAATCATACATTGATTTAATTCTTGATTTCAAGCAACCTCAAAGTCATAATCAGTAAACTACATAAGGTATTGGAAGTTGAAGGTCCAAAAACACATTGGTTCATTCACGAAAAATAAATCTTGGCAAATATATATATAATAATATGAAGGTTTCCTTCTCTGCTAAGTGTACATATTGTAGTACCTACCCAAAATCTCTAGATGTAACGTGATCATCATTCTCCTATTACTTCACTGCAAAGGAATAGCAAAGCCTATTCTACATGTTCCCATACCCTATTTTCTTCATCATTAAGCAACGAGCCATACTTACACTGAAAACGAGAAACAATACAGTAAAAGAAAATTATATAATATAAGCAAAACAAAATATCTCGTCTCCCTATATAAATAACCTGTACTCCTTCAACTCCCACAAACAAAACTGGAGCCTTATTTTCTTCTTTCTCGTGTATCTTCCCATTCGAGAAAACATAACATCCTACAACTAAAGCCGCATCCTCCAAAAATATAAACTCACAAATGAAAAACAGAAGAACACTGTCTGAACGTTGCATGGTTCGAAGGGGGGCATAGCCGCGGACGTGAACTCGTAGGCAAGAGGAGAGATAGTGGCTTTGATATGCGGCACAATGGACTGTTTTGGGGCATAACGTTGTGAAGAAGGATGGGTGGTAAAGTGGGGGACATGATTATGTTACGTGGTTCAAAGAAAATGGGTTTCAGAAGCATTGGCGTGGGGTCTTTGGGAGGGGTGAGGGATGAAAACGGTAGAGAAGGGTAGCTGATGAAGGAAAGTGCCGAGGCATTAACAAGTAATTAGGTATAAAGGATTTTTAAGTAAGGAAGCTCCATATTTCGTTTATTATTTTTGAACAACAAAGTTTTAAGAACACTGGCAAAGGGGAGGAATGGTGTATGCTGTAAATGGGTATGTAGGGGCGGCGTGAGTTTTAAAAAAGGAAGAGGATGTTAGCTGTTTAGTTTACAGCAAAGAAAATCAAAAGAGAGATGAGCTCAGGGAGTTTTGAACGGATGTTGGTCTTACGTGAAACATGTGATGTGTATGGGAAAGTTATATACTTACAAGGAAGAGGGGAAGGTGTTGTTATTATTCTCTGGTGATGGTTGGTTGTTGAAGAGGCATAGTGCAGTAGGGAAATGGCACGGTGTGGTGAGGTAGAGGGTATGGGGACGGGATGTTTCAAGGAGGTGTCGGAGCGGACGCAGTTGAAGTCCGGAGGGGATCTGAATGGAACGGCTGGTTAAATTGACTGACGCAAATCGTTATTAACTATTAACGCGCCAAGGTGAGTGAATTCACTAACTCTGCTCTGCTTTAAAATATTATAATTATATTTTAATGTGGGTTGAATGCTGCATGATGGCTGATTAGATAAATTACAATTTAATTGGTTGAATATCGTCGTATATATACACATCATTTGTTGGATACTGATCCCATCGATTATATATTTCCTAGTATGGAATCAGTGTTAATTGTGTTGACTGACATCTGTGGATGCGGGAAATCGGTTGGAGGAATCCGACCGGATTCCTCGATATTTATATGTACTGTTTGTTTTAGATATGCACTATTTGAACCCTAATGACATTAAAACCCCGTGTGAATATTGATGTTGAACGGAAATTCAACAATTGTTTTTATTTAATCAATAAACGGTATCGATTAAGAAAGTGGCGACAGTCGACCATAAATCCATCGTTTTGTTAAGAAGTTGATTGATCGTCAGGCAAATCAACGAAGTTAATTATAAAAAATTTATTTCTATAATTAAAGTGAATTTTTAAATTATAATAGAAGTTCTATTATAAACCAGTATTTTAGAGTTCGTTATTATAAAATAAATAAAAACGATTGTTGACATTTAAATAAGTTTATAAAGAAGAAATTATCCGACGATTAAATATTTGGATAATTATATTTAAGATAAACAATTTAGAAATATTATTAGATTAATTATATTAATCTAATGTTAAGAAGCAATTAAAATCAGTTAACGAATTTACTGATGGAATGAAGTTGATTTAATCAATTGTTATTTGGGAAAATGATTATTAGATTAATTGGTCTTTAATTAATCTAATGGAAACAGTTTAGAAATAAATTAATAAAAATTAATGAGATTTAATTACCTTTTTAGTTTAAGAAGTTATAAATAGAACTGTGGAATGGAGAAAGTGAAGAGTAAATGTTTAAAATAAATAATCATAAACAACGAAAATTTCAAAATATGAATATGGTGATATAAAATCAGGAAATACGATTTGATGAATATTATAAGTAATAACGGATTAGAATACAGACTTATATCTATTCTAAGGTAAGAACGTTGTCGATCAAGGTCTGGGAGGTAAATAGAATACCCCAACTTGAACGGCTTCACTATTATCGAGGAATAGTATTGGTTTGTAACGGGAAAAGAGATGTCAAAATTTGTTATAAAAAGAATATGGCAGCGTATTGAAAGTCTTAAACTATAGCGATAAAATAAACGTTGTTGACTAGGCTTAAGCGTGACTGTTATGTCAAGATTTAGTTATAAAGGAGAATATTACAGTGTATGACAAGAGTGAACTATGACAATAAAATAACGTTGTTGACAAGGTAAGTGTGACTGTGATGTTGAGATTAGTTATAAAGAGAATATTACAACGTATTGCAAGTTTTACTATAGCAATAGATTAGCGCTGTTGACCAAACTTAAGCATGATTTTTATATATAGCAGCACTTCGTGGGGAATGAAAACATTTGGTTTGGAATCCACTTAGTCTAAAGTGATAAGTAACGACATTCATTTAAAGAAACATGAGAATGAGTTAGAAAGGGAATTAGGGAATCGTGTTAGAAAATGATGACAGCATTTCGATGTTCGAAATGTGATTAGAATTAAACCATTAGGATTTGGAATTTTAATTCGACGATGTCGAATGTAGTAAAGTAAATAATCTTTAATTAAAATCTGATAGGATAATTAACATTTAGTTTTTAACAAATAAATGTTGATAGGATAGGAATCAGTATTTAGTTATAAACTTGATATCGATTTGATTAGAAGTTTGACTTAGAGACAAAGTTTATAAAGTGGAATAGGAATATAAAAGTAGGAAAGAGATTTTGGTAAACAAGATAAGGGAAGTTATTACATGAATAAAGAGTTATATGATAAAGATGTTCAGATTTCTATAATAGGGATGATATTCACGTTTTAAAGTGAATAATGTTTTAAAAGGAACGGTTGGCCGATTTAAATATTTATAATGAAATTGGAATTATTTTTCCAATGTAGATAGGGTAGATTATCCAAGCATAGAAATAAAGAACGTGATAAGAATGAAATGTTTTAAACATTAATAACGTATGTTTCTGGAATGTGAGAAAATAAGAGTTTATAATAACTGGAAATGTTTTCCAAGAAGCGTAAAAAGGCTAAAACGGGATTTGAGAATTATCTGGTAAGATATGGGAATTCGAATAATAAAAACGAACGTTAAATAAAAAGTACCCGTGTTTATGTGATGTCTAGTTATACATTAGAATGGATGTTTGTTTTTACTTCGATAGACTATCGAAGTGTTATGACCATCGTGGTCAATACGGAGAGATCGGTTGGATTTATTATCCGAAGACCACTCTGTATAGGCGTAAGCGCTGCGAATTAGATATGTTGAAGATAATTGAAGACGGAGTTAAATGCAAGGGTCGTCCTGTTCCAGAATGGTGTTTTCTGTTTGTCCAGTCCTAGGACAACTTGTATGGACGAGTGTCTGACAGAGTATTTCCAACTGTCACGCCGTTGATTTTTACGAATATACCAAGTTGGTGGGGAGAAGGTAACTTCTCTTTATTCTTCACCCAGTGTGCATTTGTGTAATCAATATGTGATTATGTATCTGACGATGTAGCATTCAAAGTGAATGGTGATCAGATGTTCTGAATATAGACGTAGCCTATAGCCTCACAACCAGGAAGTGACAGAAGTTGGGCTAGGCAGCATGGCTAGTTGGGTCATCCCTAAGCAGGGTGTATTGTCACCGATCTAGAGAAAATTCATATTTATACTTCTTTTCGATTATGTATCTTCGGATGACAGTTGGATGGCCTACAACCGTGGTGGCAATATATTCGCGACACTCAAGCTAAATGAGTGAGCGGTCATGTGTGGCCGGGTTGCAAGACGTTCTTGTTGAACCCTGAGTGTATCCCCTCTAGAGTACACTGATCAGAAGGTGCTCCCATACCTTGTCTGTTGGAATCCATTCTCCAATAAGCACCCTGCGGTTTTTGATTTTTATACTATATATATATATATAGAACGTGAGATGCAAGCATTCTGCTACTTGATTATTTAATTGAGTAGACATTATTATAATATCACTGGGGTTTGATATCAAAGTATTTTGGATTATAGTAAGGTAAAAACCGTCCATGTTTATGTGTGGGCTGGTCTTACTATTGTCTTCTTGTTTGAAAAGAATTTTCAAAGTTAAACAGTATGGTTGGAATTTATTCACACCAGTCCCATGACTGACCCAGAGTTTATTTTGTTTGTTTTCCCTAAACTCTTGGGTGCCCAAATTTGTACGGGCAGTCAAGTGTTTCAGGCTTTTACAGATTCACTTGGAGGAGCTGGAAACAGAAGGCTTCACCATTAATTAGTTAGAGGATATTTCCACTGTGATATGATGTATTGTACTCAGATATATGGTATGTATATACAATACAGTTTTGTAACTCAGAGTTATGTTATATAATACATTTTATTTATTCCGTTGTGAGTTTCGTGTTTACTCTGATTGGGTTCAGTGTTCTTCTTCTTCTATTCTATTAGTTCTATCTTTTCTATCTCATCCTCTTAATTCTTTCAATAATGACACAGTTTTCAAGGTATCGAAAATCGCGCCGTTACAAAATCCGTGGTGGCAAGTAATTTCTTTTTTTTTATTACTTTTTTCACTGTGGCTTACTTGCAACAACTTTCTCAGAAATAGGTCATTTAGGGGAATACATCACTTTTCCTTCGCATCGCATGAACTCAGTCCATTACAACACTTGTGGATGTTGGATTTGTCGGGCGGGTCCGGGCAGACTTCTTCCACAAGTTGACTTAACCTCGTGTCTTAGCACCATTACATGTCTTATTTATGCACTTAGATCCCTCACATTAGATTTACCACTTGTGGATGCTGAATATGCCGGACGGTTCCGGGCAGATTTCTTCCACAAGTGTAATCTAACCTCGTGTCTAAGTGCGGTTACAGTTTCCTATTTACTGTAAATTTTGGGCATATTATTCTTTCCAATTTTTTTTACTGTAATCTAATTTACATGTCATCAAATTATGCCTATTTTATGTCTCATGTCTTTTTAACGTAAAATAAATTCTATTCTAACATGCAATCGTTTAATCATGTAATTGTTCAAATCAAACAAACTAACATGTAATTTTCTCAATTTCTACCGTTAATGGTCCACGTACACAAATGTCACAAGTTAACATGAAATTGAAACAACAATAATCGCTACACATATTTTGATAAGATTATATTTCAACATATGAATTTTTCCAACATATTGCTATCTTAGCATATTAATATTCCAACATGTCATGTTCGTCACTTTAATCTTTTTAACATATGTTTAAACATTTCAACATATCATATTTCAACATGTTATATATAACGGGGAATATCAAACGATAATATATCATTATCAAAAATGATATAGCTTAAATCCACTTACCTCATATGCTTTCCAAATCCTGGATCTGGTCCAGATCTAGCATTCCATGGTTTTCTCCTAATTGGATTCAGAACCTAACAACCATGGATTCATAATTCTTACTAAAATAAAAGGGAAGAAAGAGGAAGAAATTGAAATAGATCAGGTCTAAGAAATTACCTCACTTCGATAAGAGATCTGGACACCCATTTACAAACATACGTTCTTTTCCTCCAAATCTGGATTCGGAATTTTCCTAAACTAATTATTTATTTTTCTGAAGAGATTTGAGGATGAAGAAGAATGGCAGAGTATAGATGTCGTCTCAGAAATATGAGATTTTGGCTAGCTCTACAAGCTTATTTATAGATGTTCAGCAACGAATTTTATACAAGAAATAGTCCAGGTTCGCAGCAGGAATCCACCCCAGATCTCCGGGGGGTCGACCCATGGATCGACACCCCCTTGAAGGGGCAACCCCTGTGGGCCCGGATGTCGAAAATTGACACGGGCGCACTTCACAAGTGCGCCAGTGCAAAAATACCTTGGCGCACTTGGCAAGTGTTTTGGCTTGCTTCCTGTTTTCTTCGTCACACTTCTACCGTCCATAACTTCTTCATACGTTATCTTTTTTACGCAAACTCGGAGTCTAACTGAACCATAATTCCGAGACGTATGCAACGGTACAATCCGTTTTACTTAATTCTGAAATTTAATTAATTTATTCTTATTTTATTATCTTGAGTTAAAAATGCGGCGTGTTACACTGGCAATGGGTTATATGATCCAGCTTCGCTTTTGGGACTTATTTTGAAATTGCTTTATAGAAAATTTGGATAGTAACTTCTAAGTTGTTTTAAATAGTGGTTTATAACTAGAAGTGTTTGAGTGAAACTTGACTTTTAAGTTAAAATAAGTAAAGTAATTTATGAAACATGGTTATAAAATACAACCATAAGTCATCAGCAACAAATTTCCACTTTCCGTATTTTTATTATTTATAAGTTGTGGCTACTTATTAATGGTTGCTAAACGTACTAAGTCATCTCGTCTTGAAATGTAAACCAGGCAGGGATTGGAATAAGTAAGAACACGTTAGTGTTTTTTTTAAAACATCCTTTGAGATGTCATGGTACTCAATATGAACTGGTAAGTTGTACAAACCGAAGAAAAAAAAAATCCATTAATGACCCATTGAAGGAAATAAACCTCTACTTAATAATAGTTTGCAATGCAATAAAATTATCGTAGATCATCTGCCCTATGTTTGGTAATAAACTAAAATGCTAATGTATACCCCAGTTCGTGTTATGTTAAATTTACACCAAAAACATAAAATATACGATGATACAAAAATGCCTCTTCCTGCATTTTGACGAAATTCAGTTATTGTCAACATTGAAAAGCAAAGCTAGTGCTCATATATGTTCAAAATAAACCAGATTACCAACTGGTAGATTATTAACTTTGAACTAAAGCTGACAACAGGAAAGTTGAAGTGCATAGGTGGATAACAACAAAGAATTGTTGTGTATGTGACGCAAATATTGTTGCATTTTGATTCTTATCTCGTTAACATTTCTGAATATGGTAATCAAGCGTTAATTTATGTCAAAACCACTGTCCTCGTTTGTTTACAGTAATTTTGGTGAAACATTCCAATTTGAAGCTCCACTATTCTGCTATAATGAATATTTTCATGTAATACAATTTACCTATCTTACATATTAGCAGCCTAGTTCGACCGAAAATTTCATTCGACGATCGACTAGAAACTGTATGCACTGTATTTTTTTCGTGGGTAGCTAAATTTAATATTTTTTCATGTTTTATTATCACACTATAGTGTTGCACTTGGAAGCATCACTTTTAAGTACTGTAGGTGTGATAGGGTGGTTAGGCCTAATGTAGGGAACACACACACACACACACAAATATATATATATATATATATATATATATATATATATATATATGGGCACGTTTAATAGCACCCCAAAAGCCCCTCAACAACAACCAAACTTTTCGCACTCTCTCTCCTTCCACTCATTCTCTCTCATCCCACTAACATATTTAAACATAAATATGTGGCGGTGGTTCGGATGCAAATGAGGGGCTGAAATTCAGGGAGGCTCCTTGATCCTATCCCTATATATATGTATATGTATATATATATGTATATGTATATATATATATATATATATATATATATATAGACACACACACACACACAATACCTATTTCAAACCTATGATACTACAACGAATTCTCGTGCAAGTTTTTTTTTTATCAAATTTTGTTTTTCAACTGCATGATTTGTGCTTTCAGTCAGTGTTTTTTTATAAAAGACCTTGAGTGCTTTTAGGACCTGCCAAAAAGGTGATTTTGTTGACTGTTTCTATAAGATATTTCAAATATTTAAAGAATCTTTAGTTGAAATAAGACTTAATTATCAATTGCATAAGCATTGTTGACTATTTCTATAAGATATATTTATAAATAGCCTAGGCTTTATCCATTGACAATACGCCACTTATATAAATGCTCACAATACATCTATGAATTCATACGTTCCACACAAGCTACAATCTAGGTTTACAAAAAAATAAATTACTTTTTGTCTTTATTTCTATTGCAACGCATCACTCATTTTCTTGTTCACATAGTTTTTACTCAGTATTTCAATATGATTTTTTTTTTCGGTATGCCTAGGTTTTTCATCTAATTTTTAGTTTATTCTGTTTCTGTGGTCTTAAGTTTTACGTCTCGCACCAATGTATTACTTGGATTTTATACATGAAACCTTCATTTTTCATCGCTGATGTTATAATTTGTTATAGTTGTGTTCAATATCTAGTTGCAATTTTTTCGTTGTTTATGCTCATTTGTCCCTACCTTGATTTTGTCAAACCATGCTTTGTCATGCTGCCTTGAGAAAAAAACATCTTGCCTTGTTTTTTTTTTCTTATACGTGCAAGTCTTTTCTATCTCCTTGAGAAATTGGTCAACCATTCCTTTGTTTTGATGAATGATGCCATATGCAATTGTTCTCTGTAGGTAATAGGTTACGTTACATGTGGCCGTGGGCTTGTATTCAAGTTTGGGACTTTGGTTGCATGATGGTTACTTCGTGATATGTCTTGGATGTATTTGGGTTGGTTGATGGTTGTTTTGTTTGGTGGTCATATATTGTTACATGATATATGTCAGCTAAATTAGAAATATAACTAACCACTTATCATTTTCATTACCGATAAAAAAAGTGTAAACATAAATACTTAGCATTATAGAGTTGGTCAAGCCGTGATGAATTTTTATTTGAAACTGGTATAGTTCCACCGATTCGATTGTCTGTTATGTAAGTAAAGGTCTTATACTTTGCCAAATGGAGAATGTATTGAACCATTAAACTTGTTTGAATTTAAAGCCCTGAAATTAGTTTGGATAAGAATCTTAGTTGTAATTTTGAATGATATTTTATAAATATTACTGTAGGGTCTTGAGCATTGTATCTCTGCTTATCTCAAATATGTTTTGTCTTGAATATCAACATTGATTCCGCATTGGCTACTTTTTATAATTATTAATTAAGCTTAAGCCGGAGTTTTTCACTTATATAAACCAATTAATTGTTCAAAATTCAATGGGTATTTTAACATATTACGTCGACTTGTTTTTTTTTTCAATATTTGGTTGTTCTGATTTTTTTTTTCATTTAGATATCCTGACATGTTATCCTAAATCTTATTTGACAGAAGTAGATATATAAGGAATTATTCAATCTAAAAGTCTGAAATGCATATTTATCTGTTTAAATATCTAGTAATTCAACTGTCCGTTGGTGTCACTTGCAATGTAGTATATTAGGGATCATGCTAGATCAATCGGGAAAAAAGCGAAGGATCAAAGAATGAGCGGAGAGGAATTCATGGGAGGTTAGGAACGTGATTCATGGGGGAATAATCTGACCGTTGATCTTGATTTCGGTGAAAATGACTCCTGCATTTTCGGTTGAATCAGCGCAATCGGTATATTAGATAGCAGCCCCATTAAACTCTAATTGAATCTTATTAGAAGTTGTACTTAGTATTTATTACATAAACTCCATGATTATTCAATCTTTACTGCAGCAAGATAAAAGACTACGAGACCGATGATACTATGAGATTTTCTTTTTTAAAATGTGATGATGACACATTAAATAGGAATACCTTGTAACATTGATTTTATATTAAAAAATAGAATATGGAAGGTGAAAAACAGGAGAACAAATATCATGGTCCGCATTCATAATGCATTTATTAATTATGCGTTTTATTTAAATGTGTTGCAAACACATTTCTTAAACAAATAATGATCACAGTTGCTGATATAAGTTCTAAATAGGCTTTCAGGTGAAAGATGTTGGCATAATTGCTCAATAGATCAACAGAGTTTTGGATGAACAGAAGAATACATCACTTGCTTTGATCTGAATCAGATGGTTGAGCCTTACTTAGACGGAATTTATTGTCAATGGAGTTTGAATAAGTGGCAGTTGATCTTTAAAGCTTATTTAGATCTATTAAATAAATTTTGAGTGGTTAGGACAAGTTCATTGTATAACTTACCTGAATTCTGATCGTTAGAAGTTAGAACTATAGTGTTGTTGTGTTATGATTTGTTGTGTAACTGAAATTTTTCCATGCTTGTTTTGTAAGGAATCAGTTGACGATAAATTGTGAACTTTTGATGTCTCTTGTTTGTCCATGTGAGAATACCATGAATTTTCTGAAGGCAGTTTAATATGTGAACTTGACATTATCATGTACCTCCACATTATGATGCATGTGAATTTGGAAACTGATTGATAATTAGTTATGTTTATTCCTAATGTTATTTGATTTAGTGGAAAATAGGGAGAATGACAAACTTAACAAAAAAATTGGTGAAAAGTATGGAAAGTTTAGAATCTTTTGAGAAGGCCAAATGATAGTGTAAATGTAAAAATGTTAGTGGGTCCCCTGAATTCCACCTTTAGTGTGAATGTGTCCTTCTCCCTAATTTTGAAACTTTCCATACTTTTCACCAATTTTTTTCCAAAGTTTGTCTTTTAAAAGAAAATCCTCTTTGATTTATATCTTCAATTATATCCATTTTCTGTTAACCAAAACTACAATATTTTCACTAAATTCCGATATAAAACAAAGTGGATATTAGGCTCAGGTCCTTAAAAATAAACATAATGCACAAAATCTCCTTTCTAAAAAATGATTGTAAATTAGGTTCCCAGAATGTAGTTGTTGAATATTACACAAGACTATGTAATTATTTAATTAATAATTGTGGATATTTATGCAATAATGCATAATTTTTGTTAATTTTTTTGATAAATAATTGCTGAAATTTTTTGCAATTTTTTTGATGAAAATTTGCGGAAATTTCCGTAACTTTTTGGAAAAACTATGGAAATATTAGTAACTTTTTTGATGAAAAATTGCAGAAATTTCAGCAAATTTTCTATTGAATAGTTGCGGAAATTTACTTGCGTAAATATCTATTACTATTTACTGAACAATTGCATAAATTTACACAATTATTAGTTAACTGAATTCTAGGGAGTTAATTTACATACCTTTTTTGACAAGGTATTTTGGCTATTTTGAAACTTAATAGGGATTTTTGTTAAGTTATCTCTAAAATAAATTTTAACAAATAATTTTATATTTTATATTGAACACTTTAACGATTGGTTTTCCCACTATTGTGCGGTTATACTAGTTTTAAAGTTCTTAATGATATTGATAACTAATTAAATACGTAAGAACATAAACAATCAGATTCTGTTGAAATCTTCAAATTTTCAAAAATGTACCCAATAGTTTTTTTAAGTTTTGTACATGATAGCAGGTCAAGCTGGTCCCATGTAAAGTTTTAGAAGTCCTAAATAACACTAAAAAGAGAATCCAATGCAACTAATATCCTGAATTTAAAGTAAAACTATAACAACCCAGAAATTTTACTGAGTTTAAATTGAATTTCTATAATATAATTTGGGATTTTTTGAATATATTTTGAATCTAATAAGGTTTAAATATAAATTTTGATTTAAAAAATTCCTTTTATTAGTTTGAATAAATAGATTTTATAAAGACTTATGTTAAGGATATGTCTAATCTATAGGATTTTATAATCTATTAAGATTTTAGTATAAAAGATGTTATTTGTATAATACATAGATTTTACAAGTATAATTTGAATATTAAAATTTGTATAATAATTTTTATAAACATAAATATTTTTTTATAAGTAATAACATATGGTGTTTTTATGATTTTGTACATTTTATAAGGATTATTTTTAAATTACATTTCTATATGTAGTATATGGAGTGTAATGTCATTTTATATTGAAGTTACACATATATGTGTTGAAGAATGGGTTAAATATATATATATATATATATATATACACATATATATATATACATATATATATATATATATGTTACAAATATGTTGCTAAAATTCAATTTTTATTAAATAAATAAAGGGTTGATATTTGGCAAACATGCATTAAAATTAAATAAAAGCATGTGTCCTTACATGTGTAACGAGGCATGTAGTAAATAATTTAGAGAAGCCAAGTGTCCCTTGTTAATTGTACAAGTATACCCTTAAAAGCCCTATATAAGAGCACCGCACTATCTTTCCTTACGCACTAATTTCTTTCTCATCAGATCCACCGCGTTTCTCTCCTTCCTCACGGTCATTTGCTCCAATTTTTTTCCTCCGCAACAGCTCCGCACCCACCCTCTACCAAACACCACCATCTTCCACCATTCTATCCACGTCAGTCCCCCACTAACTTGTCCTCCGCAAGCCACAACTCCTCCCCATAACAACACAACTCCATTAACAGGCGCTACACCATTAGCACCCCACCATCAACAGCCTACACCCTACACTGACATCCTCCAGGCCAAGTCAGCCCACTCCGCCGCACATGCTACCTTCCAGTACCGTCCCCATGTGCCAGCACAGCCACCCAGTTCCATCACCACGTGAGCGCTCTTCCTCCACTCCCCTCTAAAGTTAGTTGTTGCCCCTTAAACATCACGAGAAAACAATCCGCCATCTCTCCTTCAAAGCTCACACAAATATATATTTTTCCAACTTCTACAAGCCACTTCGACACCCAAGCTCCACCATTTAACCCCTCGGCCTCTTCTTACTTCAAGAAAAATTGAGTTATATTTTAAGTGTTAAGTGTTTGGGTGTGTATATATTTATATATGCATATGATTGTTACAAAGAAGTGTGTGGCGTCGGTGAAAATTTGTTTGGGATCGTTGTTGGCCCAGTTCGCAGTTGAGAACGAACGTAAACGGTGAAATTGGGAAACATGCAGGTGAAAGTTTAAATTTAAATTTTATTTAAATTAGTTATTGCGGGTAATTATAATTAGTCGTTAATTTTAATAATTGGTTTATGATCATGAATTGTTATGAATGATTGTTAATGGTTGTTCGATGGATGTTCATGCAGTTAAAAACACACTAAACACTGAGCGTTATTAACCGTAACGCTCTACACACAGTTAATTAATTATTTTAATTGTTGTGGTTGTAATGGATGAATTTGTGCTTGTTTATTTGGTTAATTCTGATTGCATGAAATCACACATGCACCGTAGATGTGTAATTATACAGGTAATCGGATTAAATTCTCCTTCCATTTAAATAAAAATTTAATTATTAAAATAAGGGATAGAAATGTAGTTTTAAATTTAATATTAAAACTGTTTAGAAATCAAATTGAGTAAACAACGTTCGTATGAGCAGAAATGGTTTTGAAAACAAATTCTGAACGCTAAATGTTGAATTGGGTTTTGAAATTTAGATCGGAAAATATTTCGAAACATGTATTCAACTTTAGTTTTACGCAAGCAACTTTAACGGTTGGTTGTAAATGATTAACTGAGTTTTGATAAAAATATTAATGTTTCAACTTAATTTGAAATAAAGGTGTGGAATTCAAAATGACGACTTTTGAAAAGTATTGAACAAGTTTGGAAATATTATTATTAATTGTTCAATTTAATGTAGTACGAAGAATTTGGATATTGAATGATGGATTTTATGCGAATACTTGATTTCATAAGGGTTTTGGAAAAATAATCAAACGGTTTTAAATAAAATATTATTTTTATTCGAGTTGATTTGAAATGAAAAATTGGGAATTTAAAATAATGATTTTAAAATAGATTTATTTTGAAATAAGCTGGGAATATAAATATTATTTCAGGGAAATAGAGATTTGAAATATAGTTTTAATCTAAGTTATATGAGTATTTTGGAAAAAAGAACTAAACATTTTTTATTTAAAACGTTATATAGCGTAAATCGAACGCATCGCGTAACGTTTTGAATCGGATTGACTCGAAACGAAAAACGATGGATTTATATTAATTATGGTTTTTAAATAGAAAATAAATTTTCAAATTCCAATGTATGGTTTTTAAGTTATGTTTAAATTAAAATTTGAAAAGGTCGTTATAAGTGCAGTTCGACTACTGTAATGGAAAATCGAATAAAATAGACTTATAAAAATTATTTAAAAATCCAGAAAATATATGATAAAATCATATTTTATTATTTAAAAGTTATTTGAGTTAAAATATGTGAATTTGGCATGACTTTGGATCTATTTGGTTAAATAACCATTTCCCAATGCTTTCTGTAACGCTTTTGCCGTTACTGTACCATTTCTTTCAAAATGGTTGAAAATTGGAAGATTATAAAACATGAACCATTTTGGAAAAAGTATTTGTTAAATACGTTAAAAGAATTTAAAATATATGAATTTATTTAAATTATAAATAAGATATGGGAAGTCTGAATTAAAAAAGGAAATGAGTTTGGATAGAGTTAGTCTTCAGATATTCGATATGGAATTCTAGGAACGGACGAATACTATCAGAATTATTAAAACATATTCATATCTAGATTCTGATAGTGTTTGCCCGAGTTAGTGAATCAGTATCAAATATAAGTCGACTAAATTCTATTTAAACTTATATTTGAAAATATTAATTATTTGAATTATCATAAATGGAAATTCAAATCCAAATAAAGATTTGCTAGTTTCGGGATATCGACGAATAAATGAATTTTGTTTTTGAAATATAAGGTTGGAAATAAATATTGAACTTCAACATACAAACTGAAATGATAACGGAGTTTACGGGAATTAAATGAATCCAACCTTAATTCGAAGTAAAGGGACAACATTTGGAAAGGAGAATTGAATTGAGAAACTTGTATAGTCCATAGCAATTATTTTTAAATTAGGCTTATTACTTGGAAAGTCCGGGATCAGATCTAGGTCCGAAAACCATTCCAAGTAATAATACGATGTTATAAAGTAACCGGAGACTTGGAGATAGGTAAGTGAAGACCAAGTATATTAGAATTGTTTGGGTTGATTGCTGATGTCTTGGATCGGGCCTTACACCTGATACGAGTTTATAAGTGGCATGAGATCTGAATATATTTGAATATTTTCGGATTGCTGTTCCGTTCAGACCCAGAACGGACTTGTATGGATTGTGTATCTGACATTGAAATTGACTGCATAGCACTAATTTCCGTTAATATATATCAGATTTGTGGCAAAATATTATCCTCATCTCTAAGTCATATGAACTTAGAGGGTATGCATTGATAGAAATCAGTGATATGTCATGAATTGTCAATGTGGCATATTCGAGTTATGAAATGAGCTAGTGATGATCAATGCATGACTATTGAAGCGTAGCTTTGTATATATCGTGACATCAACGAACCTCACACCCTGTATTGATGGTAAACTGGCGGTTATGTTGTATACGTGAGATCTAATGAAAATTGAAAGCTTCGACCGTAGATCTATTTCGAAACCTGAGGGAATAAAGTATATACGGTGTCCGATGTCTGGATGTTAACCGGGATATATACTTTCGCGCTATGTATTCGGTGTCCGTGTCTAGATGTTAACCGGGAGATACTTAGCTTCGTGTCCTCGATTGATCTTTCGTTCCAGGAACCATCATGTTGGAAACCCAATAACCAATACGAGCCGTTCGATTTGTTTGTAAACTATGTATGTAGGCATAGCTACTATGCTTGCTAAGATTAGTATATTTATTTGTGAAATGGTTTTCAACACTATGCACTAATGATAGTATTAAAAGAGAATTTTCACGTATTAAAGCATTATTGGGTATCTTAAGACAAAACTCACCTATCTGGTGTGCGCTTGCATTGTGTGATATGGGACGAGCTTATGATAACTTCATTTTTCCAAAGTCATTGTGGATTTCTGTGCACGGGATTTCACATGGAGTAAACCCGTTCCGCATTAGCGGCGTCGTCCGGTGAATTTCCCAACTTAAAAATGAATCATAAAATAAGAACTGTTTTTGAATTCTCACACCAGTCCCACGACTGACCTAGAGTTTATTGTTTCCACACCTAAACTCTGGGTGCCCATAATTTTGCATGGGCAGCTAGAAGTTTAGTTTGCAGGTTTAGATTTTAGAGCTGGATTCGGATTTGAAGCTAGACTTATGATTTGAGTGTTTCTTATTCCGTTGTAGAGTTTATTTCCGCTGAGCATTCATGGTACTCTGATATTCCTTGTAATCTGTGATGTAGTCAATGAAATGAAATAAAAGTTCTGTTATTTTGTGCAAATATGTAAGTACCCATAACAATCCATCTTTGTGAATGGTTTAAGTTGGTTTAATTACCGACGAAAACTGGTCAAAAAGGCGGATCGTTACAAAAACATGGGTGTATAGTGAAGCGAAAGCGAGATATTATAGCCGGGTATTTCAACGGAGTATTTTAACGGGTTATTTTAGTTAGCAAAGAATGCGTTTACAGGTTCAAACAGAACATTTTATTTTTATTTTTTAATTTAATTGATTGATGGTTAATTAATTTTTTTTTAATAAATAATACATACCAATAATTTACACAAATAAATAAATAATACGTATCAAGGGTCTTAGCATAAGACCCATCAGATTTTAGCCTTGGACAACCCCCGATAGGGGGAAACGAAAACTAGAAAATCCTATATTCAAAAAAAAAAAAAAAAAAAAAAAAAAAAAAAAAAGAACGATGTTTATCCTGCAGCCCGGCTAATCAAAAACGCAATTGCCAACCTTCAAGAATCCAACTGATTTTGCCTCCGCCTCCATTGCCTTAGCCCTGTGTTTTGGAAGATTGACACTTGAATTTGGGAATCCGAACGGTAAATTGATATATTTGTTTTCAATAATTTATATTGTAGTGTGTAATAAATTAGTATTCCCTTCCATTGACATTTTCGGAAATGGTTTATACAATTGAAACTGTAAATGATAAGGCATAAAATAAATTTGAAAGTTAGGTTTTAGTATTTTAGCTTTGCCGGTAGACTATATTAATGAAAGTTTGGATGAAGGCAAATTATATTTAGTGGAAAATATGGAGAAAAACAAGCTTAACAAAAAATTTGGTGAAAAGTGTGGAAAATTTAGAATTTAGGGAGAAGGCCAAATGATAGTGTAAATGGAAAATGTTAGTGGACCCCTGAATTCCACCTTTAGTGTAAATGCGTCATTTTCCCAAATTTTGAAACTTTCCATACTTTTCATCAAATTTTTTTCAAAGTTTGTCTCCTCTTTCTTAAAAAAATGATTTACACCCCCCCTCCCATTTTAATGAGTAGCCCCCCAATCCATTCCAAAACTACCCTTACCTTTAGAAATAAAAAATAACCGAACCCTAACCACCCAATTCCTTCAGTCGCTTCGATCTTTTCCTTCCTGTGCTCGATCGCCTTCCACCACTCTCGAAGCAGCTCCAAAGTCCTTCATCAAAGTCGCTCGAGTTCATCAAAGAATCTGCTACGGGCTAAGCTAAACTTCCATTATTAATTGCGGTTTGTAGTTTGATTTTAGTTGTAATCGATTTGGGGAGAGTCTTGTTATTCACTCGTGTGTATTGCTGGGTACTTGAATTGGGGAGAATCGCGTGTTTCACTGGCTACTTTTTTTTTTTTTTTTTTGCCCAATTGAATATGCGTCGGGGAAACTGAACGTGGTTGGAGTGGATAGGGCAGACCAAACGTGGTAGAACTTCTGACCACGCAGGAAGGATACATGGTAAGTAATATTTCCACGTTGATTGTCTCCGTGGTTTTGTTTCTTACCACGTGCTTTTGAGAACATTGGGAAGAAAAAGAAGACGCGGGAGAGAGGAGGGGTATTTTTGACCTTGGAAAAAAATAAAAAGGGAGCGGGGCAACTTCCAGATGATTAAAATAAACATCAAATTTCCCGTGATTGGTACATGTAGCAGGAAACATCAAATTTTGCTATATGGGCTATGATACGAATTTTAGGTACTATAAGTAGGAAGTGGTAAATAACTCGAAGAAGTGTCATGGATAATATACATGCCGTCTTGTACATAGAATCAGTAGTTTCAGTAATTATTCTGTTAAAATAAAAAGGAGATACCATGTACTGTCTTGTACTCGGAAGCTCTTTCATTTTGACCAAAATGCTTCTGGTTAGCTTGTATCTATTAAATCCTATTGATCTGTTTTATTCTACTATTTTGGTATATTACACATTTTTGAAAACCCAGTGAATATAAGCTTAGTGATTATAATAATCCCTTAACACTAAATAAAAATTATAATATACTTTCTATTTTTTTTTTTTTTTTTTGTAGATGGACCCAATTCATATATCTGATTTTGTTCTGGAGATGTCTGCTTGGATAATTGCTATACTATTTTTGGTTAGTTCTGGACTATCGGTCATTACATCTAATAAGTTCAGTGATATTCCGAAGCAATGTATTGTCGTATCATATGAAGATACGACAATCGTTGCTTCTATGCTAGCTTGCGTTGCGTTCATATCACTGCTATGTGCTTTATCAATTAAATACATATACAAAAGACCTCAAAATGGGAACGCAAAAGCAAATTCCTCGATAGCTTGGAAATTAGTATATGTACTGCTGCCACTCGCTGCTATTACCCACATCCTTACCTTTGTCTCTTTCGTGATGGTCCATCAAGTACGTATTTACTTATAATTCAAAATGTATATCTATTAGTAAAAATAAAAGTTTGTTTAAAACTTATAAAAATTGTTTTACAGGATAGATTAGGCAAGATCGGATGTTAGAAACTTGCGACGCAAGTTTTCATTCTTGGTGCATGCATTTGTGCAGTTATCACAGAAGTCATTTTTGGTATTATATGCTACTTTTATAGTAAAGAGGATGATGACTCACTTTATTCTACTGCTTCTACTGCCCCGTTGTCACTCGTGACAGATACGACACCCACGGTAAGTATGGACTTATCATATTGTTTTGCGTTTATGTTTTAGTAAGATTTGAACAAAAGAAAAAATAAAACCGAATTTCAAAAAAAAAAAATATTTACTATATTATTTGATTTATCTGTAGGGTAAAGAAGGTCCAAGAACCACTGTTGGTGGAGGAAATGATAATCATGCTTAGTGGAATTTTAGCTATAGCTAATTTTAGCTTAGATCTCTAGTTAATTGGTTTACCCAACCTTTCTATTTTTATTTTTGTAATACGGCTAGTGATTTTTTTCCTTGATTAACTAGTGATGATTTGTAAGCTAGGTATACGTTGGTAGTAATTAATCGTGGTGATGTTGATATCCAACAATATATGCGTTTTAGTTTGCAATTTCCTTATATTACTAACGCGTTTTTGTTTGAAAGTTGATTCATTCGCTCCGGTTTGGTTAGAACAAGAAATCGTACTGATCTAGAGTTTCATTTCCCCTTTTTGTTTTTTATCTGAAGTAGATTCCAATATAATAATTAGTTGATTGATAACACAAGAGGATTTGGTAATACACCAAACGGAGAAACAATAGAAAGAGCTGGGTGGCGCATTGTCGAGTGGAACGAAGCTGGGTGACACAAAGAACGAAGCTGGGTGACACAAAAAACGGAGCTGCATAACACAAAGAACGAAGCTAAGCGGACTAGAAGACGCAATTTCGAGTGGTTCGACACAAAGGATGAAAGATGCAATGGCAGCACTGAATCAAGAGAAGATGCCGGTTGGACAATCCATTTACAGTCAGTAGGGTGCTGCACCTAGTGCGTTCTACTGGCCTGGCTGTTGGAGTAGTTCAGGGAAGGCAGGGGCTCCCTATGGTGGTGATGTAGTTGATGCTGATTTAACGGAGAGTAGAAAAGTGCTGTGATGGTAGTTGCCTTGTGTAGATATAAGATATAATGATAATATTAAGCAATTTGAGCTCGGGTATGATTTTTTTTATATCCTTTCTGTTTTTCTTTGTGCATTATGGTAAAGATTGATTAAAGAAGTAAAAATGATGCATATTTCAAATGAATAGTGGATGACATCTTTTCGTCAATGACTAAACGGAAAGTCTTTGATCAATCAAATGATGATAATGGTAGAGATGAAGAGGAGCAAAAACAGTTTCTTGAAATGGAGCTTGTTGCTGTAGAAGAAAAATCCAAGGAGAATGAATGTTAAATGCATTGATTTGGTAGTGGGCAGTCCTACAGGTGGGGCTGATTTACACTAAAGGTAACTTTTTTTTTTTCAGTTTAAGATAAAAAAAATATATGGAACTTTCTTCTCCTGCAAATGAGTCGGTTCTCAGTTAGTTGAGGAGGTAATATTATATCTGCTACTCTTCAACAATCAACAATTAAGTGTTCGGCTAAGCTAGTTCTGATATTGTTAAAGGTTTATGATTCATTTATTTTTTGGATAAGTAAATGACAACTCTTCTCAAGTTATCTATGACATTGGCACTTTTCTATTTTCAACAAGATGTTTTGTATTTATAAGAACTTTGAGATAATAGTTAACATTTTATTTTAAAAACTAACCATTTAATATATGCAAGATAATATGCAGATTTTATTCATAATAACTAACTAAAGAGGACATAGTTATTAGTTAATATATCATTAAAGCATATACATAGATCAAAGTTAAAGCATATACATGGGTCAAAGTTAAAGCATATATAGTCTTCAAAAGATAAAAGTAGTCTTGGCATGCATTACTAAGATGGACTGTTGCCTTGAATGGGCATCTGTGTGCTATTCATATATGTGTTTTATCCCACATGAATAGGCAGTTGGTGTTTTTGCCATGGTCACTCTGCTCAGAAACCTTTTGGATTGCATTGGCTTCCAATGTTTGAATTAGGAGCGCATGAAAATTCTATTGCTGGTCTCCAGATACACAGTTACTACTCCATTCCATGTCCAGGCCTTGTTAGGTAAATGTAGGATGCATGATCAGATCCATAGACTCTACGTTAGCAGCCTTCTCTAGTAAAAAGCTCACCATCTTGTTCCACAGTCACATCCTAAAATGTTCCTTAATTATAACAGCTTCCAGATGATTAAAACGTACGATCCGCGGATCTTTTACTTCATTTTTAAGGCAAACAAGCAACTCTGCTCTTTCGTTTCCCGAGAGCTGCAAACAAAACCAAATCAATCTTTCTACTTCTCCGTTTCCATATGTAATTTTGTTATATCATGGTAAGCAAACAGCCTACCTAAACAAGCAGTTTTTCGATGAATGGGCTCGGGCATAGCCTAAAGAAGCCATAATAGATGCCCTCAATGTTAGTGCACGAATAGTGTGCAAACAGATGCAATTCTTTATATTCTGCATGCTTATTGGCAGCTACTCCATGTAATCCGGGAAAGTTGCACACTGTCCACAAAACGAAAAGAGAGTGAAAACTCATAAAGGTCTGTAAAATTTCAGAAAGTTTAGGAATGTGGGAAAGAGTAATACCCATGAAGTGGAGAGCGATTTTGTACACACTTTTTTGCAAAGTGTGTACAAAACATTCGGTTTGATTGGTTGAATTCAGGGGGGCCTCTATGGTCCCCACTGATTTCAACCAATAAGAATGAGTGTTTTGTACACATTTTGCAAAAAGAGTGTGTACAAAATTATATTCCATGAAGTGTATGTGCAGACACTATAATTTTATAAATAATAATACCCATGAAATGTATGTGGAAAAGAATAACACCCATAAAGAATAATATCCATTGGCTGTCGGCTTTCAAATGTCAAATCATGATTGACAAATTTAGAATAAATGGACACTGTAATTTTATAAGATACCATATAAAAACTCGTCGATATAGGCAAAGAAATTGTGATAAAAATTGTAAAATCAGGTCCAACATATGATCACAACAAAAGAAAAACAAAACAAGTTCTTGTGATACTGTGAACGGAGTTTCTTCATAATAATCAGTAATCACACACAATTGACCAGTTACTCCATTAAGCATCTAGCAACAAAATGTGAATCAAGTGGTATATTTGTAAAATCATCAAAAGCACGATGTTTATGTTGAGTTTAAGTAGATGTTTATGCATTCAACGTATCATTGCCGAATTTAAAGATAACAATCTATAACCCAAATGGACCTGATGCAACTTTGATATGTCACATAACCAAGATTTGTGAATTCCACTGAAATCATATGGTAAAAGCTGATATGTAATTAGATGATGCTGTTGGAAAACTAAAGAAACAGCTAAAGTTAATATGATTAGGAGCAAGAAAAATGAAAGGAGAGAAGAATCAGAATTAATTAATAACTGTCCATATTTTATTCCCCTGGGTTAAACAACAAATGTCACTATGGTTAATAATGTCTGTTGGCTTGTTTGGTTAGGTTTTAGAACCATGTGTTTCTTTGTGATTGTAAATAATGTTAATTGATATGTGGCCATTTGGAAAATAAGTGCACAATTAAATGGATTGAACATGTTAAAATTGTATTATGAATGATGCTATCTGATTTCTTGGAATTGGCATTGCAATTCAGAATGATAATGATCTTTTTACAAGTATTAGGTTTCAGAATAAGAACATCTCGAGTGTTTGTTTTTCCAGCCCAATTGTCTTCTTCTTTTTCACCACTTCTGCACAATCAAAGAACTATTCTTTTGTTGTTGGTTAGTTCTTAAACATAGCACAACTAATCTGCATCAATTAAACACATGCAGTTTGAAAGCTCCTAACATGCTAAATCTGACGAGTTTGCACCATAAATCAGAATATCTAAATATCTAACCTCTACTCTCGAAGCTGCTATTACGCCAGCCTCCACTTCTCCAAATCTTTAGATATCTGTTCTCGGACCGCAACAGGCAAGCCAACATCTGCCTCGCTAACTGCACAGCTGACGTAGCTGTAACCTCTAACGAGGTATGCTAGTTATATAAATTTTCTGATATTTTTAAATCTATCAGTTGCTTACTTAAAAAAGGATTATTTTCTGATTTTGTGTCCATACCCTCAGCTGAAGGAATACTGTAATATACATTAGTGAACTTTTGAATTTTTTCATTAAGTTATAACTTAAAATTATGGTTAACTGTTTTAGTGCTCTAGAACATATGTTAACTATAAGATGAATTGATTGTATAATCAGGGTCATTGTTGTCAAAAATCTTAAAATCCTACGATTTGAATCCCGTTTTAAATCAAATCTCTCCCACGACGATTCGATTTACATTTCGATTCAAGCCAAGCTAATATCATACTTTAGAAATATCATTCAATTCAAATTAATACATTCAATATACTTGTTTGGATCTATAATTCCAATTTTAATCATTTAAAAACAAACTAAAATTGGAACAAGAGAGAAAATAATGTTTTAGGTTTAGATACAGAAGTTTAAACATCAAAATTAATTTTAAAAGTGTGTGCAAAATTTAAAATGTATGTTTTTTAAATTCACGATTTACGATTTAAATCTCATTTCGGTTCTTTGTTTGATTTTTACGATTTTCGATTTGAATCCTATTTTGAAAACCTTGATCAGGGTGAAGTAAAAAATTATCACTAACTTGAAATTTGATTTTTTTTGCATTTAAAATGTGATTTAACTAGAAAATGTATTGTTTTAAACTGCCATAAGCTTGTTTAAGTGCAGTATCTATAAACCGACAATCTTATGGGAACTCAAAATAATGCCTGCAAGATTCTCATTAAGCAAAACGTTGTTCCTGGGACAAAAAATATATCTTATTAGCATTGTAACAACAAATCACCGTTATTTGATCCCATGCACATAGAAATGGGGGCAAGTTGTTCTATGTCTTGTCTCAAGCTAAATAATAATTACAAAACTACTGCATTTCCAAATGAATTATTATTTATATACAATTATCAAACCGACCGTTAGGGAGGTTTGCTTACTGTGAGAGCCAAAATCAATTTCTCTGAAGCCAAAAATCAAGCCGGCTTCTCCGATCCTTTTCTCCGCGTAACCTAATTCTTCTCGTATGCCTGTTTCTTTTCTCTATCCCTATTTTTCTCCTCGTTTCTCTCTGTGTTTTCTTCTCAAATCCAATAACCTTCATTCCAGGAATCAACCGATTTATCAGATCTAACCCGCAAAACAACCCATCTCCTAAAACAACTCGCAAACGATTTAGAATTTGCATCACACCTTCGATTTATCAGAACTGCGATTTTGTTGAACATCCTTCAATCTAGGTATCATTCTTGTACTTTTTCCTTTGTTTTTTTTAGTTCAAATCACTTTCTGGTAGTTGAATTTAAAATTATCGTTCTGAAATGGTTTAGCTTAGTCTATGTACAAATTCGTGCCTGAATTACTATTGAGATGAGGATATAATACCGATTAATTTATGCCCCTCTTTGAATGTTAGTGGTTTAAAGGAGCAAGACAAACATATGCTACAATGCTTTAGATCGAAATATTGAAGCTGGAAACGGAGACAAGATCGCATTGTATTGGGAGGGAAACGAATTGAATCGTGATGGAAAATTAACTTATAATGAGCTGTTAGAAAAAGTTTGCCAAGTACTGCACTGTTTTACCCTTATTATTTTTATTTTTTCTCAAAAGTTGAAATTTATTTTTTAAATCTTTTTTATCTATAGCTTGCCAATTATTTGAAGAATGCTGGTGTTGGAAAGGGTGATACTGTTGTGATTTATTTGCCTATGTTAATGGAGTTACCTGTCGCGATGCTGGCATGCACTAGAATTGGAGCTATTCACTCGGTAATACAAAGTTAACTAGTTTGTATACATTCTCTGCTATAATAACCATGGAGGATTGTTTTATTTTAATGCAGGTTGTATTTGCCGGTTTTTTCAGCTGAATCAATTGCTCAAAGAATAGTTGATTGCAGACCAAAAGTAGGTTATCACATGCAACACTGTACGTCGAGGTGCAAAATCTATATTCTTGAAAGATATTGTAGATACTGCACTTGTTGATTCGGAAAAGAACGGTGTTCCTGTAGGTACGATAATATGCATATTTAAAGTTATTCCTAATAACAATCTTATGTGTTTTTCCATCATACATCACTGGTTTTGATTCATGATATGTTCATTCGATAAAACATAATGTACTTGAAAATTATATTTACCTAGGCTTGTGTTTGACTTACGAAAACTCATCTGCATTGACTAGAGAGGAAACCAAATGGGTAGATGGAAGAGATGTAGGGTGGCAGGTTTGTGTTTTCCATATTTATCAAAGTATCTTACATATGTCGGTTTATGTATTTTCATCTTAGTCAATTTGTTTTACATATATTGGTTTGTTAGTAGAGATAAACTAGCCTCGATACCACATCACCAAACAGTTCAGTTATTCGGGTAAACTGCAGCATGAGAACTTGCTATTTGATTCCGTTGAGCTTAAAGTTCCTTTCTGACTTCAAAGTTTTGTGTACTGGTGCTTGAGAGCACATACACGCTAACACACTTGGAGCTGCAAAAACCTTGAAAGAATAAATACCACTTTCTTTTACGTTTCATAGTTTGGGAAAACTAAATATAAGGTGCAACAGAACCAAATATTCAGAGCAATAAATACTGATGTTCTTGTAAAGTTAATTATGTATTTACATAGATAATCTACTAATTGATGGTGATACATCAACTAAAAATAATTTTAGCGATTAGTATGATGAAAGTTTGATGATTTTCTTTCACGGTTTCTTTTATTTTCATAATATTTTATGTCAGGATGCAATTTCAGAATTTTCTTCCACATGTCCTGTAGAATGGGTCGATTCTGAAGAGTGAAGACCCATTGTTTCTTCTGTATACTAGTGGAAGTACTGGCAAGCCCAAGGTGGTGCTTTATTTATTTAATAATATTATTATTTTTAGAAAATAGCAATCAACTGTGTTATGTTAGCATATTCTCATTTTAATACTTAAATCGGTAGGGTGTGGTGCACTCAACTGGAGGATATATGGTGTACTCTGTAACTACGTTTAAATATGCATTTGACTACAAGCCGTCAGATATTTATTGATATGCTTTCATTGAAATCATTTTGATTTATTTCACCGATTTACTATATAAACCTGCAAAACCAATTGCATTATTTTCACGCTTATTATATTGAAACAAAATAAAGAGAATGGACACAAAAAAAGGCCACTGAAATCCAGTACTCTATAAATAGAAGTTTACTCAATCATCAGCCTTCTTCTGTTCTTGTTTTCTAATTGTGGAATCAGGAGTTTATATCATCCTACAATTTGATTTCAGGTGCACAGCCGGCTGTGGTTGGATTACTGGGCACAGCTATGTGACCTATGGACCCTTTTTTGAACGGAGCCACCGTTGTAATTTTTGAAGGAGTACGTATGACAAATTTACACCTTCTTGATGTTTAACATACACTGAAATATTCACAAACTAGCCAATTCTAGGAGAACATGTCTTCTTGTAGAACCCTTAAATCAAAGAAAGAAAAGAGAAAAAAGAAAATGTACCTTTGATTGAACTCTGCAATATGCACCCCAAAATCCATCACCATGTACCTAAGCAACATTAATTGACATTTTTGATCTTATCTGAAATCATTGCTCATATATTGAATATTGAGATTGTAATGGTTGATAGTGGAAATATTTAGATTTTATAGTTGTGTTTACTTCTGTTAAAATTTGAAATGAGAAGTTTTAATGTATGGTTATTAGTCAAAATATATTAGTATTTGCATTTGTATTATGTAGAATTCCTTGGATCATGTAGCAACCCTATTTTCCAGTTAGTTTGAGTTCAATGTTTTGTTAATTGAAAAAAATGCAGTCTTATTTGTTGTATGATTCACAATTCTCAGACTTTTTCTTCTTCTTTTTATCATGTTCTTAAACATGTTACAAGCTGCATAGTGAAATAGTTCCTATGATTCTCAAGGGAAGCTTCATGTTTTTCATAATGGATGGACATATGGTTTAAATCGGGAGCTTCTAACGGCAACACGAATTTCGGGAATTAAGAACTTAAATAAATGTAATTTTAGCCTTGTAGAGTTGGATGTGGCTACCTGGGGACCTTTTGTCTTAATATAGAAACTGGTAGTTTGTGTCGTCAAAACAGAAACAATTGAGAATGCTTGGCTGGGAAGTGCTTCTGAAATACTTAGCGTTAATGGAACAGTTGATCCTGCACCAAGGCATGTGAGCAGACGAGAATATACCATTGAATGCAATTGGAAGGTATACTGTGACAATTACTTGGATGGTGGTTACAATGTTCCGTTTGCTCATGGAGGTCTTGCATCTGGTCTTAAGCTCAACTCTTACACCACTGATATTTACGAGAAGGTTAACATTCAGTGGTGTAAAAGTAGAGGATCTCAGCAAGAAGATTTCGATAGGCTTGGATCAAAAGCATTATATGCTTTCATTTACCCTAATTTTATGATCAACAGGTATGGTTCTTGGATGGATACAAATGTTGTATTCCCATTGGGTGCAACAAAATGTTTAGAGATATTTGACTGCTTTATTGATTCTTCTATGATGGATGATAAGATGTTCATATAAAGAAGTTTGGAAGAGAGTGAAAGAGTACAGATAAAACATAGAAGACACTGCACTTAGTGAAGGTGTACAAAAAGGGCTGGAATCACGAGCTTATGATACTGGGAGATACGCATCTTCTGTTGAGAAGGCCATGCACCATTTCCACTGTCTTTTGAGTGCAAGTTTCAAGTGATTTTGTTGACCCAATGTCAAAACTTGTTGTAGAAACTGCATATACTGGGTTTTAATTTCTATCATTGGATGCGTATTTGCATTAAAAATTGTATTGAACTAATAAGTCAGCTCAGTCTTGGAATGAAAAAAGGCTGAGCACAAGGGAAAAGGCTAATTAAGCTCAGAAAAAAGAGAGAACTAGATTGATGAGCAGGTGCGTTGATAATTTCTTGTTAGTACGGTAATCTTCTTAGTACTTTGGAGTTTATATATCCATCTTTTATGTTTTGACCTTGGATTGCATTTGTGCGTTCTTAGGTGGGGCGATGCATCTTTCCTTCCATGTAGCTGCACAAGTTATACGACGGATTTGTTGTCAATTCTGCTTGAGCTATCAATTTTGATTTTTGTTGCATGCCTAAATTATTCGATTATTCTTCTTTTTCCGAGCTTTGTTGATTTAGTTTGTTAGTGTCGTTATTCGTTATTTCATTCAATGACCTTGTATAATTCTTTTTTCACTTTGCTACGTATTGAAAATAATTTGCCGACTTTCATAAAGTTGCCTACTGGCTATTTCTCAAAAGTCATCCAAATCCAAGCAGTTTGGTTAAGGTCCTTGTTAATTTAATAGGTAGGGAATCATAATTGCAAAAGAATGTATGTAAATTATGTTTATTTTTAAATTGTGAAAAAATATTATAATACAATGTAAAAGGCTTTCAATTTTCAAAGCTTGTTTCAATTTATATTTGTCTTCGTATATACATCAAATTTTTTTTTTTCTTCAAAAAAGTGAATGGGAATAAACAAATGAAAATAGTGAACTCCAACAAAACTTGCAAAAATGTATGCGATTATCCAATGTTGATGTATGCAATTATATTTGCAAATATTGAATTATTAAAAGAATATTTTCAGATACTTTTGCAATTGTAAAATAAACGTTTACATATATATCAGCAATATTTCTCAATAAGCACATATATATCTGCATTTATTCTTTGCTTTTATCTAGCTACGTAGTTTTAATATTTACAGTTTTACAAATTATTTAAAGCAATGGAAAAAAAACATGAAATAGATTCGCTACAGTAAAATAGTTCTAAGGACCGCTTTATATTTCTTACTTGCACAAGGATATATTGAACATTGTTTGATTTTAAGGATGTGTGCCTAATACTGATTTAGTTTGCAATTGGTCAACTGAGTCTAGATGTAAGACAACAAAAGATGTTGACGTTGGCAATATTGAATTAATATTTTTTGTCTTCTCTTAATCAATAAAGTTACTTGGTTGGAAGAACAGAAGACTGGTGGTTTAACATGTAGTGGGACATGTAGCTGTAGCTGACCATCCTCCATAAGCAGTTACATCTTCTAGTTACAGTAATCCACCAATGAGTGTAGGGCATTATAAACATTAACAAATATTATCCAAATATCTTCCTTTTATGAATTTTCAACACAATGTACAATCTTGCTACTCATATCTGACGCAGGATAATTTTGCATGCATTAGTCAAAGAAAACACATATTTCCTAATTTTCGTAAATGATATATAGTTCATTACTTTAGTTAGAATAGCTAACTTTTCATGTGTAGCTATATCCCACAATGACATCATGATGCATAACACCATCAATAACATGAAAGTAAATAATAGTCCATTAAACTATGATTTTGAAGGGAAAGATGGTGCTTATGAGGATAGTGATAAACTAGAAATGGAGGTGTAAATAATTAAACATTAAATTCACATTGATCCTGCTTGATATATAATAAAAATGTATGTATGTGTTTGTGAGTGGTTCGAATCAATACATTGGTATCATATTCTTATTCTTAAGTTGGTTTACATTTAAAATTCAGTTTAATTGAATTTTCGTTTTTAGTTACTTCCATTTTCTCTTGAAGTACCCTATAATTTTTTAATAAATCCTAACTTTAAATATGTTTTAACAAATAAATTTGTATTTTATGTTGAACACCTTAACGGTCGGTTTTACCACCGTTGTACGGTAATACTAGTATATTTATTATTATTTTTGTTAGCCTGAAGTTTTTGTTAATCTTTGTTGCATTGGACTCCTACACAGTAAATGCTAAATTGACAACTAACATTGAATTGGTTCTTATTTGTTGTTTGATTAAAACCTAAACCAAGTGTATCAATATTTGCTTTAATAACTTGTCTGTCCTGCAACTTCAAAAGAATAAATATTTATAGAACAGATTAGCAACATAATCAAATGGATATAAATGCTTTCATTTCAACTATTTTCTAAAGAAAGTTAACTGGCTTTGTAATTTCATGTATCTTCTTTTTGAAAAATATAAAAGAAAAATAAAATAGAGCAGGTCCATGTTTATAACACGTTTATTTTTTTAAACTTAGTTGTACCAAGAGTGTTTATCTTATTAACAGAAATTATTCAAAGCGCAAAAATTGTTTTGTACATTGCTTGATGAATAAAACATGTCAAAAATGGCTCTGAAGTTAAGAAATGATTCAAAGATTGAATCAGAATTCTGTATAGTATCATAGGTTCGAAGTATAGAATTAATATACTTTTGTGTTGTGGTTAATCGAACAAAAATTAAAAATAGCTTATATTTTTATTTTTCTCAAGAAGATGATAGAAAGAATAACCGTTTGACAAGTTAGTATTTGGAAATAAGAATAACAGTTCAAGAACTGCAAAAAAAAAAAAAAAAAAAAAAAAAAAAAAAAAAAAAAAAAAAAAAAAAAAAAAAAGAGGAAAAACATGAAACAAAAAAGGAATCAGCATTCCATAGCTCTTATTCATGCATGAAAATCCAAAATGCGGTATTCAAGCCAGTTACTTTGGTACAGGAAGCAGTTAACAGTAAAAGTTGATTACTTTGGTACAGGAAGCGTTTAAATTTGTGTTACGGATATGTGAAATTATGTGCCATGAAAATGTTGTTTTGTAGGTTGATCTCTTCTTCTATAGAGACCCAGAAGATACAAAGGAACAAGATCAGGCTGAAGCAGTTGTGCCTGGTCCAGAGTACACTGCGGTTGAATACACACGAATGGGGGGAGCAAATGACCAATGGGTGCTGCCGGTCCAGATTGGACTGAAGCTCCGATTCCTCCTCCTGTAGCTACCGGTGCTGAGGTTGTTTAAGGTTTAATTTTATTTTTATTCATCCGACTCTCCTATGTAGCACACAATTTTGAGAGTTGTAATGTTTTCACTTGCAGTTACTGATATTCATCTAGGCACATGAAATATTCCAGATATTCTGTTTAGTTCATTAATAACAATATAAGAAAAACCTTCAGGCTAAGCATGACGACATTCTCATTTCTGCACTGAATTTTGTTAAATGTTCGATATTTGGTATATGTTAGCAGAGCGATGTTTAAAAAGTTCTCTTATTTTTAGCTTCTTCCAAATCTTCTTGACTTATTGTATGTTTTATGCTAGAATTTAGGCTTATCATTAAACTGATAATGGTTCAAGATATGTTCTTTTGTTTCCATATATGCTACAAAAGAATTTATTTTTACTGTTTAAGGCTGGTGTACACTACAAGAAAATATGTTATTAATAACGTCATTTAATAACGCATTATTGTAAAGTATTATTTTTTATGGTTGAACATTTTGTTTCTTAACTCTCTTATTCTATACGGTGCTGTGTAACGCTCTTCCCTCCAAAATTTTCGGCTTCCCTCCTAAATAACCATTAATCTGTATCTCCTCCTCCAAAATACAATCATTTTCCCTTTTCATCGCTTCTTTTCTCAGATCTAACTTCCTCCAACCGTTTTCATTGTCCATTTCTTCTCTACTCCCTTCCTGTCATTCCGTTCCTCTTTCTCTCTCACTCACTTTTCACTGGTGTGGCCAAGTTTAGCTCCCTCTGCCCTTCTCCAGATCTTGCTCCCCTTGCTGTTTTTTAATGATTACCTTCTCCGATCCTACATTGCTTACATCGCCTAACTCCTTCCACGCCCAGATTGACCACGGCGAACCCATCCTTGTCTTTATTTCAACTACACTCCACCTTGTCTGTGTTCCGCTCGGAGATTCTGCTGCCTGTGACTGGCTTTTACTTGCGACTTATTGCGAACTCCACATCTAAACTCTTCCTTTTCGCTGGCTCCCATGGTTTCAGCTACTTCCACCCCATCACCGAAAGGCAGCCCCTTTCCTTCTTTTTTGAGCTCAGTAATGGACGTGGATCGATCTCTCTTTGACGTGCAGGTGACGTGCTGTGAATCGATGTAGTATGATGCCGGTTTCAGTCAGCTCTTATGTTGGTTTGGTTGGTCTGTTGCCAGTTTCAGTCAGCTCTTAGGTAACCGATTCGTTTTGTGAGTGTATCGACTTGAGTGTGGAGTGGATGAGTTATTTTGCATGTGGTGTGTGTTTGCTTTTTGGTGTTTTCTGTGTTTGTTGGAGGTTTTGGTATCGTGTAGACATGTTTAGGAGTTCTTCTATTGGGCAGTTTTTGTATGCTGGGATATGAAGGATATACTAGATTGGAGGCGAATATAAAAGCTACCAAGCCATGTTAATACAAATGCTAGTGTATGTGATGATTTTTTTTTCCCTGACAGTGACTAGCTTTGGACAAGGAATTAAAGAAAGTCAAGGTTGAAATGACTGCAAATCAGGTAAGAATTATTTGCGTGAGTGGGAACTGGAATAGTAGTATAAAACCAAATTAATGGAACTAAATTTTCTTTATTTTATTATGCAATATTTTTAGAATATAATAGATTTTTGATTCCTTATTTTATTATGCAGTATTTTAGAATATAAATGGACTAAACCACACTTAAGTCGGTTATCAAGAACATTGTGAAATTCTTCTATTGCTACATATAATAGACCAATCTTTTCATAGAGATTGTTTTGAATGTTACCATTAATGAATTCTTCTACTTGACAAGAATTATTTAATGTTGAAATTCTTCTCAGCTGCTAGTTACTCCATCAATTCAATTTTGCTTGCCACTTTAAGCGGTGTATATAACTAATCTGTACAAATTTAAGGACTGGGTATGCTTTTGGTCAACATCGGATGTTGATTCAAGTAATTAAAGGGGATTTATCGTGTTAGATATGCCAATGTGAATTATCAAAGAAACAGAGTTAATTAGTGAGCATAGGTCAATTTTTGGGATCTAAAATATTAAATCTTATTTCAGGGAATATACAATTTAGTCATGTCTTGTGTTTCAGAAAGTAAAAGCTTAAAGAATTGATAAGCATGGGCATTTTGTCCATTCTTTGTAGTAAACACTGTTTCCATTCTAATTTATTTCTGTCTTAAATTAAACAAATATCTCGATTGTTTATACAATCTTAATTTGAATTTTTAGTTTTTTTTCTTTATGGTTTTGTCCCCCATTACTGCAACTTCTATGATGGAGGATTGATGTTGAAGTCACAGTTTGCGACATTTGTGTATTCATGCTTTTGATTTAATACCGCTGTTGAGGGCGATAAAAATTAAAATTGTATTTTCATGCAGGATACTCTGATAACTAAGGGTGGGAATTTAATTCCTTTGTTTGGGATAGACGTCTGGGAACTTGCATACTACTTGCAGGTTCGATATTATCCCATTTTCCTAAATATATACCAATATGTTGTGCTAATGAGTGCCATCATTGCTTTAATGCCTTCACATTCCTGTTTAATTCGAGTACAATATACACTCCTTAAGCCTTCTAGTCCTTTTGCACGTACGATGTATGTGTACCTAAAGATACAATTGGAAGAATTTACAGCTGACTTGAAATAATCAGCCTAATATTCATTAAGGTATAATTAACACATTAGTCTAGCAAATAACGTCTTGGATATTGTTAATTGGTAAGTGTGAATAATTGAAGTGAGTTTTACTCTCCTGTTGGACGTGATAACTTATGGTATGGTCACAATTTGCCTTTTTTTTTTTTTTTCTCTTTCCTCCGATCTATTGTTTGAATGTTACTCTGCGTATTCTCTTCCTATGACATCCGTTGGTATGAGGAGTGAAGACCTATTTATTTAGACAAAATAATAAGTTAATTCTAGGGACCTTTGTACAGTGTACGATAAGTAATAAGTTAATTCTAGTGACCTTTGTATAGTGTACAATAAATAATAAGTTAATTCCAGGGACCGTTGGTATGAGTGGTTTCTCGGTAAGTAATTTGATTAGATGCACTTGAGAGTACGACCGAAGTTTCCTAGCCATAAGCAGTATGATATATGTCATTTTCTCTATTACTGAATAACTGAGCTTTGCTCCTAATAACCAATTTATTAGTGAAAAAACAGTGTTTTGGACCTCGTCATCCTATCATATGATTGTAGCATTAACAACATTAACATTAACAGCATTAACTGTCCCTAACTATCATTGATTTTCACATGATTAAGGTGTTGAAAAAATGATCTTTCAGATTTAGAAATGCTGCTATGCATTCTTCAATCCATTCGAAGTGTTGACCCTCCTAACTTGGTTTAAGAGTGGTATGCATTTATTTGTTGTTTTAGATATGAACCTGCTATGAGCTGCCATTCTGTCATTCAGAATCATTAAATCTATTGGCTTTTCTAGAATGTCCATTCCTCTTGTAGCCTTGATTTTATCCGGGTTTGCCCCAATTCCGCATGCTCTTACTATGTATCCTAAGAATTTCCCTGACTGTATATCTAAGGTACACTTCAAATGGATTAGCTTCGTGTTATACTGCCTTAAGACTCCGATTAGCTTCGTGTTATACTGCCTTAAGACTCCAATGGTAAGAAAGTATAAAGAAGTAGAAAGAATAAAACCTTGCACACTGGAAATAAAATATAGATATATTTTTAAGTATAAAAAATCGTTGCAGCTGAAATTTTAACATAAGTATCAAAGTGTAACTAATATCAATGTAACTTACCATAGTTATCAAGGCGGGTGCTTAGGCGCGCCTAAGCGCAAAAAAGCCCAAGGCTCAAGGCTTGCGCCTTTTTGCAGTTTGAGGCGCTTTTTTTGCTAAATTCAAAATTTCGTTTATAAATAGTTAAATAAAAAATTTAATTGTTCAATAAATTATAAAATGTGGTTTAAATTTTAAATCTTATTAATAAAATATGTAGATAATTGAATGAATTATAAAATATGGTTTAAAAATTAAAAATAGCTGATCAAACTCATATAAAAGGCACACAAAAAAGCCCAAGGCTCAAAAAAGCCCCAGGCTCAATGTTTGTGCCTTAGCGCCTTCACTACTATGTAACTAACATAAGAAGTTTGAACATTACGATTTAAAATCCAATTTTGATGACATTTGGTTGGCAAACATCTGTATCAACATATACATACTATTCTGTTTACCATGGAATTGGCATATTTTTCAATGAGTAAATACATTTTATGTAATATACTGCTGTATATTACCTATATATAACCATGCACTTTGATTTCTATGATATGGTATATAAGCTGCTTGTCAATTGTGACGCTTCCAAGAATTGCTTCGAAATGCCTGCATTTTGAGTTCAAAAATTTACATGGGACGCATAGTATTAATATCCAACATTCAATCACTGGACTAACCATTTGTTTTCATTGTAACAGAGATTAGAATCATTTTTCTGCCAGCTTTATTTGACTCTCGTCTCTTGATCCCACGTTAGATTTGGGAACGCCAGTACTTCTTTTAGTAGGAGTTGTCACTGATGTCAATATATCCCAGATTACATTTTGCCAATTCCTTAATCTCCTTAATCGTGTTATCTTCAACTTATTTCCACTGTATAAACCTGAAATGAATTTGTTGTGCAATGTAAATTTAATTTGTTTCCCTTTTCTCACTTGCTTTGCATTTGTAGTCAGACTAGTAGCACCAAATAATAGTACACAAATACCTAACATTATTAACAATTTTTTTATGTGAATGCTACTTTAAAATGTGCTTAAATTCGAGGTGACGTGGTCTAGTGGTTTAATGGTGGCTTAGAAAACCTAGCATCCAGGTTTGAATCATCAGACTTCAGTTAACAATGGATACCCAAAGGATCAAGCTGGCTCTGAACCCCTGCTATATGAGCCTAATTGCTTCATCTTTTTAATTATAATATCATTTTTTTCTAGTTATCAAACACAGAGTAGTTAATGTACTTCACATCAGGGGATTTACTATAAATATGGACTGGTCTGTTGCGTTCATTGTCACCTACAAGAATTTAGCTACAATGTTAATTTCAATGTATTAATATTAATATAATCATGCACGCGTCAATATAACCAAATTTCAATGTATTAAGGCCAACGTTATCATTTTGCTTCACTGATATAAAACCCAAACAGAGTTTACCGAATTAATTCAGTTTTCCGACTTCAATATAAATACAATAGGCGAAAAAATGATGCCTACGACTCTAACCCAAACAAAAGACTAGAAAATGTAAAGGACGAATCAATGATGTCCCCAAATCGAGCGCTAAACCAACGATAGTTGAGCATAAATTAAAAGGGATGATTACAATGCCTATTAACTCCAAAAATGGTGGTAATACCTATTTCAATGCAAAAGCAGCACCCTACGGTGGGGAAAACAAAAGAGATACACGGTCGGTTTTTCCATCGTTGTGCGGTTATACTAGTTTATACAGTAAGTAAAATGCTCAAGGCCCATTCAACGCTAGTGAAGGCTATCAATATGGAGGAGGTTGGTTTGATAGCGTGAAGACTGCTGATGGGGTTGGCCGAGTACATTCGGACAGCCAACAATGTTATAGCGTCGTCTCTCTATAATATCTAAGCGCTTGTTTGTGATGCTGAATTTATTTTTGCTTGTTATGGATGAATGGAATGTTTTGATGGATTGAGTGCTGCTGCTCTTGGAATCTAAATTTCAGTTCATCAGCTATTCAGTAGTCTACGGTCAGGAATTAGAAAGTTCCTTTGTGTGAAAACATATGCCTGCTCCTGCATACTTGTACTGAGCGTTGAGAACTATTTTACCAAAATCTGTTTTATGCGTCCCTACCCTAATTTGTTTTTGTTCTTTGAATTTGCTTCTGCCTTTGCTTAAGTAGATGTCCCAACATGCCTTGTTTTCTTTGCCTGCATCAATACATATGTCCCTACCCTAGGCATATATTTTTTACATGTTTCAAGGACTTATGTCCTTTGGTTTCCTATTGCCTTTGAAAGTCTGTCATGCACATTGTTATTTTTTGCATGCTTGTAATACCTTTTTCAATGATGATCATGTGCGATTCATGTATTGTTTAGGATCACCTGCACATTTATATATGGCTGTTACGGTAATGGTAAATTTACCACTACCATTGCATTACCAGTCGATCGGTAATCATGTTTGATTGAAATCGGTATATCAGTTAAAACTGTATGATAACGGTGAATTTACCATTTTTAATGGTAAATTATCGGTAATATTTGTTCAATACCAGCGGTAACGGTAATTTTACCAATAAATTTAAAACATGTATATTCATCTGATATGGTTTATTACATGCATTTAGAACCAAATAAATGATTATATTTATTTCAATAATAAAGTAAGTATACTTTTTTTTCTTCTGCTAATTAATATTTTTTATTAACTAACATTACATATAGCACAAAAAAAATGCACTATGTACAAAATAGTCAAGATACGTACTTTGATTGATAAACGGTAATTTACCATTACCAGTGCAACCGTTACCGGATTATTAGTATACCAGTCTATCGGTAACGGTAATGGTAGGCAATTCTGGCTTACCAATAAAAACGGTACGGTAACGTTATTTGTCAAATGGTAACGGTAACCATTACCATAACAACGCTACATTTATATTTTATTTCATATTTCATGTAATACGTCCCTCTTCCCTCTGGTTCGATTATTTAAGTTGCGTGCCTTTTGTTGTCATTTCATTAATTTGTACATGCAAATATATATTTAGCTGCTACCTTTTTCTTTCTTTTGAGTATATGAATACAAAAGTGTGTTTCCTGA